>VXBW01000156.1:40931-89256 GCA_013400375.1 Thinocorus orbignyianus
CAAAAACCAGATCACCCCCCAAAAAGCTCATTTCAGGATTTCCAGGCAGGTATTTACATCCTCACCCTCCAGGAATGAACCCCAAGTTGGTGGGTTTTGTTTTTTTCTTTTAACCTCTCTCCATGTCCCACATCCCCCCCAACCTGAGAATAAAAAATTTGGCTTTTTACATTTTTTTTTAATCTTTCCAATACCGAAAAGCTGTGAAATCAGCCCAAAAACCCCAACCAACCAAAGCTGTTTCAAATAATAAACCCATTTTTACCCCCAGTCCCAGCCTTGCCAGGTCCGTGCAGCCTCAGCCCTCCTCATTCCATCTCTCTCCATGATGAAAAATGGGGCAAAAAAGGGCTTTAAACTGGTTAAACTGGTGCTGCCTCTGCGGTGGGGGGGTGGTGGGATGGGATGAGGGAAGAGGCAATTCCCTGTCTCTGCCAGGGGAAATTCAGGATATCAAACTTTGGAAGGGAAGGAGCTGCGAGAAACCAGCAGCTCTCGGCCTCAAAAATGTGATTTTTTGGTCAATCCCGAAGCAAAACAGGAATTTCCTCCTGATTTTTACTGGTAAATCCCAGCTCCGAGCGGTGCCACATTGGGCAAAGTGCTCCCTGACACCCCCAGCCCCCAGAGGGCTGTTTTTCGGAAGGTTTTCAGCCCCTTTGCCCAACTCAGAGGGGATCAAAGGGCTTTTTTAAGACAAAAAACCCCAAAACTTTAAAACAAATGAGAGGGGCCGCTCCCTGCAGCAGGGTCTGAAGGGGAAATCAGTTGGCGGCTGCCTTCCTCACATCCTCTTCCTCATGTCCCCTTCTCACACAATTCCAGTGTGTGAGATAACATCATTTCCCCCAGGATTTAGACTTTATCGACCATTTTTTCCCATCACTCCAGAGGGGGAAGCCAAGGAGGGTGCAGAGCACAAGGAGCAAAGGGATGGAGGGTGGGAAATCAAAGAAGGGAGAGTTCTCCAGAGCTTTGGAGAAATCCAGGCTCCTGCATCCTGCTGGAGGCCCGGAATTGAGCTGAAAGCAGGAGAAAGAGGTGAAAAATCCCTATGATTAAGTGAGTAATTCCCACCCTGCTGAAAAGATCTTGCTCCGGCTTTGGATGAGTTGGAAAAGGAACAGGCTGCCCGGAGCGGGGCCGGATCCGGGACTGGAAGCCTCTGTGGCTTACAAGAAAACTTAAAAAAATATATATATAATCCTTGACTTCTTTTCAGATTGCATCCCCAAACACCAAGGACAATCCTGGGGGAAATCCTGGCCTCCAGGAATCCACAGCCAAATCTGAAGGGAGCAGGATTTCATTGGGTACATGACTGAAGAGCAGATGCACTCTGGATTTCCCACATTCCTCTTCTGCGGATCAGACTGAACTGCTTTCAAAAACAAAACCCTCTCCTGAGCCTCCTTTCCTTCCAGGGACCACAAGATGAGACTGTAGAGGATGCCCGAGTCCAGCCAAAAGGGGAAAATCCATCTTTTTAGGAAAATTGCTGTTTCTCCTGCAACTCTCACCCAGGAGAATCCACTCAGGGGCCGTGCTCCCCCCCAGCACCGGGGGTAATCCTGGGATGCAGCTGGCTCCCACTGCCCAAGAGGGAGCAACGCTCCTGTTCCCAGAACCACGCTGAAAGTTACCAGGAAAACTAATATAATCAAAAAAATCAAGAATCCCAATGGAATCCTGCAGGGCTCAGATCACAAAGCCTGTTTTTGAAGCAGGACTGCGCCCCGGAGGGTCTGTTCCTGGAAGAATTGGCTGTGGATAACGGGAGCGGGGCTCTAAGGGCTGGCAGGAGCTGGGTGTGTGTGACTGACAGCCCATCACTCTCCCAAATCAGCACTGGGGGGGTTAGGATGGGGTGTCCAGGGAAGCTGCTTGCTGGGATCACCAGGAAGCCACGCTCGGGTGAGGAGGATGAATCCCATCTCAGCTTCGGTTTCTCCATAATTCCCCCAACTTCCCCAAATCAAGGGGGGCCGTCCACATAGAATGGTCAGAGTTGGAAGGGACCTTAAAGATCATC
Organism: Thinocorus orbignyianus; assembly: GCA_013400375.1. Taxonomy (NCBI): domain Eukaryota; kingdom Metazoa; phylum Chordata; class Aves; order Ciconiiformes; family Thinocoridae; genus Thinocorus; species Thinocorus orbignyianus. The sequence continues at coordinate 42,964 of VXBW01000156.1, forward strand.
AAGTTCCANTGCGCTGGACCTGTTCCAACAGTTCCATGTCCTTTCTATGTTGAGGATCCAGCCACCCAAATCCACGGGCTCTCTCCACATCCCCAGGTCGCTTCGGGCTCTGCATCAGGGGATTGAGAGGGGGGCCCCGTGAGAACGAGCAGCACAAGGCACTGGATACGGCCATCGATAAACAGCTAAAATGAAAGGGAAGTCAAATACAAGGGAGCAATCCTTCATCCCCAGGACCTGGAATACAATGCTGATATCCATCAGAATCCAGTTCCCAGTCCCACAGAACAGCTCCTAACAGAGGAAGTTCCTCAGATTCTATGAATCAGGCATTGGACCAAAAAATGCCACGAAAATAAATTAGAAAAAACTTTTTTTCCTTGTTTTTTTCTTCCAATTACCCTCTAAAAAAAGAATAAAACCCAACCCTAAAATAAGCCCTAAAACAATGAGTTTAAAACTTCCTAAAAACCAAAAGCAACTTATTGTGGATGGGAAGAGGGGGCAGAGGAACTCGGGCTCTCCCAGGATTGTCCCTTTGCATTTGCAGCACTCTGGGGGCCGCTCCCACACATACGCACAGGCTTAGCTCTACCCCATTAACTCCTGTGGGGTAATTAATACTTATTAAATTAAGAGTGAGTGTAAGTGTCCGCGGGCTGAAGGCCACAGCGAGGAACCTGCTGACACTCCCACCTTCTGGTCAGACCTTGGAAATCCTTGGAAATACTATGATTATTATTATTTTTCTCTCCAAAGGCGCGTGGCGGGTTTGCAACGAACGGCTCCTTCCTCCCAAATTCCAGAACCCACAGGTCCCGCATCCAGCTCAGCCTTTTTGAAGTGACCAAGAAAATTAATTGCCAATTAGAGCAACATCCATGAGATCATCATCTTCTTCCCCGATGAGAAACTCAGGGCTGGCCCGGGCCGGTCGCTCTGCCGAGAGGATGGCGCTGCTGGCCATGGAGAGGGACTGCTCCGCAGAGATGGGGGACTTGGACCAGCTCTCCGGCTTCATGCCGTGGGATTTCTTCTTGTCTCTGTCTTTATCCCGATCCCGATCTCTATCCCGGTCTTTGTCTTTCACTTTTTTCTTCTCTTTTTTGTGCTTCTTGTGTTTTTCCGAGCTGTATTCCGGCAGAGGCCTGATGCCATCATCAGAGCTGGGGCTGTTCTGGTAGGATTTCTCCGCTATGGAAGAGCCCGACTCACTCTCGCTGTCGATGTTCTGGGGGGTGTACGCCGGGGACTTGCTGTGGCTGGGAGAGCAGCGCTCGTGTTTCGGGGTAGATCCGCTGATGAGAGGGGATCCATAACTTTTGGAAGAAGCCATCTGAGGCCGCAGGCTGTCCCCACCTCCTTCCCCAGGTTTCTGCAAGGTTACTTTGGCTTTGATGCTGGGGGAACCACCGTCGTGTTTGCTGATGATGATTTTGGCCACTCCAGTGCTTCCGACGTTTTTGGAATCCGAAGTCTTCTTGGAAGAGTCAACAGATCCCCCCGAAACAGAGACTTTAGATTTCTCTTTGTCGCTCTTCTCCCGTTTGCCCTGGAACTCACCTCCAGACATATTGTGTTTGGAGGACATGGTATGGCTTGAGGAATTGGAACTTGGCCCCATTTGTCCATCCATGGGGTCATCTCCACCAGGCCCGCTAGTGACAACCCCGTGTTTCAGTTTGTCGATGACCGCAGTCAGGGATGGCTTCTTGTTTCTGCTCGGAGACTTCCCTTTGGAGCTTCCATGCTGGTTTTGAGATGAAGACATGGAAGACCCACTGGATGAAAAGGAAGATGAAGACGCCGTCGAAGAATTGGATGAAGGAGGAGGTTTCTGGGACATAGACCCAGAGGATCCCATTCCTGAAGATGATTTCATACTTGAGCTCGATCCGGTCCCGGACATATGGGAGCCTCCAGAACCTGAACTGATGGGTGACTTGGCTTTGGATGATGGGGGAGTACCTGGGACAGGTTTCATGGGAGAAGCAAGCTTGTCAGAACCCCCTGAGGGTCTAGAATGAGACGGAGAGATGTTTGGTTTACTCATGGAAGGGTTCATAAGCGACGATGGTTTTCCTTGAGGTTTCATCTTGGTGCCTCCGGAACCGCTGCTGAGGCCGTGCTTGGTGATGGGGGAGGATCCAGGCTTCCCCACCGACTGAGCTGAGCTTTTGGACTGACCCGAACCCGAGCCCCCTTGGCTGGAGTAGAGGCTGCTGCTCATCTTTGAGCCAGAAGACCCTTCTGATTTGCTGCTTTTCATTTTGCCTGAGGTGGAAGAGGAGGAAGAAGAGGAGGAGGAGGAAGAATGGCTATGATGGCTTTTGCTGCTGGAGGAGGTGACAGACCCACTGCTTGTATACTGGCCGTGTGAGGACGGTTTGCCGACAGTCACCGTTCCTTTTGGGATCTGGATGGTGATTTTGGGAATAGGAGGAGTAGCTACACCGGGAGGAGTCTGAGATCTGCCCGAACTCCCTGGAGATTTGGACCCACCTGTGCTGGCTGGTGGTGTGAAAGGCCTGTTCGATGAGCTGTGAGATGGTGATTTCCCATCCGTCTCCTGCTTTTTCCGCTTTGGAAGTTTCTCCTTACTTTTCCCATCACTGGATGGTGTCCGGCTGCGCTTCCCTGGCTTCCCATCTATCCCAGGCCCTGCCATGTTACCGCCAGCACCGTTGCCTTCCTTTACTCGTTTCTGAGACTTCTCTTTTCCTAAATCCCCTGCACTCAGCAAAGGGCTCTGACCTCCGCTGTGATGCTCCATGATGTCCGAGGACCCCAGGGCTTTGCCGGCAGCTGCAATAATACTAAAATCCACCGTATCGGACTGATTGCCCCCCTTGAATTTATTTTCCCCCCCATCAGCCCCCAAGACTTGCACCCCCAAAGTAGACAGAGCCTGGGAGGCGTAGCCCTTGAAGTCGTCGGTGTCTCCGCTCTGACTGCTCTCATCAAAGTACTCCTCCCCGAAGCCGCTCTGGCTCTGACTGCTGAGCAAGTCAGGGTTGAAATCTACTCCGTCGGGAAAAAAATGGTTGGAAGAATCACTGTTGGGGCTCACAGCGGCGTCCGCTATCAGGTCTGCTGGGTCTGTGTAGGGGTTCTCACTGTTGTTCGTCTGGAAAACATCCGGGTCAAAGAGGGCACTTTGTGAATGTCCCGAACTAGAAGAGTCTCTCACCGGGGTCCCGATGGGTGGGCAGTCCTCGTTAGTGCTGGGGAGTTTGGACGCTTCCTCTGCTATATCCGATAGGATATCGGTGACATCGGCCCCGATGCTGTCCGAGCTGGAAAGTCGAACCATCCTCTGGATACTGGGCTGGGAGTGAGGGATGGGCTGTGGGTAGGTGGCAGGAGGAGTGCTGCACTGGCTGGGGGCTGGAGTGATGTGAGGGGTGTCCAGGGTATCTGCCGTCATGTTGACATCAAAAATGGGATTCTGGGAGTCAACATCCATAGAAAAAAGCTCCCTCTGGAAATCATCCTCAGTCTGATGTTTGGGTTTGTCGGCCGGCATGCGGGATTTTTTTTTCTTTTGTTTGTTCCCCCCAGGGCCCATTTCCATTCTGGGGGAGCCAGAGGAAGAGTTCTGCCTTTCCAGAGGGCTGCTCCCGTAGAGAGTGGAGAAATCCTGAGGGGGATTCTCTTTAAGAAGGTTCATGAGCATGGGGTGGTTCTTGGTGTTGCTCGCTGGCGAGGACACTGGTGGGGGGGTGTGGTGGGGAGGGGTTGGGCTCGAGCCAATGGCAGAACCCACATTCCCCGTGATCTGCAACAAACTGGTGAGAATTGGGTTCTGAGATACTTTGCTGAAGTCCTCCCCGTGGCCCACCGAGTCGTGCCTCTCCTTCATGCTTATGCTCATGTTAAACAAGGTAGTGATGGGCCCCCCAGGAAAAGTGTTGGTTGGGGTGGTGGTACCACTCATGGGGTTGCTGCCCGTGGTCATGCCATAGCCAGGGCTGCTGGCTGGGGGGAGGTTTTTCTTCACCATGTCTTCTACTGTCTCTGCAATGAGGGACAAGGCTGGTGTGTCGGCTTGAATGGTTTCTGCTTTTCTACGAATTGCTCTCATGGTGACAGGGATGGACATACACCTGCACGACAGGAGACAAAGGGGTTAGCAGGCATCTGAGGAGGACCTTCTTTCCCACGAGGGTGGCAGAGACCTGGCAGAGGTTGCCCAGAGAGGTGGGGGAGTCTCCATCTCTGGAGACATCCAAACCCTGCCTGGACATTCCTGTGGGACCTGCTCTGGGTGGACCTGCTCTGGCAGGGGGTTGGACTGGATGATTTCCAGAGGTTTCTTCCAACCTCAGAGCATTCTGTGATTCTCCTGCCCTGCAGCAACACTCAGTGAAGATGTTTTAACTCCACCTGACACAAAACAAGCAGTGAGGCTCTCAGGAACAAGAGAGCAGCAGGTCCAGGCACTGTAACACCCTGCTGTTCTGCCTGTATTTACACTCATCCCACCAGGCTTATCTAGCCGTGAGACAACTGTGCCTGTATGCACTGCCCTGCAATCACAGAGGGAGAATTAATCAATTAACTAATAACTAATAGTTGACAGATCATAACCTTGTAGTTAAAGCACAGGGTGCAATCTGGGTTGTTACTCTGATTCTGCCAGACAACACCTTGGCAAACCCTATTTCCTGCAACCCTCTAAAAATCAATGATGATGACACATCCTACTCAAGGAGGACAAGCCTATGAAGTTCTGAAAGGAAAAATACAGTTATTGTCACTGAAGAGGTCTGTGTCATGCACTGGTAACTGTTCTGCTGTGCTCTGAATGGTGGCTGGGATGGAGGAACCTTGAAACAAGGCCTGTGTAAATGACAAACCGCAGGGGAGCTTGTCACAAGTTCACAAGACTTAGAAAGGAACCAACCACAGGAGAAGACACCTCGGAAATTCACCCAAAAATAAGTAGCTGTGGTTCAGTAGGGCAACAAGGTTTCCTCTCTTCCAAACAACCACCACCAAAACTCACCCCCAGACACAAGGGCTCCAAAACCACCAGGAGAAATGTGAGATGGACACAGAGATCATCTATACGATCTGGAGGGGAAGGCAGCAGGGAAAAAATCCAGCTTACCTCTGAACAACTTTGGCAATGAAATCGTCTGTACAGATAAGAGCATCGGACAGCCCTTTGTACAGCTTACAGTTCACGTGAGTGGAGTCTTGCACATCCATCACCACTGGAAGAGAGAAGGTGTTTGGAAGAGATCAAGATCCTGGCTGCAGTGGAGGAGAGCCCTGCCTTCCTTCCCATAAACACGCTCCCACTTTTACCCAGTCCACTTACCACACACCAGGGAGTCATTCACGGGATGCTGGAAGGATACACTGAAACAGGAGTCAGAGAGAGGACAAACTTCAAACTGCAGGATCCCAGGAGAATCTGGAAGACACGGGAACTGCTCAGTCACAGGATCTTCATGGTTGGACGGGACCTCTGAGATCATCAAGTCCAACCATACATGCACACACACACACACAAAAAAAACAAACAAAAAAACCCCAAACAAACCCACAAAACAAATCATCCAACCCAACAATCTCAGCCACTAGAGCATGCCCTGCAGTGCCACATCTACCTTTTTCTCAAATAACTCGAGGGTTGGTGATTCCACCACCCCCTGGGCAGGCTGTTCCAGTGCCTGACCACTCTCAGTAAAGTCATTCTTCCTAATATCTAATCTACACCTCTCCTGCCCATTTCCTCTGGTCCTGTCATTACCAACTTCGGAGAAAAGGCCAACAACCACCTCTCCACACCCTCCTTTCAGGCAGCTGTAGAGGGCAAGGAGGTCTCCCCTCAACCTCCTCTTCTCCAAACCAAACATGCCCAGTTCTCTCAGCCTCTCCTCACAGGACTTGTTCTTTAGGGAACAGAGGGGAGAACCACAGGCACCAGCTCAATACCCACATAGAGGAGAGGAGAGGGAGAGGAGAGGAAGAGGAGAGGGAGAGGAGAGAAAAAAAGGGGAAAGGAAAGCAGTGTGGCCTTGTTCTTATTCCCACACCTGGAAAAATCACACACTACATTCCACTTGATGCAGCACCCACCTTCTTTTAAAACTGTTCTCTTGACACAGCTGCCTATCAGGGTGTTGTAGGCCACCTGGTGTCGGATCAGATTGAGGATGAGAGGAACCCTACCCGGGTGCTGGAAGGCGATTTTACTAATCAAAGTTCCTTGAAGGCTTCTTCCATCTGGGAGAGGAGCATCTTTGTTCAGAAAGTAACAGTGCTGCTGTCCTGGAAGAGCCTGACAAACAATTTCTGCTTTACTCCCAACTACTGCTGGGTACAAGGTAATCACAGACATCTAAGGAAGGAAAGAGATGGCCCCAGGTCCAGGTGACACCAAGCCACCTTTCTTGGTGGCTTCTCAGACATGGCGCTGCCAAACAGCACTCACCGTCCCCACTACAACAGTTTCACAGAGTACATGAATAAACACTGCACCAATTTCCTTTATCCTACTCGAAAGACACCCAAAACAGATGAAAAACACCCAAACTGCTCATCCACAAGTGGAACACCCTGGTTGCAGTGACATACTTACTGCGTAGAAGCGCATGTTGTGGTTTAAAGGTACAGGATCGGCCTCCTTGGACAATTCAAACTGGGTGATCAACTCATACAAGGGCACAAACGTTGGTGGGGTGTCAAACAAGGGAATACCTGAGGGCAGAAGATGGCACAGAACGATGGCACCAGGGAGCCAGAAAGAGATGACAGGCCAGAGAAGGTGCTAAAAGAACCTTATCCAGGTTTTACTGAAAAACAGGACAAAACTCTGAGCAACTTTTCTGGCAGGCTTTAAAAATTAGCTGCACTTCATTAAAAAAGAAAGAAACCCACCAAGGGAGGGTCTTGTCTGGCAGATCTGCAAACCCACCTGTGCAGCCCTGGAGCTTCTGAATGAAAGCTCGAGACACTGGAATGGGACGTGGGAACTTCAGGAAGAAACAAGCCGGTAAATCCACGCTGTTGGCACTGGTGATCGATGAGAAGGACGGAGTTCTGAAATATTGAATGAACACAAGATCTTTTTAGATGTGGGGCACGACTCTGAGAGCCAGCCACTCCATTCAGGATTTGTGGAAATACCAGCAGACTGTTAAACCTTCTTCAAAATTTAAACACCCTTCAAAAGCACGTGCCTGAAATACATATTTCTGGGCTTAAAGACAGCACATAAGTGCTTTATATAAGTCTGTGACATCACAGAGTCATCTCCCTGCTCTGACTTCTACCAAATGCTGAACCTGAATCCAAACCAGGCCACCAGGAAAGGCCCAGCAAACACATCCTACACTTACCCTTTGCTGTCGACTGGGTGGGAGCCCATAATCAGCGGCGCAATTGGAAGTTTGTACATGGTCATGGTTCCCTCAATTGTCACTGACACGTTCATACCCAGAGACCGAGGAACTGCAGGAAGAAACAAGAAAAAGAACCACCCCGACAACATAAATGGATGAAAGAAAAAATAATGCAAGATTTATGAATTAAATATCACCACGGTGGAAGTATCTTACTTCCTCCACAAGGCAGGGTTTGCAGAATTCAACTTTATCACTAAATGGGCTCCAGCCAAAGTAGTTATGCTACCAAATGCTCTTCTTTTCCCTTGCAAGATAGGCCGATCGCATAATTCTTAAAAGACATTTCAAACACGTTTGGAGCCTGCTCTTTACAAAGCAAAACAAACAATGATTTTGGACAATTTCACCCACTTCCTTCCCAACATAAACCCTCCATAAGCCAAACTAGGATCTCCCTGTTTGTCACCTTATAAGGTGACAGCAGAGGGGAACTAGGCTGTTGGAATCCTGCTTTCTTCTCTCCTTCAAGCAGCAGTGCTCCATCCTGGCTTCCAAAGCCGACCTACCGTTATTCTCGTGCAAAATAACGGGGGCTCCGGTGCCGTCTTCAAACAAATCGTAGGGCGAGACATAATACTTGAGGTTCATCAGGAGACCTGGGGGAGAGAAACTTCTGAACAGTTGTAGGCGATGCAAATTAGCCTGATCATCACTAACCCCTGCACTCACACAACCTTTGCACTGTAGCACAGCACACTCCCAGTGAAACTCCTGAAAGAGTCATTCTCTGCTGTTAAAGATGCAGATGTAGCCATCTGCCACAAAATTAACACGTGTGGCTTTGTACTGAAACTTTTTGAATCAGGTGGCACTTACAAATCCTTGACCACCCTGTCCCTCTTCCAATTTGATGAGCATTTTCCATTGCTGCCATCAGCTAACGTGAGACTAATGCCCACAAAGGGGTCCCTGAACAAAGTAATTTTTTATTCTTTTCTTTTTTAAAAGTGTTCATCAAAGATACCTCCGCTCCTGGGGGTGAGATAGCCAACACTGCCATGAAGAATCTTGTCGAGGGGATTTGCATTGGTGGCTTGCCTGCAAGAGAGGCCATCACAGGTCTGTAACGAGTCAGAGCCAGACCTGAAGTCTAAGATTTTAGCTCAATATACACACTGCTCGGTCACACAGAGATAAGAAGCTCAGATTTCATACTGTTACAGGCAAAACAAAAGCAACTTTACTCTGTAGCATGGGTGGTTTATCCACAGAATGTGCAGCAGTGAAAGATCTAGTTACAAACTTTTTCTTTTACCTTTTAAACTTCTTTTCAGTTGAATTCTGCAGTTAAAAAGGAATTACTCAGACAGCTCTGAGTATTTTCCCTATATAAACACTTCCCCATCCCTGGAAGTGTTTAAGGCCAGGCTGGATGGGGCTTGGAGCAACCTGCTCTAGGGAGAGGTGTCCCTGCCCAGGGATGATCTTTAAGGTCCCTTCTAACTCTGACCATTCTAGGATTCTATTTCTATAACTCCTCAGCTGTCACAGGCCCTCTACAGCCTCAGCCCTGGACCTCTTATAGCAGGGAAGCCAGGCTGTAAAGGCTGATGTGACACCTCCTGGATACACACCCTTTGTGATCAGAAGGAGCCAACAAGATGCAGCATCATTAAGAAAAACCAAAGCAACAACAAAAACTGAACCACACAGATGTCCTTACCAATACATCCCTGCCATCTTTGACAGATCCAGCTCCAAGGACTGCAGAGCTAAGTACATTTTCGTTTTAAGTTTGCTGGGGGGAAAATAAAAGCAAACAAACAAATATAAGAGCAATGGAAAGGAACTGTGCAGTGAAATCCCAACTTAGAAATTACAGCTTTTCATTCTTTCTTCCATTTTCACACTAAAACCTCCCCACCCACTGCCTGCACTCAGGAGCCACGGGGACAGAGTCAACAGGATCACATGCAACACAAATGTAAGCAGGCAACACAGGGCTTGTAGATTTGTTTCTTTACATGGATGTAAATAAATATATTCTAGACTTACTTGTCTCCTGGCAACTTATACAGGTTCACAAGCCCCCTTAGGTGCTTAGAAAATTCATCAAAATTTTTCTCTCTGAAAAGAAGAGAGAGAAGTAGTTCACACATATTCAGATCCAGAACAGATAAGGGTTTGCTTTAAAAAGTCCTACTAATACAGACACTGTGTTACTTAAGAAAAGATTTTTGCTACATGAAAGCTACAAAAGCTGTTCTTCAAATGAGGCAGCCTAATGATTCTGATGAACAGTGTGCTGTGGCTTCCAAGATACAATGTACAGCATCAGAATCAACATAATTTGAACCAAAAATCATGATTTGAACCCTGGAGAAGCAGAGAGACTTCGTGGGGATGGAATCGGCACGAGATGTTTTGCATTTCCAGACATAAAAGAGCAGCAGATCAACACTGCAAAGAGAAGCCCGTCAGACAACACAAGGGACAAATCTTGCTGCTCACCTCAGATGTTGCACCAACTCTGGACAGCTCTGAAAAAGAAAGAACATACAACATCAAGGTCGAAGGCAGCAGTTGCAGCCTTTGTGCAGCGCAGCAGCTGGAAAATATCAGGACAGCAACATTTCTGAGCATCAGCTTTTCAGGAGAAGCAACACAATGCTCACAACTACACACTGCTACGGTTCTGGCTGTGCTTGTCAGCCCCCTCTGGGACAAATTCAAGCCATGCTCTTTCCTCTTAAATGACTATTTGAAACAAGCTTTAAAAATTGCAAAGCCTTAGGATGAAAACCTATGATTTTATATTAAGGTATTAAAAAAGGTCTGTTTTCAGAAGAGTGGCTGGGCCTGTGTAAATAGCAAGTTCCAAATCTCATGCACAACGTGAAGGGAAGGAAAGCCATTTTCTTTCAGCACTCCACATTTTAGTGTTTTCCATTCACAGATCTAAGTTTTTAAGCTTAATTTCCCCCTCCTTCCCCCAGAAATAGAATTCCCAGAAAGACAGTGATAACTTCCTCAAATAATTTTGCCAGAAAGGAAGCTCGCCAGAGAAAAAGAGAGACCATCAGTAAATTGGTCCTTGCAGACGGGCACTACATCCATCAGCTCAACCCACAGACCAGAGTAACCCCCAGAGCTTTTTGAGTTTTAGAAGGAGCAGCAAAGGTAATTCTACATCTAGCAGGACATTAAGTACGACACATTTCCTCTGCTCAAACAAAAAGGGGCCAAAAGGGCAGTTCCAAAAGCACAAAGGCATTACCCTCACCTTGGTGAGCAATACGTACCACAGGGTTCTCTCCATGGTGAGCCACCTTGACATCACACAGCAGCCCTGTAGGATCTAACTGGACTTCCACATAGAACATGTCTGAAGTGATGTAACATTCAGTGCCATTGGCGCTAAGGTGAGATCCAAGGCTTACATACAAAACAAAACAAAAATTGCCATGAGATGCACACACAAAAAGAAAAATCCAGCAGTGAGATTATGACGTGTATGGATAAACAGGAATTTGTCAAGGAATAAAACAGAAGACCTACCCATTCTGCCTAGCTATAGACTCCAAGCGGTCCGTCATGGCAGGAAGGGATGACACTAGAAGGAGAAAGCAAAAAGCCCAGCCTGAGTGAAGCAGTTCAGGATTTCCCCAGGAATAACACACCAAGCATTAAAAGCCTCCTCAAGCAGTTACTCCCTCCCACATCTGCTCCCATCTCACACCAATATACACGGTCTGTGCTCAAAACACAGACAGAACTGGCAGGGAGAAAACCAAAACATTCTCAGGCTTGCAAAGAGGGAAGAGATTCTCTTCTGCAAGCTGAAGCCAGGTGTGGGTGAGCAATTACAACAAAATTCACACAGGCAACACCGAGTGGTACCCAGAGGAGTGAGCAAACGTGAGCACACATGCACCAGGAACACAGTCAAATGTGCTACCAACAACCTCGCAAAGGAAGCTCCGGAGTCCTTTCGGTAGCACATCACTGTTTAAGCAGTTGGCCAAGTGCATGCACAGGAGGTACCAACCTTTTAATGCCTTCTGCAAAGTCTCCAAACAGCTCACCAGATGTTGGTGCCCCCCAGAGTTCATCACAACTCGCTTTTCCTTAGTCAGAAAGAAGAAAAACGCCCTTTTTGTGGATCACTCAGTAAGAGGGAATCATCGCAACTTTCGTTCAGTCAAGGGAGGTTTATTTAGATAGTTAAAAGCAGACTAGATTTCATCCCAAAATCACATCCTCATTTTGATGGCTGCAGGAGGACATATCCATTTGGGAAGCAGGTAACAAAGGCAGGCCTGGAACTGATTTATTTTCTTTTAAGCACCTTGCTCATCTGGAAGAACAGACTGTGGCAACTTTCTAATAGGTATAAACTAAGAATTATATAAGAGACGACAGAGGAATAACGAGACAGGTCAACTTTAGCCCCACAATATGTGCAGAAGCCTTTGATCCAGCTCTCTCCTGCTCCCTGCTCCTCCTCTGCCCCCTCCAAGAGACCAGTATTTCAAACCTGTGTTTGACTAAGGCGACACCGAGGTCTGAATATCATAAAATCATAGAATCATAGAATGGTAAGAGTTGGAAGGGACCTTAAAGATCACCAAGTTCCAACCCCCCTGCCATGGGCAGGGACACCTCTCTCTAGAGCAGGTTGCTCCAAGTCCCATCCAGCCTGGCCTTAAACACTTCCAGGGATGGGGCATCAACAACTTCCCTGGGCAACCTGTTCCAGTGCCTCACCACCGAAGGGGAAGGAAATTGAACTACAAAACACAACACCCTGAAACAGTAACGTGGCAGAATGGTTTGGGCTTCTCAGCACCAGCTGAAAGCATAAGTTTGACAATTTTCCTGACATTGAGCTGACAGCAGCCCCCTGGCAATTAGGCTGTAGAGGGGGAGGGTAATTAGGGAAGGGAAAGGACACGCCAGACAGAAAGGGTACAGACATCACTCCCTGCTCCGCGCACTGCAGGGTGTGAGAACTGCAACCACGCTGGCCCAGGAGGAAGCCAAGGCTTGAGCAAAACACAAAGGACTTTGAAGAGATCTAACAAACCAACACCAAAATTAGTACTAAAGAAACTTGAGAACCCCTCCTGCTTGAGACCCCCACAATTCTCACCATGACTTGACGGACTAACTTCATGGTTTCTGTCCAAGGTCTGTTTTGGTTGTACTTTGCATGAAGTCTTTCTAAGAGGGTACTCATCTTGTTCAGCTTCTCTGTTTCTGTAAGACAGGGGAATATTCAGAAAATGAGAAGGAGACAACATCTCAAGTTCTACAAATAAAAAAGCTTGGCAGTTTTAACAAAAATACTTCCCACCTTTAAGCGAAACGTGATTTCAAAAAAAACTTTGGAGTGCAGAATTTATCACTACAACCTAGACCTTAAGGTCAAGTAAACGTTAAGGACATATCACAAGTTATCAAACATAAAGTACCATAAAATGCCTATTTGAGTAAAGCCCAGCTCCTGTTCTGCAGGGCCTCTTAATGATGTGGCACCACCAGGTTAAGTTCTGGCACAAGAGGAATCTATCGGGACACTGTTTGAAAATACAACATTGTGGTCAAAAGATGAAGATTCCCTGGACAGGAGAGTGCAGAAAACATTGTGTCAAAAAAGCGAGGTTAAGCTTTGCTTCCTGGATTCCCCTTCACTGTTCTCCCTTCCAACTCTTGTACAATAAAGATCTTCACAGATGATTCATTCATGGTTCGTTTTTCCCCTACTCTCCGGTCAGACACACGGGCAGAAAGAATGTGGGTTTCAAGAGTACTATAATTTTGTCCTTTTTTTATTAGTATTTTTTTTCTAAGAGACAGTTTTTCCTAGACTTGCATCTGTCAAAGAAACCCAGAGGACATCACTTCCAAAACAAACCCCGTCACTGGCAGCAGAAGGTCCAGGGCAAACATTCGTCTGTGCCATTTTAACCGCTACAGCACACAGCCCTGGGAGCCCTCACCTTTCAGGGGTTTGTTTTCATTAGTGATGCACCTACTGTTCACAGACCCAACGCTGACCCTGTCAGATCCAAGTGGAAGAAATAAACAGAAGTCTGCTGCGTGTTTTCAGACACTTTGTACCTTTCAGCTACAGCAGATTCAAAGAAGGTTGGAGGCTGGCAGGGATCTGTGGAGCTCTCCTGGTCCAAGCCCCTACACACTTACAGCAGGGTGTCTAGGGCTGTGTCCCAGTGTTTCAAGTTCTCCAGGGACGGAGATGCCACCACCTCCCTGGACACCCTGTGCCCCTGCTCGGATACTCTTGCAGTGACAAAATGTTTCCTGGGGCTGCCGTGGAAGCTCCTGCCTTCCCACTTGTGCCCATGGCCTCTGAAAGGTGAGGGTTCCCTTTGCCTTATGCAGACATTTATGGACATGGATAAAACCCGATGAAGCTCAGGAACAGGGGGAGTTCTGCCGGATTTCAGCAAAATTAGCGCTTCACTTTATTCGCTTTAATTTCCTTCAAAAACTGGAACCGCCCCGCGGTTCCCAGAGGCCCAGCTTGGCGAAGCGAGCCCCAGCGCTGTAGAACACCCTGCCGACGGAGAAAATACCTCAGACCCTGTGCCTCAGACCCCCCTCACACCCCCCCTCAGGCCCTGTCTCCTCACGGCGCCAGGCGCGCCCCTCCGGCGGCACTCACCCTCGGCACCGCCCGGCGCCGCCTTCATGCTGCGGGCTGGGGGGGACGAGGGGAGACCCCACGTCAGGTCAGGTCGGGAACGGGGAAGGGGGAAACTGGAGCCGCGGCCGGGCCGCTCGGCGGCGGCCTCCTCACACAGCTGCGCCGGCCGCCATTGCTCCCAGGCGCGCGCGACGTTCCCGCCAGGCTCTCGCGAGAGCCTGGCGGGAACGCCGCGAGCCCGGGGAGGAGGGCGAGTAGCCTAATGAATCTCCCCTCAACACCAACTCTCGCGAGAAGACGAGCTTCCCCCTCCCGCTCTCAACCAGCTCCTCCGCCAAATCTCGCGAGATCATCCAGCGGAGGGTGAAAGGGTGGCGGCGGCACTCGCCCTCCTCTCGCCCGGCCTGCCGTCTTCTCGCGAGAGGTGGCTGCGGCTCTCGCGAGAGTTGGCGGGTGCCCCCCTTGGCTGGACGCGGAGCCGTTTCGCTTTGGGAAGTGAGCGGGGAGAGAGCGGCCGGGCCGAGCGGGGCCGAACCGGGCCGGGCTTGGGGAGGAGGGCTGTGGGGGCAAGGAGGAGACCGCCCTGGGCTCCCACCGTTCCCCCCTTGCGGGCCCTTTGGGGTTGAGGGAGCCGCGCCGCGGCCCTCGGGGCCCGGGCGCCCCCGGTGCCTGAGGGGGGGGTGAGTGAGGCCCAGGCCTCGCCTTCCCGGGGTGGCCTCCCCCTACCCCTGCTAGGGCTGGGCCCCTCTCGGATGAGGCGGTGAGGGCCGCTGCCCTTTTCTTTACCGGTTCCTGGCCCCCTCACACCCCCTTCCGCCTCCTCTGGGGCCTGGCGGGGCCGTGCTGCCCGCCCCGCTCCTCATGTAGGAGGGGGGTGTTGGGTGGCAGGGAGGGCTGAGGCCGGGGTGGATGGTGCCGGGAGGGGGCTGTGAGGAAGTTTGAAGTTTTGGGGGTTTTGGAGGCTTTCCCCGCCCCCTCCCCTCTCTGGAGCACAGTGGAGGAGGAATGCCAAATCCGGAGAGACATGGGGGCAAGAAGGATGGGGGCGGCGGGGGGTCCTCGCAGCACACGTCTGGCAGTGGGAGCTCGAACAGCAAGGAGAGGCACCGACTGGCCTCACGGCACAAGAGGCATAAGTCCAGGCACTCCAAGGAGTCACCCCTGGCAGCCCAGGAGACGGCGGCACCCTTGGGTGCCATGATCAAGCCGCTGGTGGAGTACGATGACATCAGTTCGGATTCGGATACCTTCTCGGATGATGTGGCCCTCAAGCTGGACAGGAGGGAGAACGAGGAGAGGAAAGCAGACAGGAGCGAGAGGGGACAGAAACACCGGCACCACCAGCACAAGCGCATCCGTGAGCTGATGAAGAGCAAGCAGGCGGAGAAGGAGAGGAAGCTAGAAAAGAGCCTGGAGGCATCCAGCAGGTCCGGGTCCACCAAGGAGAGGATATCGGGATCCTCCAAGAGACTCCTGGAAAGCGAGGAGCGCCCCAAGTCGTTGTCCTCAAAGAGTAGCAACAAGGAGTCCCGCTCAGCCAAAGCGCACAAGGAGAAGTCCAGGAAGGATCGGGAGCTCAAGTCCAGCCACAAGGAGCGCAGTAAAAGCCATCGGAAAAGGGATGCTCCCAAAAGTTACAAAACGATCGACAGCCCCAAGCGGAAATCCAGAAGCCCTCACAGAAAATGGTCCGACAGCCCAAAATTGGACGACAGCCCCTCAGGAGCCTCCTACATCCAGGAGTATGATCTCAGCCCTCCCCGCTCCCACACATCCAGTAACTACGATCCCTACAGGAAGAGCCCCGGTGGCTCCTCACGCCGGCAGTCCATCAGCCCACCCTACAAGGAGCCCGTGGCCTACCAGTCCAACACCCGCTCCCCCAGCCCGTACGGCCGGCGGCAGAGGTCCATCAGCCCCTACAACAGGAGACGTTCCTCCAGCTACGAGAGGGGCAGCGGGTCCTACAGCGGGAGGTCACCCAGCCCTTACGGCCGACGGCGCTCGAGCAGCCCTTTCACCACAAAACGGTCTGTGAGCCGAAGCCCCATCGCCAGGTGTGTGTTCCCTGCGTCCCCTTCTGCTCCCATAGGAATTGGGGAAGTGTCTGGGCATGGGAAGGGAGGGTTTATCCCCCTTTCTCAGCTTGCTGGGGGTCACTGGCTGCCTAATTCGGCTGTGGGGGTGGTTTGTGGGAAGTGTTTTTGGTTGGGTTGGTGGCAGTTGCCTTTAAAATGGTGTTCCCACTCTGGAAAACACCTGCCTGGCTGGCGGGAGGCAGCCTCCATGTTGGCTCTCAGCAGAGAGGCCTTGGGCTGAATGAGCTCCTGGGATTAAATTACACCCACCTCTGGAGGTGGCCCCCGCAGAAGGGCCTGGGCTCCTGGGCAGGGTTGTGCTCTGAAGGCAGATGGGGCCCTTCAGCTCCTGGTGTGGCGTCTGCTGTGCTTCCCTGGCAAACAGCTCAGCCAGGGAGGATGTTTTCACCTTTTTCTAGAAGTCTTTGTATATTTAACTACGTGGGGGAACTTGATTGTGCTTTTCAGGGGGGTGGCTTGTTTTGAGTGTGTTTTGCTCTTACTGAACTGACTTGTCTTTTCTCTTCCCTTCAATTAGAGATGACCACGTGTAAACTCCATCTTTCTGGCCTAAACTTTCTTTTCTCACTACTAGAGTTTCTTGCTTCCATTCTGGAAATCAGGGCATTCTGGAAGGGCCAGTAGGAACCATCTGCCTTTTGGCTTAACTATATATTTTGGTTTTTTCTTTAGTCTGTAGCCTTCCTACAGAAGGAAGTTGTTACTTGAGAGTAGTTCTGTGTGGTTTATTTCAGGTGTTGGTTAATCACCCTGCTGTATGCTTGAATACATAGTTTAATGTGGATTCTTTTTTTTGCCTTTAGCTTCAGCTTATGTTGAGTTTCCAGTTGTCACCATGGGTGCTGTGGAGCTTTGCTTGGAGCTCCATGGCAATTAAGATGTGACCTGGAATGTAATGGCTATAGAAACGCTCTGCTCTGTAGTAGCTCTGCTGCATCCTCTGCTCCAAACAGGAGCTGGGAGCGAAGAGGCTGCCTCCAGAGCGCGTTTACATGATCAGCAGTTCCCAAAGAACTCGGGGCTTTTGGGATTTGGCCTTTGTTATTAGAGCTCTTCTCTTAACTTCAGGAATATTGGCTCCGTGGTGGGCTGGGAATAGTGCCTTTGTCCTTGTTGTGAGAGGTACCTTGGTTTGAGCACCCTGGAAGCTGTTATGTAAAAAAAAATCTACTTATTCTGCTGTGATTTTACATAGGAAACTTTCCCTTCAAGCTGTTTCTCCCCCGTTTTCCCTGTGTAGACCTGAGAAGTTTTGAGGGATAGTTGTTGATGCTTTTCTTCTCCCTCCCCTCAATCCCTTTTTTCCCTGCTGGTGCTACTCTTGGGTGATTTGCTAATCCCTTTGGAGAGTAAGAATACAGTAGTAGAAAATGTCTGTATGCTTCAGGATCTGATTGTCTACTCTGCCACCTGTCACGTGTCCATGTTCAGCCCTAACCAGGGAGAAACGATGTGGAAACTGGAGTTGTACACAAAGATGTGGGTTGTTTTTTTTCCTCCCCACAGCTTATTGCACTCCCCAGGTGAACCTGAACCTTACTCTTTGGGTAAGTGACTGGTTGCTTCTGACTTGAGAAATCAAGCAGTTATCTTTTCCCCCATCTCAATTATGGGAGCAACTTTGAAGCACTTTGTGCTGCTTCCCTGACCTTGCATCCCCACCTGAGAAACTCTTCTAAGGGCGTCTTTGACTCACTGGCACAATGCTGTACCCCAAACCAGAAGAGATTCCAAAGGTTGCTTACTGTTTAAGCTCTGCTTGTGCAGAATTCTTTGAATCTCTGACTTTGATAACCTGCTACTCTTTTCTGGGCAGATAACTTTACTGACTGTGTGATACATTCCTTTAAAGCAGAGCAGAAAATATGGATTATGCCTTCAGAAAACATCAGCCTGAAGTGATCCTAGTGAAGGGACAGAGGGAATTTAATGTGTTTTCCATGTTAGGCAAGTTGTAAGTTATATTTCATTGTGGGTTTTGCTTCACTGAGCCTGCAGCCTGCTGGGGGAGGAGGGCAGGTGGTGTGTGAGTTTATGGCCAAACATCTGCTCCAGAAGCCAGAGGTGGGGCTGCCCCTCTGCTGGGGGCTCTTCAGGAGGAGAGGACAGGCTGAGTCTCCCTTCCCAGCTGGGGCTGATGTGCTGTGGATGGAGGTGAGTGACTTTGCACCAGAGTGCCTGCCTCATCTCTTCTCTTGGCTCCTGTGGAGGGGCAGGAACATTCTGGGAGAGAAAACATCTTTAACTGGCACACTCACTCACGCAGCCAGCATCTGACTGTGGCTTAAATTCTTCAGAGGAGGTAGCACAAGCTTTTCTGGGACACTGAAATATTTCTACTGCCTTACAGTATGGTTGGGGTTTTTTTAATGTGCATTCTGTATTTTCTTTAATCTCCACATCCAAAATACAGCAGTAGAGAACTGAATCCATGTGCTGTGCTGATCGGAGAAAATACAGAGTGTTTGCATTTCAAATGACTCTGCAAAACAACTTGCTTTTAACTTAAGAGGAAACCAGGATGACTTGGTCAGTAGGGAAAAAACAGCAGATGTGGGTTGTTGTTCCTTGTCACAACTGTTGGCATTGCAGCTAAAACTAGAAGAAGAAATTCCAGAGCCCTCTGTCTCGCTGGAGGTGGGTTGTGCTCTGTGCTAAGTTTAGCGGCGCGGGGCGAGTGTGTGCACGTGCTGTTGTGGTGGCCACTCTTGCGTGGATCCTCGCCACGGCAGAAGGTCGTGGGGCATTTTAGAAATCAGAACTGCTGGCCTGTTGTTTGAGCTTGTTTCCTGAGCCGTTTAGAGCTTCCCAGATTCTAGTTTGCACTTTATTCTTCGCTTCTGTTGTGGCTTGGAGCAGGTGAGGTGTTTTAGCATCTGTAGATGTTCCTAGGAGTTTCCACAGTGGATAATATGGGAGTATGGAGGTGTGGGGCTTTGTTCTGCCAACTTCAGGGTCATCTCTGCCAGCAGCTATTAGCTGTGGTCATTCCCGACATGAGGAGGTCTGGAGGGTTCTGGCATTCCCTCCTCTAAAGACTGTTCTCATCTTCTATCAATTAAATTAATCTAATAATGCTTCTTTATTTGGGTTTTTGTGAGCCATCATCTCTCGCTTCTTTATGTTACTTCACAGTTGTCGTGGTTAATATCTTGTATTTCTAGTTTCCAGTGCTAGAGAGACAAAAAGGTGGCTTTTTTACCCCAGAGCATTTTTATCCATAAAAAGAACCCTGTGTGAGGTTGAATTGCCTCCACCTGTCCCTGGTGATCTTAGCAAAGCGAGTAAGCTCCGGAGTTAAGGGTGAAAGGGGTAAAAGTGCTGACTAAAAGGCTGCAGGTAAAGCCTTGAGATAATCATTCCAGAGGATGGAAAAAGTATCTTTAAAAAGCAGAATCTGCCTGTGCATCTTTTGTATTACTGCATCTTTTTTGAGGTGCCCAGCGGTGATAAAAGGCAGTGGTGCTGTGGCAGACCCCCCTGCAGTGAGTGCTGTGGAGGTGTTGAGGCTGTTGATGGTTAATGATGGGAGGCTGGGGTTGTTGTAGTGGTCTGTGGCTGGTTGTGTTGATGGAAAAGCAGACACGCTTCTGGATGTGGTGCCTTTTGCAGGTCTGACAAAGAAGCTGTAAACACCAGGCTGGAAAATGGGCTTAGAGACAACAGCTCTTTGTATCATAACTGTAGGTAATTACCGTTAGGTGACTGGAGAGGAAAAAGCCTGAGTGGCACCTGTGGAGAGGAAAAGGCTGCTGGGAGGGGAGAAGTGGATTTAGCCCTGGTGGAGCACAGGGTGGAAGGTTGAGGGAGTTGTCCCCAGACCTCGTGAGGTTGGAAGCACTGGTTCTGCAGTGCCTTCCACAGCAACCCTCCATCTGCACCCACCGCTTCCAACAGCATTGCCTTTCCCTTCCTTGTGTCCACGCAGGTGTCCTTGGCTTCGTTTCTAATGTAGCAGTTAAAAATAAGGTAAAACTGCACTTCTGGAGAAGTTTACTCTGTCAGATCTGCTGAGTGGTCTTGTTGGGAGTGTCGCTCTGTGGCCAATTGAGTGGGAATAACTGGTTGTGGGAATCGTGGGGAAGGAGGGGAGATGGGGAGCAGAAAAGAGAGTATCACGGCATCTTAATCCAAAAGAATTGTAGTAGGGAATGCTAAACCCAAAACTACTTGTGGTTGTGGTAAACCACCTCCTCCAGGATTCATTAGGAATGTTTTCCTTAGCCTGGGAATGTCTTTGAGCCATAGTGAAATGGACCACCTCTGGTCGTGGTGTTCTTTGACCACTGTCAGGAGGAGCTTTGAGGTTGTGTTTGCCTTCGCCTCCCCTGCAGTCACAGCTGTGTCCAGCCTTGCAGGTGCTGGTGGTGTCTAGCAAGGAAATTTCCACTGCTCTGTCTCAGTTCTCCAGTTTATTTTCCCAATGTTTGTTGCCTCACAATAATTGCATCCCCAGTATGGTTATGGATGAGCCAACATCTCCTGTGTTTAAACCTGCTCACTGTTAGTTGTTCTTTATAACTCGTGTGGAAATATATTTTGAGAGAATCCCCTATTTTCCAAAGTAGGTATGTTCTGGGTAAGCAATCACAGAACTTTGAGCATAGTTTCTGTGATGATATTCACAGGAGCTGATCTCAAAACTTCCTGTTGGCTCACACAGTGTCTAAACCCATCAGAGCCTCTCTCGTCACCTGCACAATCCCAGTTCCTCCTGAAGTGGAGGAAACCATTCTGTCTCGTCCTTAATTTTGACACAGACACTGGAAGTACTGATTTACTGTTCTATTATTTTCTTATTTTTTAAAAAAATCTTATTTCCACACCAGTCTTTGAGCTTGTGGTTACTGCTGCCTTCTGACTGGGTTTGCCCCGCGCTCATGGTGCCTGCCCTCCTGGTGTGAGGTGTTTCCTGCCTCCTCCTCGCTTATTTCACAACACAGACTTTTTTTCAGCATGTTTTTTTCCTTTTATTTCTGCATATATACTTAAATTAGAGCCTGTTCATTGTAGAAGACAACTGAGACCCTCTGAACAGAAAATACCTCAAACAGAATTGAAATTCCTTGGGTTGTGGGTTGTTTTTTTTTCCCTTCTCTTGAATCGCAATATGCAAATTGAAGTTCTGATGCTAGTAAATGAACCAGGGGGAAAAATTAGCTCAAAGTGAGATGTTTCCTGAGGCAGCGTTCCCGGGAGGGCAGTCATATTTTATCCCTTGTTTCCTTTAAAGTTGTACGTAATTGCTGTGAAAGATCTGCAAACTGCCAGCTCATCCTCTGGACTGGAATCTTCCGTTCAGCACCTATGTCTGGGGTCTCACCTTCACCTCGGGGCTTCTCCAGCCTCGATCCTTCCTTTCTGCCTCAACAGTGGGATTGTCCTGACACTGAAAGGCTGGATGATGACCTCAAACTTGTATTGCTTTAGTCAATAAACTCACTTCAGTAGCTTTACTCTCTCCAGACAGGTGTTAGGGACTGTCTGAACTTATTTGATGGATAATGGGATGGAATTATTTTCCCAGAGAGCTGTTGCTGCTGGTGAGTAGCTCAGAGGTCGTGAGATGCTTCGTTTCATTCATCATCTTCCCGTTCTCTCCCCAGGAAATCTGTGAAGTCCCGAAGCCGAAGTCCTGGGTATTCAAGACACTCATCATCTCACAGTAAAAAGCAGAGGTCTGGGTCACGCAGTCGCCATTCCAGTATATCCCCCACCAGGCTCCCACTGAACTCCAGTTTGGGGGCAGAACTCAGCAGGAAGAAGAAGGAGCGGGCGGCAGCGGCGGCGGCTGCAGCCAAGGTGGATGGGAAGGAGGCAAAGGGCTCTCCCGTTTTCCTCTCCAGGAAGGAGAACAGCTTAGCTGAACTCAAGGAGTCTGGAACAGAGTCTAAAAAGGTCATCAAAACTGTTAAATCTGAAAAATCATCTTCGGATACAGAATTAGTTAATTTACTGTACACGAATGCAGAGACTAAAGCCCCTGCAGAGACAACAAAAACCAAGGCGGAGGAGAACTCTGAGAGGAAACACCCTGTTCCAGTCAGAGATTCAAAACAGACGGGAACAAAAGACTCAAAGCCTGTAGCAGTGGCAGAGGACCTCTTATCTCTGAAAGAGCCAGACACAGCAGAGAAGGAGATTCCCCCTCCCCTCCCCTCAATAAAATCACCTCCTCCACCTCTGCCCACAACCACGCCACCGCCTCCGACTCCGCCGCTGCCGCCGTTGCCTCCGTCGCCCGCCGTTCCGCCTTTGCCGCCATCCCAACAGCCTCCCCTCCAGCTCCCTACTTCGGCCCCGACGTCTTTGCCATCCTCTTCCCACCCAAGGACGTCTACTTTATCCTCTCAGGTGAACTCTCAGCCCTCTCTCCAAGTCGCTACAAAAACACAAGTCTCTGTGACGGCTGCTATCCCGCACCTGAAAACTTCAACGTTGCCTCCGCTTCCGCTCCCCCCTATTTTAGTTGGGGAAGATGACTTGGATAGGTAAGGTCACACCACAGCCTCCTGGTTGCTGCATTTAAAAGCAAACTTTTGAAATTATCAGATTTTTGGGGGGGTTTGGTTTGTCAGTTGTTGGCTTGGGATAACACATTTTTGCCCAACCGTTCCTGGGGCAACAACCTGGGCAGGTTTGTGGGAGGTTTTGTGGTCCTGTGCGGGTGGTTCCATCTTACCCCCATGAGAGAGAGAGGTTTGGCTGTTGTTTTAATGCTGGTCAGTAAAGGTTTCACGTTGCTCTTTGATATTTCTTACAGTAATGAAACATGGATCTGGAATTAATGCACCCCTCAGCGTTGCAGCCGGTTGCACTGGCTTATTTTTAAGTTGCCTTTTTTTGTTTAATTCCTCCAAAACCTTGTATTTAAGTAGCAGGAAAAAGTTCAACAATTCCAGTGCAGGAACACAAACCAGAGCTATTTCTCTTCCAATTTGAACATGCCCACATGTCAAAAATGGCATTGGTTTAACTTAGGTATTGTCTTAATTATTGAATAATTAACATAGTCCTTATTGCCTAAGCAGTAGGTATTGTTTGTTGGGAAAGAGTTTACAGATGGAAGGATGACCCTGCACCTACTTCAGCTTTCTCTTCCCTGTAGTTTTTCATCAAAACACACAGACTCCTCGCTGTCCTGTCACTGCAGCTCGGGGCTGGGGGTGCTCTTCTGAAAATCCTTCCTTGGGGGATTTCAGTTGGGGTGGTGGAAGAGGGGGATGAAAGAGCGGGATGAAAGAGACTATCCAAAATGGAGATGGAGAAGAGGAAAACCCCAAATTTTTATTTTCTTTTCCTTTTGGAGCTGTTAATGTTGAGGTGCTCTTAATGTAAGGTCATCACCTGTGTATTTATTTTTTTCCCTACTTGCTCTGCATAGCAAATAGTTCCCAAACAACTGCTGTATCTCTCCAGCCATCGCTAGAGCTGCCCTGGGTATCTCTCCCCTTGGTCAGCAAAGCGTGGTTTTTAGTGAATAGTGTGTTACATGATACTTATGACTTGATGTAATTACCCTGGGGTTGACGAGGATACAGTATGTTACATATTGTGATTCATTTACTTGATTTCCATGGTTTGTCCTGGTTCTGATGTAAATTTGGGTAACGTTGTTGCTGTGATTGACAGAAGTCAGGCCTGTGCCTGCTGGCATTGCCCTTCCAAAGCTGTGTAACGTTCAGCAAACATCTATTGAGTTTAAACACACAGCTCTTAACAGATTGCAGGTTTTCCCCAACTCAAAGGCCTCTCTAAGCAAGATCCTGCTGCTGCCTTCCCTTATTTCCAAGCACAGAAGTTGTGCTGCAAAGAATGGATTTTCTTTTTCAGCCACTCACACTTAGGGCTCCTTTTTTTTTTTCCCCTGCCACCCAGGTGTGGCTTAGCTTTATAAATAAAAGTGTCTTTTATCTCTGCCGTCACTGTGAGTTTAGGAGGGTGGTAACAGAGCTGGTGGCTTAACTTAGTGACTGGATTTACAGTGACTTCTTCCCAATAAAAGGATGGGAAATCCCACTTAGTTTTGCTGAGTCCAGTGGCCCTGACAGTGCAGGAGCTCGCTTTTCATCAGCTGCCTCTGTGCTTGTGGACAGGGCTCTTCTTAGCCTTCTGTTTTCCTGTGCTGAGGCTGGGAGAATTCAGGTGGAGACTATTTAACCTTTCCTGATGCTTTCTGAGCTCTTGAGACTTACCTGTCTAGAATTCTTCTTGACTTCACAGCAGTCAAAGTGCAGGGACACCTCCCACCACACCAGGTTGCTCCAAGCCCCATCCAGCCTGGCCTTGAACCCCTCCAGGGATGGGGCAGCCACAACTTCTCTGGGCAACCTGTTCCAGTGCCTCACCACCCTCACACCAAAGAATTTCATTCTGGTATCTGCTTTGTTGGAAGGAAGTTTCTTCCCCCTGCTTGCAGTTCCAAGCCCTGACTGTCTGGATCTTGTGCTGAAGAACCTCTTCTGAGGTTCAGTGTGGATTCTGCCTCGGTGAAGCGACCTGGCTGGGTGTCATTCTGCACCCGTGGAGTCTGCAGTTAAGAGGGACTGAGCTTCAACCCGTGCAGCTCTCCCAGTTCTGGTGTTCCCAAACTGGATGCTGCTGGTGGTGGTGGTCAGTGACTGGAGCTGTGGGCTGGCATGAGGTGGGGTTAGTTCGACAGCTGCCTGGTAACTTCTTAGTGGGAGAAGATGCTCCCCCATCTCTTACAGCAGATCTCAGAGTCAGATCAGTGTCCTCTTTGTCTTGCTTTTTTTTCTTAAGTATATTTCACAAGAGATTTTCATGCCGATTAGGCGGCACCTAATCAAAAAATTGGGAAAATGACCTACTTCCATCGCTTCATTTCTGTGGAGTTCTCTGTGCTGGAGCCTTAGACCTGGTGGTGACAAACAGCAAACCTCCTGCCAGCTGCCCTAAAAACCCGCCTGGGAAGGTCGTTTGCATCTCTTAATGTTTTTCTTTTCCTGCTGAAGTAGAGATTTACATGGAAAAGAATTTCTGACTGTTCAGATTTAGGAATTCTCCCTGCTGGTACATGAGAGAGAAATCAGGCTCTGCTTAGGAGACTCTTGCTGGTCTAAACCAAGTTGATGCCATTTTTAAAGTTAGATTCTGGTTCCTTGGCAATTTTCACAGGTTTCAGTCCTCACTAAGAAGTGAAACATTACTTATGTACAGAGATCTAATCCTGGGTTGGTATTTCTAGTGGTCCTTATCAAATCATGCACTTAATTTCATTATGATAAATAGATTAAATAGAGGGAGCGAGGGTCGGGAAGGGAGTGCTGGCTGAAAACCTGCACTGTCTTGCAGGAAGCTCCCAGTACTGAGCTGTGCAGATTGAGCAAGTCCTTGTGGCAGAGAGGAGTGTTTTTATTTGAAGACCTTAGTTCAAGCTTAACACTTTTTCTCTCTTGATGTATTAGCACTGTAAAATTTGATGCTGTTTTGTTCTACACTGGGCTATGCTAATTTTGGGACTTAAAGTGGGGCTCTTAACTTTATGTTCCCCAGTAGAGCTGTTGTCCTACAGTAGGGTTTTTTGTTGTTGTTGTTGTTGTTGTTGTTGTTGTTGTTGTTGTGGATTGGCTGCTAAGTCTGACTTCTGTATTGTATTAACTTTTCGGAGTTTAGTCCAAAAGAGATTCTTCCTCCAAAACCTGTGAAGAAAGACCGAGAGCAGAGACCACGACACTTACTCACGGACCTCCCGCTCCCTCCAGAGCTCCCTGGGGGGGACCCATCTCCTCCTGACTCCCCGGAACCAAAGGCAGCCACACCACCTCAGCAACCCTTCAAAAAGAGACCAAAGTAAGGCTGATTTCTTGAGTTTGGGGTTTTTTTTTGGCTTTTTTTGGAGTTGTTAGGCTTTCTTTTCACACAGCTGTGGGTTTCCAAAGCTCGGTGTGTGCTGCAACGCTCCTGGAAGAGCTGACTCTGTGCCCCATGTGGGGACAGTGCTGTTCAAAGCTGCTTTGCCAGCTCTCAGCAGCCTCCCCACCACTTATTGGGTGGGGAAAACCCTTCATGTGTGCTTACTTGGACATCTTTAGCCAGATTTAGTTTGCTTTTATAAATTCTTTTGTCCCCAGACTCTTTTGAGCACTGTCTTTCTTGAGGGAAGTGAAATGTGGAGGAAGAAAAAGTTGGTATTTCTGTTTTTACTTATGGTGTCTATTAGCTGTTTCCTGTGGATTCTTTCATGTTTGGGCCACTCGGGGTTGAAGGCCACTTGCCCCCATCCAGGTGAGAACTTCTGGAGTGTGTCATGTTCCATCTCCAGCCCCATCTGTCCCCAGAGCTCTCATCTCATGGTTTTGCCTGAGCCTGCAGGCCGAGGAAGCCTCCTCAGGAGTGACCCTCTAGGAAGCTCGTGGTGCTTCCAGGAATTGGTTATTCCCAGTAGGAGACAAAGACCTTTTCTTCATGCACAACTGAATTATTACTTGTTGCATGGTGTATAAAACTTCCCCTGATAATGTTTGTACAAGGAGGCAAGCTCCCTTGGCATTTTGTGCATGGGGTGCTTGCTACACTTTCTTTTAAATAAAAATACAAATGTCCAGTGTTTCTGCAAAAGATTCCAAACACTGATTTTTATTTATTATTTTAATTTATTCTACTGCAGCATAACTCTTTGGTATAAAGGGATAAAGATACTGGTTTGATTCTCCTTCAGGATGCTCTGACTTGAAAATATATAGTGAGATCTTTGTAGAAATCCGGTTGTCTGAGTGCACACCCCGGGAAGATTATGGTAAAATGGTTCTGCTGCCTCAAAATCCATAGAATTGAGGGGGCATTATGTCCATTTTTCCTTGTCTCCTTACTTTTTGCACCCCTGATTTCTCCAGGAGGAAGAGAGTGTTGCTCGTTAGCCACATGCAGCTGATAAATGCATAACTTAAGTGAAAAGATCTGAGAGTGGGAGTGTTCTGGCTGAGGTGGTTCAGTGTCTGGATGAAATAAAAGGATAATATCCCTGTGCAGCAGCGCCTGTATCTGGAGCAGTTGGGATTATAAAGCCTAATTCAGCAGAGTAATGCATACTCAGTTGTAGGAGCATAAAGACAGGGTGCCTGATCCTTGCTTTTTGGTCTTAAGCTACAGTTTAAGAGTTGTCTGGGTGTTTGTGTGTGTGCTGGGGGGTCTGACAGTTCTCTCCTTTCTTCCAGAATCTGTTGCCCTCGGTACGGGGAGAGGAGGCAGACGGAAAGCGACTGGGGGAAGCGCTGCGTGGACAAATTTGATATCATTGGGATTATTGGAGAAGGGACGTATGGGCAGGTGTACAAAGCCAAGGACAAGGATACAGGTAGGTGCCTTCCATGGACTCCACTTCTTCACAGCCTCATCACTGTGGGTGGGTGTGTGTATAAAACCTGTTCCAGCGCTGGCGGTGAGGCTGGTTAATGACAAATACCTGTAGAACTAGAAATGGCTCCAGCCCTGGAATGATCATAGAATCGTAGAATGGTCAGAGTTGGAAGGGACCTTAAAGATCATCAAGTTCCACCCCCCCTGCCATGGGCAGGGACACCTCTTCCTAGAGCAGGTTGCTCCAAGCCCCATCCAGCCTGGCCTTAAACACTTCCAGGGATGGGGCATCAACAACTTCCCAGGGCAACCTGTTCCAGTGCCTCACCACCCTCACAGGAAAGAACTTCTTCCTAATATCTCATCTCAATCTCCACTCTTCCAATTTAAAACCATTACCCCTCGTCCTATCACTAGACTTCCTGACCAAGAGTCCCTCCCCAGCTCTCCTGGAGCTCCCTTCAGATCCTGGAAGGCTGCTCCAAGGTCTCCCCGGAGCCTTCTCTTCTCCAGACTGAACAGCTTGATCACTTACATCAAGTGTTTTCAAAAGGGGCAAAAGAAGAGAAGCTGTGAAATCCTGGGAGGCCTGGGTTAGTGCCCAGCTGCCCTCTCTGCTCATGAAGTCCTGTGTGTACAGTGTGACACAGGGGCAGATGGCCATGGCAGGTGTAGCTGGAGCAGCCGTAGGTGCCAGCTCAGGCCCTGCTTTTTAAATGTTTGGTTTTTTGTCCAACTTTGTTGTAGCAGAGCTTGTGAAAGGGGCTGCAGGGGTTTCCAAGGTAAATTTATGTTCACATATGTGACTTCCCTCTGAAATACTGGGGTCATCTGTCTTGAGATAGAATGGTTTGGGTGGAAAGAGACCTTAAAGCTCATCTAATTCCAACCCCCTGCCCTGGGCAGGGACACCTCCCACCACACCAGGTTGCTCCAAGCCCCATCCAGCCTGGCCTTGAACCCCTCCAGGGATGGGGCAGCCACAGCTTCTCTGGGCAACCTGTTCCAGCGTCTCACCACCCTCACACCAAAGAATTTCCTCCTGAGATCTCACTGAAATCTTCCCTCTTTCAGCATAAAGCCATTACACCTCAACTTGCTGCTACAAGCATTCTTGGTGTGATAACTTCTGACAGAGCAGTGCCACAAAAATGAGGGTGGCAGCTAAAGCTGCCTCTGCTCTTTCTCAGTGGATGTTGACCACGCTCATAACTACTTTCCATGTCCCCCTGGAAACCCTCTGAGCTGTTAGTGGTGGTGTGTGCAGGGGCTTTGACACTGGTTTGTTCTGGCAGGTGAACTGGTGGCTCTCAAGAAGGTGCGACTGGACAACGAGAAGGAAGGGTTCCCCATCACCGCCATCCGCGAGATCAAAATCCTTCGGCAGCTGATTCACCGCAGTGTTGTTAACATGAAGGAAATTGTCACAGACAAACAAGATGCACTGGATTTCAAGAAGGACAAAGGTAGTGCTTGCTGCAGGGTGTGGTTTCAATTAGCCAAAGAGGTGATGCAACTCCACTTGTTTATTCCTAGTGTCAAACTGAAAATCTAAACTCTGGTGTGAGGTTTTCTTCCCTGTGTCCCTCCTTGATCCGTGGTTCCTGCAGGTTTGGTGTCTGGATTTGGCCTTGCATCAAAGGAGAGCTTGCAGTTACAATGAGCTGTCGCACTGCAGAGCAGAGGTAGAGACAGCCTTAAAGGGATGAACTGCCTTTCTGAGGAGTCACACGAGCAGTCTGTATAAAACAATCAGCCGAAAAAACCTTTACAGGGTCACTTTTAACACTGATTAGTGCCGACAGACTCACTAATTGGAAAACTCTCCCCTCTGCCACTGTGGAAGAGGGATGGTACAGCATCCCTCTAGAACTTGTCTGGGGGCTTCCCTTCCATGAGGGAGAAGAGGATAACACAAATATCAGTTTAAGCCGTGCATAGCAGTACTCTCTTGAACTAGCTTGAAAGAAAAGGCAAAATGGATGATAAAGGTTTCAAAGGAATTTATTTTGGGGGCATATTTTGGTCTTTTTGGATGATCAGCTTGATGCATTAGAGGGGGCTGCTTAGTTTTTTGGTTCTCTCCTCCACTCAAAGAAAAATACTTCTTTTAGGATTCCCACTAAACCTTAGATATCCCAAGGCTATATTAAAGAAAACACCAACAGAACACTCTCAACAATTAAATCTACTTTGATGCTTTCTTTTCCTTCGTTTTTACTCTGTGTCTTAAAT
Organism: Thinocorus orbignyianus; assembly: GCA_013400375.1. Lineage (NCBI taxonomy): Eukaryota > Metazoa > Chordata > Aves > Ciconiiformes > Thinocoridae > Thinocorus > Thinocorus orbignyianus. Next base: position 72,645 of record VXBW01000156.1, read on the forward strand.
CCCTTCTCTCGTCTTACACCAGGTGCCTTTTACCTTGTGTTTGAGTACATGGACCACGACCTAATGGGGCTGCTAGAATCCGGCTTGGTACATTTCTCAGAGGACCATATCAAGTCTTTCATGAAACAGTTAATGGAAGGTCTGGATTATTGTCACAAAAAGAATTTCCTTCATCGAGATATTAAGTGCTCCAACATCTTGCTGAACAACAGGTAACCTATAACCCTCTCCTGAACGTGCTGTTGGTGAGGGTCTCACCACCCAAGGCCCTTTGCTCGTGGTTTTGTACCTAATTTCAGTTAACATCCTTTTATCTTGACCTGAATTAAATGGGTCTCTCTGGTATTTTGGCAAAAATACTGTTTATTGGAAGCACTTGCATGCGGAGAAACTGTTGAGGGTTGAGGTGGGAAGTGGTGCTTCTCCATGAATGAGTGCTCTCTCTTTGAGTGACAGAGGTGGGTCATCACAGAGCACGTAACAATTATTCACCTGCTGTTAATCTTCAAGTCTAAATCTGGGTACCCATAGGAGAACTTTGAGCCTGTGAGAACAATATTGTGCATGATTGCATCCCCATGGCTGGATATTATCTATCTGCATAATTTCTTTGGGGCATAGGCCTGTTGGGAAGAGTTTGTGATAGAGTAGACTGAACTAGGGATTTTTTTATACCTTTTCTTTTCTTCCCCCATTTCTTTATAGCATTAAATGGGGTCTGAAAAATTAAGACTGGCATTTCCAGCAGTAATTACTGCAAACATTGCTTTATTAGGCCTTTCTGCTTTACCTTTTACTACTTGCAGCTTGTGAGCTTAGCTAGCTTTTTTTTGTCTTCCAGTGGGCAGATCAAACTTGCAGATTTTGGACTTGCCCGACTCTACAGCTCGGAGGAGAGGTGAGGTGCTGCAGGGTGGAGGAAGGGGAGATGGTTTACGTGGGTGGGATGAGCTCCTTTCTTCTTAACATCCACGTAGTCCCATCACTTGGAAGTCCTGGCATTGCCTGAGAAGCTATTCCCAGTGTAAGTGGTATAACACAGCTCCAGCTGTTGGGAAAATATACTCTTGGCTGGTGTTATCCCAGGCACAAATACAGGTTGCGCAGAGAATGGCTGGAGAGCAGCCCTGAGGAGAAGGACTTGGGAGTGCTCATGGATGAGAAGCTTGGGAATTGGAAGAGGGGAGATTTAGATGAGATATTAGGAAGAAGTTCTTTGCTGTGAGGGTGGTGAGGCACTGGAACAGGTTGCCCAGGGAAGTTGTTGATGCCCCATCCCTGGAAGTGTTTAAGGCCAGGCTGGATGGGGCTTGGAGCAACCTGCTCTAGGGAGAGGTGTCCCTGCCCATGGCAGGGGGGTTGGAACTTGATGATCTTGAAGGTCCCTTCCAACTCTGACCATTCTATGATTAATGGTCTTTCATTAGACAGATCAGCTGATGAGGAACCAAACCATCCTCTCTGTTTGCCACAGACCTGCTGTGGGTCATGTTTTGCTGTGGAATCAGTCACGGCAGCCCGTTGCGAGCCAGACTTGCAGGTCTTGGGTACCTGCAGCCTACAGCCTTGAGTAATAGAGTTTAAGGGTTTTGTGGCTCTTGTCATTGATTTATGTTTGTGTCTTGCCTTCCAGCCGTCCCTACACAAATAAAGTCATCACATTGTGGTATCGACCTCCAGAACTGCTGCTAGGTGAGGAGCGCTACACACCGGCCATAGACGTCTGGAGCTGTGGGTAAGGGCCTGCTCTGTGTCTCATGTCCTCTTTGGGCTGGAACCATCCACACGTGAGCAGGATAGATCTAGCAGGAGGTAGTCTTGGATTTGTGCTGATTTCTGAAACTCTGCCTCTTCCAGCTAGTGATAGCATAGGAATACTTCCAAAACACCATGCTTTGAGAAGATGTGTGTGTGTCACCAGACTAAAACTGTAACATTTAGTGAAAACTCCCAGAATGAGACTTTTTTTGGTATTGACTTGTGACAGGGGAAAAAAAAAACCCTCCTCTTCTTATTTCAAAACAAAACCAACCTTTGGTAATGGTGTGCCACTGAGATAGAAGGGCTGACAAGCTCACTCTGCTGCTCGTGGCTTCCGTGGATGGTTTCAGTGACCCAACAGAGAGGTTTTCTGTAACCTCCTCAGGCTGCTCTGTTTGTCACCTTAGTTTTTTCTGCTAAATCTAGGAGACATTTTAAAGCAGAGGTCTCAGGTTTCTAATAGTGTGGGAGCCTTGTGAACAGAGGGAGCCTGGGCAGTTCAGCCACAAAGATGAAATGTTTTTCCAAGTGATTTAGAACCGGAGACTGGAGGATTCAGCATACAGAAGCGGGGCTGGATTTCCCACAGCCCATCCTTCCCGTTGGGATTCTTATGGGTAAAACTTTCAGCAGAGCTTAGTAATCAAACAGCAAAGTTTCTAAAAGTCAGGTCCTAGTAATTAAGTCTGGAAACTCTGGCTGCAGGGTCCGGTTGCTGTTCAGTGCCCTGAGCCAAATGAGTGGAGTTCGGTGGCCAGTATCGACCCACAGCTCTATCTGGCACCTTCCTGTCAGAAGGTTTGAGGATAGATGTTAAGGCCTGAATCATAGAATGGTCAGAGTTGGAAGGGACCCTAAAGATCATCAAGTTCCAACCCCCCTGCCATGGGCAGGGACACCTCTCCCTAGAGCAGGTTGCTCCAAGCCCCATCCAACCTGGCCTTAAACACTTCCAGGGATGGGGCATCAACAACTTCCCAGGGCAACCTGTTCCAGTGCCTCACCACCCTCACAGCAAAGAACTTTTTCCTAATATCTAATCTCAATCTCCCCTCTTCCAATTTAAAACCATTACCCCTCGTCCTGTCCCTCCACTTCCTGACCAAGAGTCCCTCTCCAGCTCTCCTGGAGCTCCCTTCAGATCCTGGAAGGCTGCTCCAAGGTCTCCCCGGAGCCTTCTCTTCTCCAGGCTGAACAGTCCCAGCTCTCTCAGCCTGTCCTCACAGCAGAGGTGCTCCATCCCTCTGATCATCTTGGTGGCCCTGTGCTGGACCTCTTCCACCAGGTCCCTGTCCTTTCTCTGTTGAGGACTCCAGAGCTGGACACAGGACTCCAGGTGGGGTCTCACAAGCGCAGAGTAGAGGGGGAGAATCACCTCCTGTGACCTGCTGCTCACACTTCTTTTGCTGCAACCTGTGAGTTGTCCCCTCCCTCCTTTTCTTTACCTTCCAGCTGTACAAATGTGTGTGCAAGGCTCCGTCCTGTGCCTGGTGATGCCAGGCAGCAAGGAGGGTAATTCAGACCAGCAGACAGCCCTCAGTAAAGTTGAAAAGCTTGGATCTGGAGGAAAAACGAGAGGCCTGCCTGTTTTTTTTTTCTTGTCATACTATTGCTGCATCCCCTCCTTTCCCTGCAAAGAGTTAAAGCCCGTGCCACATTGCCCAGCCTTCCAGTGCCTGGTATTTCCCAGCTGGGTGGAATGGGTGACTCTGTACATGTAGGTTAGTTTGTCAGTTCTCAACTACAAGCCCTGATGCAAATAACTCTCCTCAGGCAAAGCTGCTTCCGAACAGAACCGCTGCAGTGTTCAAACCATCCTCCCAAGGGTTTGCTGCCATGACCTCTTGCTTTTCTTCTTTCCAGCTGTATCCTCGGGGAACTGTTTACAAAGAAGCCTATTTTTCAAGCCAATCTGGAACTGGCTCAGCTTGAATTAATCAGGTAAAGCGTTGCACATGCATGCCTATGAGAAGAGGTACTGCAGGAACTGCTCCTGCACACGGTCTCTGTGTTAGAAGAGCTCTCTTTCTCTAATCCCTCTGCAAAATAGGGTGAGCAAACGATTGCAACCACAGATATGGGTAGTCAGACATCTCCATGCCTGTGTGTGCCAATGTGTGCACCCTCAGTAAGCTTTGCTGTTAGTTAAGAGCAAAAATCATGTGCCTAAATTACATCTCACACCAAAAATTTATCGTGTTGGATGCTTTATAAACTCAAGTTGAGTATTTTTGCTCTTCCTGAGACCTTGTTTTAACTTGAGGGCTCTAGTCTCCACTCAGGTGTGCCCAGACCTAGTTATCGGCGCACTGAGTTGCTTGGAAAGGAAACATTTTCACTGGGGTTGGTGGCTCTCCTCCTGGCTGCGTTTCATCTGCTGATCCTCTTCTGCTTTCCTGCTCCACAGCCGGCTCTGTGGGAGCCCCTGTCCAGCGGTGTGGCCTGATGTCATCAAGTTGCCCTATTTCAACACTATGAAGCCCAAGAAGCAATACCGAAGGCGTCTGCGTGAGGAGTTCTCCTTGTGAGTTTGAGAGAGAATAAGTGGCTCTGTGGGGGTTCTGACTTTGTGTTACATTCTGTCCACTGTCCTCTGGCTGTAGCCTCCCTGGCAGGGTAAAGCAGTGCTTCCCCTTCTTGCCTCTGCCCTCCAGGAGGGCTTCTCCCATCTGGGGAAGGCTGGAATGGGGTCGGTGTCTGCTTTCTAAACACCTGATCTGCTCCAGGTACCTTCCAGACACTTCTAGCTGGGGTCTGCACCTGGAAGCAGCCATGATCGTGGGGTTCTCACAGTGTTGAGGCTGTCTGATGGCAGAGATGTGCTCTCTAATAGTGTGATCCTCTTCTGGGATTTGTAGCTTTTCATAAATTCCAAAAAAATTGGACTGAAAATGCCACAGAACTGATGTCCTGTTGATGCCTTTCATCACGTAGTAATGAATTTTGACCGCAGGGATTACCTAGGCCTGGGATATCTCTCTGAAAACAGGCTTCTCCCCCTGTTCCCAACAACTCCTTAACTGTGCCATGTCTCTGGCTCTCTTCTCAGCATCCCTTCCTCTGCTCTGGACCTGCTGGACCACATGCTGACGCTGGACCCCGGCAAGCGCTGCACGGCGGAGCAGGCCCTGCAGAGCGACTTCCTCAAGGATGTGGACCTCAGCAAAATGGCACCTCCGGAGTAAGTTCCAGCTGCCATCCCCTGCCTTTCCCTGCTAATGAGCTTGGGGAAGGAGCTGCTGGCTTGGCTTTGGGTTTTCTTCACACAGAATTATTATTTCTGTGGGGTTTTGGGGTTTTTTGCTCAGTTTTTCCCTTACATTTTATTGTGTGGCTGAGCAGACAGCTCTTCCTGTGCTGGTGCTTTTCTGCTGGCTTTATAAAGCTCGGTTTAATTCTTGTAAGATGCTGTAAAAGTCTGCTGGAAGGTAGGCAAGAGTAGCCTGTAGCACATCCCTGTGCTCTGTGCCGTGGAGGACTGGCCAGGCCTCATTAATTCTGCTTGTTAACTGACTAGCAGAGTGGCTGGTGAGCAGTGTTGTGCTGTCTGCAGCTCTTCTTTCCTCTCCAACCAGGCAGATTATAAAACTCTGCTGTAGCCTCTTCGTGTGTGAGTGTGGTGGCAGCTTTTTGAGATTCCTATTTCCTTCAGAGTTAAAGGCAGGTGCTTTCTAAAAACTACTGGACTCTCAGACCTGCTGGGCTTGTGTTCACTGGGGCTGGTGGGCATTGTTGGTCAGCCCAGCCCCTCGGGGTGAGATCCCAGTGCAGATTAAATCATAGAATCATAGAATGGTCAGAGTTGGAAGGGACCTTCAAGATCATCAAGTTCCAACCCCCCTGCCATGGGCAGGGACACCTCTCCCTAGAGCAGGTTGCTCCAAGCCCCATCCAGCCTGGCCTTAAACACTTCCAGGGATGGGGCATCAACAACTTCCCTGGGCAACCTGTTCCAGTGCCTCACCACCCTCACAGGAAAGAACTTCTTCCTAAGATCTCATCTAAATTTCCCCTCTTCCAATTTAAAACCATTACCCCTTGTCCTATCACTAGACTTCCTGACCAAGAGTCCCTCTCCAGCTCTCCTGGAGCTCCCTTCAGATCCTGGAAGGCTGCTCCAAGGTCTTCCCAGAGCCTTCTCTTCTCCAGGCTGAACAGCCCCAGCTCTCTCAGCCTGTCCTCACAGCAGAGGTGCTCCATCCCTCTGATCATCTTGGTGGCCCTGCGCTGGACCTGTTCCACCAGTTCCATGTCCTTTCTATGTTGAGGACTCCAGAACTGAACACAGTGCTCCAGGTGATCAGGATGCAATTGTGCTGCCTCTCCTGGTTCTAGGACATGCCCCTTCTTGGTCTTATAATATGGTTGCACTCAGAAGAATATCCATGCTTCTTTTCCTGTGGTCTTTGAGGATTCGGTGGGTTTTCTTGTGGCATATTCTAACTGTGGAGTGTTGTTCTCTTCCAGCCTTCCCCACTGGCAGGATTGCCACGAGCTGTGGAGCAAGAAACGCCGACGGCAGCGGCAAAGCGGGATCGCAGTGGAGGAGCCACCGTTATCAAAAGTTTCTCGGAAAGAAACTACCTCTGTTACAAGCACAGACACTGTCAAAAACAACAGCAGTCCTGTGCCCCCACAGCCCGCCCAGCTCAAACCAGAGTGTGGGGCTGGAGACACAGTAGGTCAGTGCCTGGTCTGATCCATAAGAGGTTCCTCTTGATGTGTGACCTCTCTGCTCTGGGTGTGGGCTTACATCCATTTTAAAGCCAGTCTGGTTCTTCCACCTTTATTTCTACAGAAAGGGCATGTCAGAATCTTCCTATTCTGCTTTTTTTATTTATTTTCTCCTTTATTTTTATTTTTATCCTCTGCTGTGAAAACTATTGGCTGCAGAGTGTTCTGGCTGGTCTTCAGCAGTCACTCACTGATGAGCTGACAATTAATTTGCTCGATGAGTGACATTATTGATTCTGAAACATTCTTTCCCAGAGAATAACGAAAGGAGCCTTTGAGTCACTTAAGCCAGTGGAGTAACAGATAAAAGGCTGGAAGGTGCAGCCATGAGAGGGTGTGTGGACGAGCTGAAGTTTGATCTTGTTGACCAAATTATATGAAGATCAGGATGGGATTTAACAGACTGAGGGGGCCAGAAGTGTTTGTTATTGCACTCTGGTGCAGAAAATACCTCTCCTATGAGGACAGGCTGAGAGAGCTGGGACTGTTCAGCCTGGAGAAGAGCAGCCTTCCAGGATCTGAAGGGAGCTCCTGGAGAACTGGAGAGGGACTCTTGGTCAGGAAGTCTAGTGATAGGACGAGGGGTAATGGTTTTAAACTGGAAGAGGGGAAATTTAGATGAGATATGAGTAAGAAGTTCTTTGCTGTGAGGGTGGTGAGGCACTGGAACAGGTTGCCCAGGGAAGTTGTTGATGCCCCATCCCTGGAGGGGTTCAAGGCCAGGCTGGATGGGGCTTGGAGCAACCTGCTCTAGGGAGAGGTGTCCCTGCCCATGGCAGGGGGGTTGGAACTTGATGATCTCTAAGGTCCCTTCCAACTCTGACCATTCTATGATTCTATCAGAAAGATCACTTGATCATAAAGGTTTGCAGGACCAGGACTCGTGTGCTGTTTTCACAGCTGTCCCCAACCTTCCAGTCTCTAGAAAGTAGTTGGTATTTTGATTCCTGGGAGTGTAGAGATGTCCAAAGCTGCCCTGAACGTGCTGGCTGTTCTCTAGAAGCCTTATAAAAACCCAGATACGGGCTAGAGCTTCCTTTGTGTCAAATGCTGTGCTGACAAGTAACGAGGAAGACAGTTCTTGCTCCAGGGAATGCAGGATCCATGTGTTCCATGAAACATGGCAGATGGACCAAAGGTGGTGGTTGGATTAACAAACAGCTGAGGAAAATGAGTGTCACGTTCTCAGTTGCCAAACAGCGAGAGGAGCTTCATTTTAAGCTTCTAAAACCAAGCCTTTGCACCCTTCTTCCCAAAAAGTTTGAGTTAGGAAGTCGGTGTCGGTGTGAAGGGGCACCCTTGTCACTTGGAGGCTGTGCCCCAGGAGGGTGCAGAGGGAGGTGATGCTGCTCGAGGGCTGTGTTTCAGACTAACTTGGGTATTGCAGGTCAGGGCAGAGCCCTCTCTAATCCCAGGCCAGCTTTTGGCAAGGAATTACCTTCTGCTTGACCTAATTCCTTGTGCTGCGTCGGTGGAACGCACCTTCCCTCCCTCCTGGGCAGCAGCTTAGCTCCAGCCTGGGAAACCTGTGAAGTTTTTCCAGGGCAGGAGGGAGCATCTTCACCTACTGGTGCTCTGATTCCCACTGGGGTAGACTGAGAGTTTCCAGTCTTCACTGAGCATCCCCAGACTGGCGTAACTGGTGGTTGCCTTGCTCACCAGTCTGATTTTGGGGTGCCCTGTGTTGGCTAAACCAGGAAATGGGAAAGTTTGGCTCAACTGAGCTGATTTTGAGGAGTATTTGTAGAATCATAGAATGATTAGAGTTGGAATCAACCATAAAGATCATCAAGTTCTGACCCCCCTGCCCTGGGCAGGGACATCTCCAGCCAGAGCAGGTTGCTCCAAGCCCCATCCAGCCTGGCCTTGAACCCCGAGTTGTGTGGGTAGGTTTGAGGGGACAGTGAAGAAGCTTCTTTCTGGGTGGTGGAGCCCGGGGTGAGTGCAGTGTGTGTGTGGTACCACGGGGTGCTGCTGCAGCACTGCTCAGAGCTGGATGGTGGAAATCCAAACAAACTTATCCCCAAATCCTCCTCCTGGAGCCTCCGTGCCTTTCCCCAGCCCGGGGACACGGAGAGGAGGTGTTTGTTGATCTGTGTGGTGGTGTTGCAGTTACAACCCCATGTCGTGTAGCCTTTCCTGACCTTCCTGTGATGCCTTTTGTGTTTCCTGCAGGCCTGGGAGACATCACCCAGCAGCTGAACCAGAGCGAATTAGCAGTTCTACTGAACCTGCTGCAGAGCCAGACCGACCTGAGCGTCCCCCAGATGGCCCAGCTCTTGAATGTCCACTCCAACCCGGAGATGCAGCAGCAGCTGGAGGCCCTCAACCAGTCCATCAACGCTCTGACAGAAGCCACCACCCAACAGCAGGAATCCCAGGCGGTGGTGGTGGCTGAGGAACCCATGGAAGAACCCCCGGTGGAGGCCCAGCTCCCGGAGGAACCGGCGGTGACTCCAGAAGCTGCCAGTGCTCAGGGAGACGTGCAGAACGTGTTGGCTGTTCTCTTGACTCAGCTGATGAAGAGCCAGGAGCCGGTGATAACCCTGGAGGAGAGCAACGGGGAGAAGAGCAACGAGCAGCAGCGGGGGCCCAGGAAAACCCCCAGCGTGCATCCGGAAGAAAGTGCAGGTAAATAATCCGGATGCCGTGCACTTGTTTGGAAAAATGAGAAAGTATTCCCTAGGAGTGCCTCTAGAGTCACTGCGGCCAGCAGGAACCCAGACCTCGGATGCGGTGACGGAGGGTNCTTTAACAACAGCAAGAAAAAGCCAAAACATGGAAACACCACCCTGCTTCACATCTCCAAAGCATCTAAAACCCATTAGTGCTTCCCAGGTGGCTGAAGATTAAAAGATTTGGGGTGGTTTTGTGGTTTTTTTTCCCCAAAAAAAAGTGAAAGGGAACCTTGGAGGGTCAGCTCTTCTCTTCCTACCCCCAGCAATCAGCTCACACCTTCAGGCAGTGGTTTTGCACAGGACGTTGTGTCTCTGCAGGTTTTTCCCCACCTTCTTGTTTGTCCCAGGGCTCTTTTTCACCATTCCTTTCCAGCTCTCTCAAAAAAAAACCATATAAAACAACCAAAAAAACCAAATATCTAAACAGGCAGAGTTGATTTTTAAAGAGAAGAGCTGAAATGCTGGAGAGTGCTGGAGGGGAGGGCTGGTGGCACTCCTGCCCCTCAGGAACTGGTGTGTCCAGCTTGGCTCTGCCCCGTTTGTATCTAGAGTTGATTTTTCTGAGTTTCCTGAAATTCAACAATTCCTGTAGAGCCGAGTGTAAGAGGCATGTTTTAAAACACCTGCTTGTACCAGTGAACTCTTGGATTTTTTTTCCCTTCTCGGAGGTGAGTGTAAATGTCTCCATGTCTTTGTTTTTTGTTTTGTTTTCTTTGTTTCTGTTGATCTTCCTGAATTCTTAGCCACGGCCTGTGACGACCTCTCCAAATTCTAGAAGAGCCTCCTGAGTATGTCTCAGACTCTCCAGGGAGCCTCTTTTGGCCTGATACACAACTCCTCCTCCACAACGTGCTGTGTTCTCGTGCCTTCAACACACCCTCCCACCACAAGCCAGTTGTTGATCTTGCTTTTTTTTAATTTTATTTTATTTTTTTCCTTTCTTTTGCCCTAGTACTGGAAGATAACTAGGTTATTGTAGAGCAGATTCCATTAAATACCGTTGTTCTCTGTTTATAATCATCTATTTTACATGATAATACGCTGTCCCCAAATCAGCTTGGTTTTAAAATTGACCTGAAGATTGTTTTCTTGGATTTAAATACAATCTAGTTGGGAAGTGGGCTGACTGATACGGGTGGAGGGGGGTGGTCCTGGAAGACTACTGGTTCTCACAATAAAGTTTGACCTTTTTAATAACCACTTTTTGCAAATGATTTGAGGGTCTGCTTTGAAACCAGGCGTTCGTGGCCTCTCTTATGTCATCATCACCACTAATAACTGTCACCCAGCCCCACTTTTGGGTGATTTAAGAGGGATTTCAGGGCAGTTGTGTTGCTGAGAGGGGTTTGGTGAGCGGAGCAGGTCGGGTCCCACCACCGTGGCACTTCTTTTCACCCTCTCCCACCCCCCACCTGGGCTTTGTCCTTCCTCCTGCCCCAAAAGTGGTGACACGAAGTGGTGAGAGCACGGGAGGGGTTGTGGGGGGGTTGTGAAGGGTGATTTTTTACTCCTTGCTTGGAGTGGTTCCTCTGGAAATCAATCTTTGTCACTTCAGGTGTGATTTTGGGGGGTGGCAGAACCATTTCCCAGTGTTGCAGGACAGCCTGGGTGTTGGAGATGGGTGTTTGTGGGTTGAGATTCTTCTGATTTGTGACCTTTTTACAGCCCAAAACAGAAAGGGGGGCACACGAGAGGGTGAACCCCCTGCCTTCAGGTCTGGTGTGGGTGCAGTTGGGATCTGGAACATGTTTGGGCTTGGGGTTTGGGTCATTTCTGGAGCCAGGCAGCAGTGGCTCCGTGGGTGGACACTCACCAGGTCCCGGTGCGGAGACCCCGCTTTTGGGGAGCACGTCCCATTGTGTGACCCCACATCTGCCTCCCATCAGTGTCAGCCTTGGATCCAGGAGTGGGAATTCCCCCTGGGGGTTAGGAAAACTGTAACTGACCCCTTGGGAGCGTGGGGGCTGGGGCAATTATGGGGAGAGGGTTAATAAATGTGTGTTGATCTTGGAATTCCAAGCCCTTCAAGCTCTCCACCTCTTTTCCCGAGCTCTGTTGATGGGCTGTTTGTTTGGGGTTTGGTTTGTGGGTTGTTTTTTGGGTTTTTTTTTCATATAAATGTATTTATCTGTTCACGTGATGTCTTAAGCTGGTGTTTAAAAGAAGTAACCCCTTCCACAGCGTGTCCTCCTGGCATTCTCCCACCAGAGAAGAGACCCCCCGAGCCCCCCGGGCCTCCTCCGCCGCCGCTGCCTCTGGCCGAAGGGGATCTCTCCAGCGCAGCCCAAGAGTTGAACCCGGCCGTCACGGCTGCTCTGCTCCAGCTTTTTTCCCAACAAGAAGCTGAATCCCTTGGCCACGCCACGCACGACCACCAACCCTCCAGAGCCGGGGACTACGGCAGGTCCCATTCCTCCAGGACTTACAGCGCCGAGGGCTCGGAGGGGGGATTTGGTGCCGAGGAGCTGAATTCGGGCCAGACGCTACTAGAACCTTCTACCCAACCTCTGGGGAAAAGCAGGACCTTCTTGGGCTCCGTGAGCCACCTCGGGGAGACCAGCAATTACCAGGGCACGGGATCTGTCCAGTTTCCAGGGGACCAGGACCTCCGTTTCGCCAGAGTCCCCGTCGCCATCCACTCGGTGGGGCAAGCTTTTCCCAAAGCCGAGGGGAGCAGCAGCACCACCTCCTCCACCTCCACCACCACCAACAACGTGCTGGTCCATCCAGAGGCCAAAATCCCAAGCTACAGTGAGCTGGGAGCGGGGACAGCTGGTTCCAGCGGGGCAGGAACGGGTCCCAGTTGGGGTGCCCCATCCCAGGCCGCCTCTTCCTACGGGAAGACCTACCGTGGGCCTGGCCGAGTGCCTCCACGGGGGGGACGGGGCAGGGGGGTTCCCTACTGAGAGGTGGCACCTTCTGCTCCGCTCCCCCCTTCCCCTCCCTCCCCCTTGAGCGTTGTGACTCTTTCTTTCTATTTTTATTTTGAATTTTCTTTCTTTTTGGGGGTTTTTTTTGGTTTTCCCAATGCCAGAGCAAGGTCTCGTCTGCATTTCAGCTCCTGCGAAGTTCCCTGTTGTATCCTCTCCCTCAGCTGCTGGCAAAGAGGGGAGGACATCCCCCCCTTGCCCCAGGGTGTCCCCCCAAAAAAAACCCCTGCCCCAGGGGGTGTCTCACTGGCCAAAACCTCTCACACTTGGTTAAGTGACAAAAAAAAGAGCCACCACCCCCACCGTGGATGGGGGGGAGCTTTCTGCCCTGAGCCAGCAGAGACTTGATGGGGATGGGGGGGTCACGGGAGGGAAGTTGGTTAAAAAATAGGAGGAATGAAAGAAACCCAACCCGGGGGGAAGAGGCAAAGTGTAATTTAGAAGAAAACCCAAGGGTTTGGGAGCTGGGAAATGGTGCTTCTTGCTGGGGGAAGCACTGGGGAGAGTCTGGGTCCCCAAGTTGGTTTTGGGGGTGTTTTTGTTCCTAGTTCCCTTTAAAGAAAACCATGAAAAAAAGAAAAAAGGAAGAAAAAAGATTAAAAAAAAAAAAAAAAGAAAAATAGGAATCTATTGCTGCAGAGACACCTGGAGCCCTTGCCCTGGCTTCCAGCCCCGGGATGTGGCACTGGCTTCTCAAATTATCCGGCAGCGCTTTTTGGTTTGATTTTCCCCTCCTATAAAGTGTCTGTCTGTCCCTCTGACCCCGGGCAGCTCCAGGTCCTCTCTCCTCTGCCCAGTAGCCTTAGAAAATTGGCTTTTGTGAAGGGTCTCTTTGGGGTTTGTGTCTCTCCTGCCAGAACTTTGCAGTGGGAATCATCTTTTTTTTTTTTTTCNCAAGTATTTACGATGAATTTTCTCCTCCCTGCAGAGCGTTGCCATGTTGTCCGTTTCAATGAGACTTAAACAAAAGAGATGAATAAAGCAAAGGTACATATTTATGAGCTTTTTTTTAAAAAAATTTTATTTCCTTTTTGTTTTTTTTTTTTTCCTCAGTAGACCTTTCCTATGGAAAACATAAAGTTTCTTCCTTTCATTTTGGGAGACAACTGTCCTGGAGTGTTCAAAAAACGGGTGGGAGCCTGGGGGAGGGGACGGACCCAGAGACTTTCCTGCCCGTGGTGGGATTTGATTTGATTTTCTTCCTTTTTATATGGAGAGAAATTTAAAAATTCACCTCTGAATTGGTGGCGCTTCTGGAAATAGGGAAAACCTGTGGGAGGAAGGAGGGGAAGAGGAAGAGGTTTGTAGGTTATCTGGAGAGCTTTGCTCTCTGCTGGCCCTGCCAGAGGCTCTGCCCGAGCGGCGGCTCCCAGAGCCTCGAGTCGACAGAATTCACTTTGCAGGATTCCAGGTGTGGATTTATTGTNAAGAGAACACCTCGCTTGAAAACAACTAAACGTATTTCTTTGTCATTCAGAACTTCCAAAACACTTTAAGAATTAAAGAAAAAAGGCAAAAAAAATCCTAAAAAGCAACTTCTGGTGGGGATTTGCCACCGGNGCCCGTGGTGGGATTTGATTTGATTTTCTTCCTTTTTATATGGAGAGAAATTTAAAAATTCACCTCTGAATTGGTGGCGCTTCTGGAAATAGGGAAAACCTGTGGGAGGAAGGAGGGGAAGAGGAAGAGGTTTGTAGGTTATCTGGAGAGCTTTGCTCTCTGCTGGCCCTGCCAGAGGCTCTGCCCGAGCGGCGGCTCCCAGAGCCTCGAGTCGACAGAATTCACTTTGCAGGATTCCAGGTGTGGATTTATTGGATTTTGGCTGGATTTTGGATGTTTTTGGGGTTTTTTTGTGGTGTTTAGTTGCTGTTTCATGCCTGATGTGCAGGGAAGGAGAAAAATAAACCACAAAAAGAGCAGTTCTGGGAGATACCGAGCGCACTAAATAAACCAGCCGCCCCCTCAGAGCTGGGGTTTCTTTTTGTTTTTCAATTCCTAGATTTTAGTCTTTATTCATTCCCACCCTGGCAGATGCCAGCCCCGCTCTGGGCTGGAGGAGCTGCTGCTGCTGCTGTTGTTGTTGTTGTTCTGGCTTTTTTTTGGTTCTTTTTCTTCCAATTTGGAAGGAAGATAAAAAAAATGAAATAAACCAAGTCATCTTCCAGAGCTGAATCCTCCTGGGAAGCCGCTGCCTGTTTATTGTGGTGCCAAACTGGCACCTCCCCCAAATCCAGTGCCACCAACCCTGTGTCCTCAGTGCTGGTGTCCCCCCAGCTGGGACATTTTAGGTTGAGCTGTCCCAGTTTTGGTGTCACTGAAGTCCTCTGGGTGGCTCCTAGGAGCACCCAGCCCCACGGGGACACAGAAAAGGGTGGTGAGGACCCAAAGGTGGGTGCAGGGGGGGCTCCTGTCCCTCTGTGCCACCTGGAGCAGAGGACAGATGTCCCCAGCTTCTGTCCCTTGCTCCTGGGGGGTGGCCCATGGCCACTGTGGGGGCAGGAGGTGCTTTGGGCTCCCGAGGAGTTTGGGCAGAGCTGGGGCAGGGGCCACCTCGCCATCTCCAGTGACTTCTCCTAACTGGTCCCAGCAAGAGGCCCCCAATCCCTGCCAGGGAGGATGCCCCACCGTCCCCCTCGCCCCCCGGGCTGGACAGAGCAGCCTGGCCAGGACGTGGCCTGTCCCCCTGGGGTTTGGGGGGTGACATTTGGGTCCTTCCAGCATCTCTGCTTGATTTCTTTCTTTATTTCTTCTTAAAGAGTCTCTGCACAAAGAAGTGAAAAGGGTGTATTTGGGGTGGGGGAGGGGTTGGTGCCAGGTGAGGGGTTGGGTGGCACCTCCTTCCCCCTCGGACCCCATCCCCTCTCCAGGGAAGCACCCAGGAAGCCTCTTGCTGTCCCCCTCCCCCTTCCCTTTGCAGATTTGAGCGCGCCTTCTTTTTGGTTTTGGGGGGTTCTTTTTTTGTTGTTTTGGTTTGTTTTCATTTTTCTTTTCGGTTGTACCTTTGTCTCTGTACAGATATTTTGTAATATATGCAAATTTTTTTTTTCTTTTCGGTTTATAAAAATGGAAAGTGCAGATTGGAAAGAAAATAACAAAAAAAACCAAAAAAAGAAACAAAAAAAATGAAATATTTCCTGTTACTGTATTGCTTTTCACTCCCTCGTGCTGGGCGCCGCAGCCTTTGCCAATCACACCATAAATTTGGGGGGTTTTACTTAAAAGGCAATTTTCCCCTCCCTCTGTGCCCCCCTTGTGCCAGGGGGTGAGCTCAGCCCCAGTGCCAGGGCGGCCAGGAGCTGGCACTGCCCAGCCCTCACCCCTGTACACCTCCAAATTAGCCCTCTGCTAATTGAGATGGGGGCCCAGCCCTCGTTAGCCCCGGGGGGTGTCACCCATGGGTGCTGGTGCCCAGCCAGGGCTGGGGAGGGTGAAAAGGAGGAGAGCTGGAGCAAAACCAGGAGAGGGCATGGTGCTGTGGAGGTCAGGGAGGGAAAATTTTGGGATTTAGGTTTGTTTCCAAACCTTCTCCCAGCTCCTTCACCCACCTTGGGTGCTGGAGAGCACCCTGGGGTGCTCCGGTGGATGGATTCTGCTCCAGCCCTGGGGGGAAACGGGGAGGGAGCTGTGGCTGAGGGTCCATGTATCCATCCATCCATCCATTTTTCTTTTCGGTTGTACCTTTGTCTCTGTACAGATATTTTGTAATATATGCAAATTTTTTTTTTCTTTTCGGTTTATAAAAATGGAAAGTGCAGATTGGAAAGAAAATAACAAAAAAAACCAAAAAAAGAAACAAAAAAAATGAAATATTTCCTGTTACTGTATTGCTTTTCACTCCCTCGTGCTGGGCGCCGCAGCCTTTGCCAATCACACCATAAATTTGGGGGGTTTTACTTAAAAGGCAATTTTCCCCTCCCTCTGTGCCCCCCTTGTGCCAGGGGGTGAGCTCAGCCCCAGTGCCAGGGCGGCCAGGAGCTGGCACTGCCCAGCCCTCACCCCTGTACACCTCCAAATTAGCCCTCTGCTAATTGAGATGGGGGCCCAGCCCTCGTTAGCCCCGGGGGGTGTCACCCATGGGTGCTGGTGCCCAGCCAGGGCTGGGGAGGGTGAAAAGGAGGAGAGCTGGAGCAAAACCAGGAGAGGGCATGGTGCTGTGGAGGTCAGGGAGGGAAAATTTTGGGATTTAGGTTTGTTTCCAAACCTTCTCCCAGCTCCTTCACCCACCTTGGGTGCTGGAGAGCACCCTGGGGTGCTCCGGTGGATGGATTCTGCTCCAGCCCTGGGGGGAAACGGGGAGGGAGCTGTGGCTGAGGGTCCATGTATCCATCCATCCATCCATTTATCCGTGTCCCTCCAGTGTTCCTCAGCTCTGGGGGTGCTGGGGGAGGCTTTGCCCCATCCCCTGGGCACAGGAAGGGGCAGGATTTTGGAGGGGTGGGAGCTGCAAGCAGCTCCATCCTCTCTCCAGCATCGGCTTTTCCCCCCGATGGGGCCACCAGAGCCTCCCTC
>VXBW01000158.1:0-13513 GCA_013400375.1 Thinocorus orbignyianus
AAAGCTGGACGGGGTATTGGTGCCCTTGGCTGCTGCCGGCGGTTATCTCCTAGCCGCTGCTAGAGCCTGATAACCGAGTGGCTGCTCTCCAGGCCCCGCTGGGGAGCAGGGAGGTGGATCTCGGGGAGTTTGGTTATCAGGGGAGTGAGTCACGGCTTGGTTGGGTTCGTCATTCCCTGAGTTGTGTGCCTGCTTCTCTGTTTTCGTAGAATCATAGAATGCTTAGAGTTGGAAGGGACCTTCCAGTTCCAACCCCCCTGCCATGGGCAGGGACACCTCCCACCAGAGCAGGTTGCTCAAAGCCCCATCCAGCCTGGCCTTGAACACTTCCAGGGATGGGGCATCCACAGCTTCTCTGGGCAACCTGTTCCAGTGCTTCGCCACGCTTTGAAGTGATGTTTATGAGGGCTGTACTTTCAGGGCTCTAGAAACTAGGGAGGAGGCTGTGCCGAAGCCATTAAGGTTGTGTTGTTCCAAGAGAAGTTTTATATAGCCTGTGTATACACTTGTAAGCAAACTTTCTGGGAAGGCTTAGTCACTTTCTTCAGAAGGTACTGACAGACTGATGCTTACTTCCCCCTCCATTGGTAGCGGACCACCAACATTCTTTCAATTGCAGTTCACCCCACTAAGTTTATGAAACTACTCAGTGAGGTATTTTCATTACTTTAGTTCATCGTACTTCCCTAAGTGTCTGTAGAAGACAAGCTCTTGTGGGATTACATGAGCTTATTTTAGAGACAGCGATTGCTAATTATTCTGATTATTATGTTGCCACTGCTTTTTTTTTGTTGTTGTTGTTGTTGACTTGAATAAAATGATTATTTACAGTGTCCATGGGGAGCCCCTAACACAACATCAATATCATGCTCCCTTGCTGATGTAATGAGTGAACAGCTGGCAAAAGAGCTGGAGCTGGAAGAGGAAAATGCTGCTTTTCCTGAAGTGGTTGCGTAAGTTTAAATCCTGGATTAGTGATCTCCATAGTTGTGAAGCCATCTTCTCTCTCTTGTGTGTTTTCTTAGAGTGTGCTTAAAGCGTAGCACTGTAGTCAGTGCTCTGCCTATTGTTTCCTAACTCTGCTTCTTCAGGCCTTTTTCAGTGCAGATGACTTCCCCAGTTAAAACTCTCCCTTACATTCTTTTCTCCATCACCCTTCCTACCTTTCCTTCTTTCTTGGTGTTTTCTTCACGTTGTTCCGGGTGCTTGAAGCCAGTCTGTAAGATACGTTTTGAGAAATGTCAGAAATGTTTGGGGTTTTTTCCTTCCTTTTCATAAAGTCGTAACAATGTCCAGTGTTATTTCTAGAACTATCGGGCATATCACCTCTATCCGCCTAATACTTGAAAGTTCTAAACAAAGGCTAAGAGCTTACTAGTGCTAAACTCAGGCAAATTTTGCCTGTGGTCTTCTGTGAAGCAGAGCAAAGCAACACTGTTGTATTGTTTGGGGTTTTTTTAAAATTATTTCTTCAAAAATACACACAAATGGAGCTGTGTGCCTTCTTTCCTTTTCCTGAAGGGCATCTAAAAAACGTAGCTAGTGCTTCTTACAGAATGGTAAACGATTAAAAGTTAAGTAATGTTTGCCTTGTAAACAAGTAGAAAAGAGAAATGAAGTCATGCCCTGTTAATATTTTGTGTTAGCTTGGAAGGAGTTTATTGGGGCAGAGCACTGAGATCTGTTCCTTTCTATGCAGGTCTGCAGCAGGTCTTTTGTACACAGTGATGAAATAGTATAAAATGGTGTTTCTGGGTAGATTTCTGTGTTTAATTTTTTAAATTTCTGTTTTCATTTGACATAGTGTTGCTGAAGGGCCGTTTATTACAGGAGAAAACGTTGACACTTCTAGTGACCTAATGTTAGCTCAGATGCTGCAGATGGAATTTGATAGGGAATATGATGCACAGCTTCGGCGTGAAGAGAAGAAGATCAATGGAGATAGCAAAGGTACCCTCATCAGAAGAAATATTTTTGCTTTGGGGATACTCTTAGCACTCTGCTTAAGTTGACAGAGCTGCAAGGAAACAGTAAATCCCTGATAACCACAGACATGCTTATTTGTTCTGTTTCTTAAGTCTCCATATCCTTTGAAAATTATCGGAAGGTGCATCCCTATGACAGTGACAGCTCAGAGGATGAGGTTGATTGGCAGGATACCCGTCACGATCCTTATAGAGCAGGTATGTGGCAGTTTTTCTTCAGTTGATAGTCTTTAGAATATGGCATAGTTAAACCAGTTTTTTTTTAATGTAAGGAGGCATATAAGCTGTGTGTAACATCAGGTCACCTAATTGGGCGGTGTTATGCAGGAAGCTGGGTGGGTGACTTCAGGCTTGTGTCTGCCAATATGTTGGCTTTGGTGGCTGAATCTGGTCAAACAACTATTGTACATGGGAAGTATTGTGGGATATGCATATCTGTCACCTACATTTGACACATGATATTGAATATCTGTCTTTAACATGCTGAAAGTGTGTTTGATGCTCCAGAGAAGACATAAAATAGCAAAAGCAGCTGTCATGCTTGGGATAAGACCATACGACTGAAGTATTTTATTCTGTTTAATAAATAGAATTGTTACACTTTTGGTCATGGTGGAATCTTTATGGGCATGAGTTATGTTTGTTCAGATGTGAAGTTAGATTTATTTTTCTCACGGCTGGCAGATAAACCTACCACAACACCAAGAAAGGGCTTTATAGGAAAAGGAAAAGATATTACTACTAAGCACGATGAAGTGGTGTGTGGAAGAAAGAACACGGCTCGCATGGAAAATGTAAGTGAAAACTTATTTTGTGTGTAAAATTGGAATACTGTAATTCATCCAAAGAACTGATGTTTGTCCCTCTGTGCTGATGTATACAGTGCTGATTTTATGTTTTCCTATCAGATGAAAGCAATGCAGTGTCTGAATTAGTTATTCAAATTGGGAACTCGAGTTATGGGGGTTTTCTTCTTAAGAATAGTTTGTTAATCATCACGATTCAGGAATTTGCACAGAACTGTTCTGGCAAAACAAAACTATCAGCAAGTTTCGTGCACAGGCAAATAAAGCACCAAGGCTATTTTTGAAAAGCACAGCGGTCGCGTAACCTACTTTTTTTTTTAAATTAATTTTGCCTCATGAGCCGAGTAACTTACTTGCAGTCAGCTGTTTGACTTACAGCTTTTCAGTCTGTTTATCCGTAGTATATACCTTCTGTTTTCTTTAATATAGCTGGTACAACTTCTGCAGATGAGGAAATGCTGCAAGTGCTGTTTTGACGGGATGTTAGGTAATCTCGTATCAATTTGGGCAGAACTTTGAGTTCTGAGTTCAGAGCAATGTTTTTTAATATCACGACAACATTACACAAAATGGGTTTCACCTAAGTCCCAATCTACCCTGGCTTTTTGCAAATCAGAATGAGAAATTTCTGCTTGTGCCAACTCTCGGTGTCTGGTAGTAACAACGCTTCAATTTCTGTTATTTATACTTGTAGTTTGCACCTGAATTTCAAGTTGGAGATGGAATTGGGATGGACCTAAAGCTGTCAAATCAAGTCTTCAATGCCTTAAAGCAACATGCGTACTCGGAGGAACGTCGAAGTGCAAGGCTCCATGAAAAGAAGGAGCACTCCACTGCTGTAAGTTTTTAATAAAGGCTCTTTATATACTTCCCTTTTTAAATCTTGTATAACAGCTGAACTCTGTTTTGATAATTCCTTGAAACATTCAATTTTTTGTGAAACAGTTAAGCAATACTGTGTTAGCATTGCCGATGGAGGTGTTATTAGCGAGCTGCTACTAGAAACAGGCTGTCTCTGAGCTGTATTGCTGTGAGAGCCATATCAAAGTAAGAGCAAGCAGCTTCCATTTTGTTTCCTCTTTGTCTTTCTAAACTTGTCTCTTAATCAGCTACAATGAATAAACTGCCTAGAGATTATTTATAGAAACTAATCCTCTGCAGTTAAACCATGTGGCTCCAAGTATCTGTCGTTTTAGCAAGTTTCAGGAAGATGAAGTGACCAAGTAAACTCTGACTTAATAGTTTAAGAAGTCAGTTCATATGTTTTATGGCCCTGCAGAAGGGCCTCTGCTAATTCCTGCTGTGGACTTCTTAAAATTTGGGTGGTTTGCTTTATTTTATTGTTACTGATATCAAAGAAGTATAGTATTTGAGATGTTTTGATTTATGATTTGTAAAGACTTCTTGAAAACTCTGCAGAAGTGCTCTTGAGCCATGGTCTGTACTTCATGTGTAATTGGTAAAATACTCTGTGCTACTACACAGCTGATAAGGTACCTTAGGGTATTAAATCTTAATGTGACAGTGCTGGAGCAGTTTGGCTTTGCTTCCTCTATTTGCTTTGTGTTGTTTTTTTTTGTTGTTTTTTTTTCTATCAGTTGAGAGAGAATGCTTTTAATATGTTATTCTTTCCACCTAATTGGATAAACATTTGCAGTGCATAAATAGTCTAAATTCACTGCAAAGCAAAGAATCATTTTAATGAACTGAGTATTTATTTCTTGCCTGTAGGAGAAAGCCGTGGATCCTAAAACGCGTTTACTTATGTACAAGATGGTCAATTCTGGGATGCTGGAGACCATCACAGGCTGCATCAGCACAGGAAAAGAATCTGTTGTTTTTCATGCGTATGGAGGGTAGTAAGTATATTGTTTGTTTGCTTGTTACTGACGGTAGCTTTTAGTATCAGAGGTGGTTTAAAAAGCAGAAATCACAAAAATATTTAAACAATCTACACTTTTTTCATTCCCGAGACTTAAATTTTGTATTCATATATATGCAGATAACAATAAAATCTGAAAGCCAGTTGGAAGTGTTTTAATTTTAGGATTAGTACCACTTTCCTCCTTGGAGACCATTTAATGAATGGGGACAAATGCACTATGGCTTTCTGTGGAAAAATATGTACACCTTTTATAAAAAAAAAAAAAAAAATCTGTTCTACAAAAAAGAGGTTTGGGGGAACCTTTTCCACTGACCTGCTGCAGACAACAGAACTGTCACGGTGAGCTTAGGCTACCTGGAGGTTGTCTTTCCATATGGATTGCTGTATTAACAGCTCCATCTGTTCAGTGGAGGTGCTGTTTGTTACTTCTGGTTTACCTTGAGAGTAGCGTTGGGCTGCTGCTTGCTTTGCAAATCATGCAGGAGGCCAGTTTTAAAGATTACCATGCTGGAATGATTGTAATGCATTAGTAGTGATTGTGGTGCATTGAAACACCGCTTTAAAGTGAGGCAAGAAAGAATTTACCAACCCAAATACAGGTAACCTATTTAGAGATGTCAAGAGAGAGGTAATTTGGGAGTGGGGAGAAAAGATGCTGCTGTGGTTTTTGTTGTTGTTTTTTGTTGGTGGTGGTTCTGGGTTTTTTTTATTGACCTTTGCTTGAATGATGTTCAGGAGTGCCCTTTTGCTTAGCACTGCTCAGTAGACAATGTCTTTGTGGTGCCTAATAAAATACTGTGATACTACCATTATGGTTCTAATGCCAGACTTTCTTCACTTGTAATTTCTTGAAGCAAGTACATCCTTTAATATGACTCTTATTAACTGCAGTATTTAAGTAATATAGTAACAAATTGGGAGATTGAACCTATTTAGTAGACAACATATAATCAAAATGCAAAAACCCCAAACATTCATATATAAGCTTATTCATAGAACTCTTATATACTTAACTTAAATCGGGTTCCAAATTTGATAGAAAATCAGATCTTTTTCTTTTTTTCCCAGATTTTTTTCCCCCAGATATTTATGTTAAAAATATCTATATCTGTNACTTTTGGTTGTAAAGATTGGAATAGTTAACTTTTATGTGTTTGACATTTTCCATGAGCAGTGCAACCGAAGATAAAGTTATACCTCAAGAATGTGCCATCAAAGTGTTTAAAACCACTCTCAATGAATTCAAGAACCGTGACAAATACATTAAGGATGACTACAGATTTAAAGACCGCTTCAGTAAATTGAATCCACGGAAGATTATTCGTATGTGGGCTGAGAAAGAAATGCATAACTTAACAAGGTAAGGGGCCCGGAAGGGGCAGGGTGTAGTTGTCAGATGTCTGTCAGTTTCCTATTCTCTGTTATAGAAAGATACGCTATGTCTGACTTGTCTAGACTTGATTTTTAGGTTAAATAATGTGCAACTTGGCACAGATTGACTAAGTCTCTGGTTTCTTACAGTTTAATGAATTGTCAGCATTTTCAGGGATTTGGCAGCCAGATTTACAAGCCCGTGAAGTTAACAGGCTCTAGTTGTAAAAGTAATTAGTTTTCCATGAGTGTTTTCAGACCCACTTATGACTTTAAGATCTGAATTTTCCTATGTGAAACAGATTTCTGTTCAGTTTTCAATTCAGTCTATTTCCAAGACTTTTTGACTCTGGATCAAGTTTCTCACAGACAGCTCTCTTAAGATTGGATATGAGCAAGCAGGAACTAGAACTGTAGGGTATGGGGGGGTTGGTTTTTGTTTTTCTTAATCGGTATCTATTTTCTGATCCACAGAATGCAAAATGCAGGAATTCCTTGTCCTCAAGTGGTTATCCTTAAGAAACACGTCTTGGTTATGTCTTTCATTGGCCAAGATCAAGTCCCAGCTCCTAAACTAAAGGATGTAACGCTTAGTAGTGAAGATATGAAAAAGGCCTACTACCAGGTTCTAAATGTAAGACAATGTTGATTTCTCCTCCAGTTCTGGGTTGTATTTTGTTTTAGGGGAATAACAAAGGACAAATCAGCATTTATTTACTCTTCAGGATGCTTTCATCACTGGATATGGAGTCCAAAGGCTTATTTTGCTGCTGTTTAATGTTTGACTTAAAATAAATAAATTGTGCACCAAAAAAATAAATTTAGTCTTAATCTGAGTAGGAAATGAGCTGGAACTTGATGACACACAGATACTTAGCAGCAGAGGAATTATGAATGGGTAGTGTTCCTTTTGTGTAGAAGCAGTTATGTGTTTTACAAAGTTCTCTGAAGTCTTTCTGGGCTCAGCAAACAATTTGAGGCTTAAGCACTCTCCAGTGGATAATCCCCTTCCCACCCCGCTTTTTAACAAATCTAGAAATCAGCAAATGAATTAGAATATTGCATGGTGGGTATTTCACTTATTGTTTCAAAGGCGTACCGACTGTCTGTCCACTTACTCTAGACTTCCTGTAGATGTTAAAAAACCCAACCAACTAATGCAGCATCTTCCTAATATAAATGGTCTGTGCCTCAAATCTTGAGACCAGTAGAGCAACACAACCACGTTTGAAATCAGTATGCGTACTGGATAGGATTCAGTATCTAGAACTGTGAGACTCCTTTCCTGGGTGAAGGGGGTGAGAATGACAGGTATATTTAGAGAACATGTTTATCTGTCTCACGCACTTGGACTGGTTGGCAGAGCTGGTGTGAGTTTACCAGTCTGATTCTTCTGACTTGCCAAAGCTAAGCTCAGTGATAAAAGCTTAGTTTGCTGGCAGTTCACTAAACCTGCGATTCTCTATATGAAACTTTGTTGAAGGCATAGAAAAAACTGTGTAAATTTGGTGGGTGATTGGGGAAAGGCTTTTTGTTGTTACAGTCATGCAAACGGTATTTATTTGGAGTACAGTGTACTTCATTCATTCATTCATTTGGTTCCTTGCAGATGATGCAACGGTTGTATAAGGAGTGCAACCTTGTCCATGCAGATCTGAGTGAATACAACATGCTTTGGCACGATGGGAAGGTGAGCTTATTCTTCATGTGGGGAGGAAAGGTTTTGTCTACTGTGAAATGTTAATACAAAGTAAATTGCTGTCTCCCTGTGGCTACAGGTTTGGCTTATTGATGTCAGTCAGTCTGTGGAGCCAACCCATCCTCATGGACTTGAGTTTTTGTCCAGAGACTGTCGGAATGTTTCACAGGTAGGACCTCGTCATCTGACAGTCCTGTCATGCTGGATGTTTTCCAAGATAAAATCAATTTAGAGCTAACTAAAAATCAACCAATGTAAGTCCATAAAAAAAGATTACCACCGCCTGTGTGTGAGATTAGTTTTGCATATTGTCTGTACTGACAGTGTTCTCCTCTGAAAAGGAAAAAAGTGTGGAAGAATAAAATGGTACCACTAGAACTTAAAACCTCCTTTAGTTGTTTTTATCGGTAGGTCAACAAAAGTAAAAATGTCTTTTGGACTAAATATTGTAATTGAAAAGGAATGTTCTGATTTGTGTAGTGAAGTGTTTAATGTGTGCTTTTTATATTGACTAGTTCTTCCAGAGAGGAGGTGTGGCAGAGGCACTTAATGAGCGTGAACTCTTCAATGCTGTCTCAGGTTTTAATATTACAGCTGACAATGAAGTAGACTTCCAAGCAGAGGTATGGTTTTTTTCTGCCTAACATTACAATTTGTTTAGCTAGTAGCTATTGCAATTCCTTAACTTTCCAATTTTAGTTTGTACGATTAGTGTGTGTGACTATCAAGTTTAAAAATAAAAAAAAGATAGGCAGAATGATTGCTGAAATGATAATTTCAACATAGTAAAAATGTTTTGTGAAACTTAGATTGGCCAACCTCTCCATTCCCTTTCCTGATCTCCCTGCTTCCAAATATAAAAGATGCCATGTTGCATATAATTGCTTCTTTTAGCATTAAGGGAAATCTAGTGATACGTTTTGGTTTAAAAGCTGGCTTTGTTGTCTTTCATTAAGTATGTTAAAGTTCGTGCAGAGAAAGGAAAGCTGGGTTAAAAATAGTAATTGTTCTAGTGCGTGTTTTCCTTATTTTAGATTTTAGTGAACTCGTGGAACAGATCCTCAAACTGATAAGGGGTACAAAGGGAGAGCAGTGTCACTGTTCCGAGATCCTTATGTATCAGTTAAGCAAAACCCAGTTCCCCCACTGGCTGTGTTGTGAGCATTGGTGTGGGGATGGGTTTTGTTGTTGTTTTACATCAATTTTTTTTTTGCTTACAAGTTTTATGGGAAAGACTGACGTTGCTGTTTACGTGTAGGTGAATTTTAGTACCCCATCCTTAAATTTCAGGTCTTGACTTCAGTCGCTAGTAACTAAAACTGGCTCCTCTAGAATACAAGAGGAAGTAATCCAAATGTAACAATCTGAAGATAACACACTATGGTAGCTTATATTGGTTGCACAAAATATTTAACTGTAGCTGTCTTCACCTTTCACCATAAAAGCAATTGCAGGGGATTTGTAATCTTAGTATTACTTGGAATTTCTCCAACGCTGATGGATTTGCTGAGTTGCAGTAGAGGTGTTCAGAGTGGGAGAAAGGGATGTTTTTTTTTTTTACTTTGGGGAATACAGCTGAACTCTTAAAAACCATCTAGTCCTCCCCACAACTCATGCATTTCAGTCATACAGCATGAAACTGTGAAGGAGGGCTACTCCTTTTGTTAACTGGCTGAGAGGAGGTGTTTCAAGTTGTACTTCCAAAAGTGTATTGTCCAATACATGTGACTGAATCTAGACTAGAAATATGATCTATACCTGATCAGTCCTCTGAAGCTACCTTTTAACACTACTTAGAAATATTCTGGCACAGGCATGGCTTTGCGATTTCAGCATGGATTTATTTTTTGGCTCTCTAGATCGAAGCTTTGGAGAAGATGAATGAAGATCACGTGCAGAATCATGGAAAGAAGCTGTCAATGTTTTCAAGCGACGGAGACCCACCTATATTTGATGAATAGCACTGAGTGCATAGCTGCTAATGAAACTAAACACAAATGTACTGCTTCTAACGATGTTGGTGCAGTGGTAAATGTCAACTACTGATGTCAAGAGAGAGTGGTTGACTGGGAATAGCAAAATGGAAAACACAGCGAGGATATGGTGATGCCTCAGTGGTTTGGTTGTTTTTTTTAACTTAGCCCACACTTCAGGATGGCACTGTGAGAATGGACTGTCACTACCTCTTCCAATGGTCTGACAACTTCACCAGTTGCCCAGTTACGTTAGACTAATGTAGCTGCAGTGATCATATTTTGCATGATTCAGAGCTTGTATGTTTTAGTTTTTTTAAAAAAGTATGATTAAAAAAAATCATCTAAAGTATTTCGTGGGAAAGCAAACTAGGGCAATCCCTCTTTCCCCCCCGCCCCACTATTGCTACTTGAAAAACTAATTAAAAATTGTGTACGGACACAATGTCAGTGAACCTTTCATCCTTCTCCAATGAGGGCAAAATGGAAAGCCAAACTATGTGCTGCAATCACATGAAAATGTTAATTTAACAAACCAGTGCCTTTATATATGCAAAAGTCAGGATCTTTTCATTTGAAGTACATGGAATGTGGCTCTAAGTATCTGTGAATACAGTTGGGTTTTACGTGAGAAACAGATTTGAATCCAACCAGCAGAGGACTTATTTGGTGATGTGCCAGGAAATCCTGAGAGCTGCATCCAAGTTGATTAATGAAGTAAGTTCAGTTAGCATAACTCTTCATATAAAAATGGTTCCAAGAACTCAGTGCAAGCAAAAAAAAAAAATCTCTATATAATCCTGTCTCTAACTGGACATTCTGGGTAAAGCATTAAACATTCTTACATTCATAGACTATGAAAACTTAATACTGGTCATCAGTATTTTTAAACAAAACTTTTTGCTTACAAGTACAAAAAGAGTACTCAAATTTGTCTTTTTCTCATGCTTTTATTCTTAATGCCAATCTTTTTATTCTAGCAAGTTCTAACAGTAGCAATATTTCTCTCCAGAACAGCACACTTAAAAGTGAATTGATGTAGTGGGATGGTTTGAACTAAGAAATTCTAATCAGCTTCTTTTTAACTGGTTGCTGGTTTTGATGCTGCTCTTTATCAAGCAGAATATAGTGTTGCTACATGTGACATTCTCACAGTGTGCTGTGAAAGTGATTGTTTCTTTTTTAAAAATTTTTGTTGTTGGAAAACTGGTGGTGAAGTAAAAACTGAAGATCTTGTGCTGGTACTCTTGCGTGGTTCTTGGTGTTGTACAAGCCTTTGCTTATCCTTGATGATGCCCTGAAGCAGAGTTGGAGTAGGGCTACACTAATTAATTAAAACAAAACAGAAGTTACTCTTTTGGTGGGTACTGTGGAAACAGTAAAAAACCCTTGGTGTCTCCGCCAGTTTCATCTCAGTACTTGGATCTACTTCCCTTTTCTGAATTTAGACAGTTGTCTTACATTTACCCCTTAATTTTGAAATAAAGGAAATTTCTTCTTTGGTACACTTAAGCCTGTTCCCAATTGCTCAGTCAAACAATTGCCCAAAATAATGATACTGGGGAAAGAACAGACCAGGTCTGAGGGAGGTGCTGTGGTTTTCTAACCCCTTCAGGGATTTGTTTTGAGATTTTTTAACACCTGGGTGTGCTTTAAGTAGTTGAAAACAAGGAAGAAGTTGCTCAAATAAGCATTTTTCTGGACTTCTTTAGCAGAAAAAACCCTAAACATTCTAGGTTTATTATTAAGCAATAAGAATCTTATAAGTAATTCTAGATTACTTGTCATTGACAATAAGTGATTGACTGAATTGACTTTTGTGACGTTATGTCTATTCTAACGGCCAGTTCTAAAACCACCACAGTGGCTTCAGTTGTGTATTTATATACTTGTCTGCTGATCTGCCCCCTTGGTTTTCACTACCTTGATGTTCCTGTTGCAATTGTTGAAAGTGTTTGTTCTCCTGTAGGGAAGTAGGAGAAGGTTAGGCATTGGTAGAATTTCTTAAATTTTGACCTTGACTTAACTAAACCTTTGGGTAAAGTACGATGATTTATTTTTTTTTTAATCTTGTAAAAACTTAAGGTGGTTTAAACGCTCTGGAAATACTTGTGTGCCCTCTCTAGTTACCATTGAGCTGTTCGATGACACGGAAGGTTCTACAGAACAACCAACTTGTCATTCTTGGTCATGCTTTCAGTTTTATGTAATGTGAAATTATCACAATGTGTCTGAGGGGCTCCCAGGTCAGCAAGCAGCTGTTGGTGTGACGTGGTGTTAATAGTACCTGGTACTTAAAGCTTTATTTCTCATTGACTAAGACTGGGCCGCAGTGGTGCAACTCTTGTTCCCCCTGCCCGCTGCTATTTTTTATTTCTAAGCCGTTAAGTGAAGGCATGATAATAACCAATATGCAATTGATGATGTTTTCATGCCGTTTCTAAATGATACTGTAGGTTTTGCAACTGGGGGACGGAGGTGTTTGCCAGTGAATCAGCCAAAAAACCCTCCACAGTTAGTTTATTGTCTAAATTAAACTCAGTGTAAATACCGAGGAGCAATCCAGGCTTTAAAGATGATCAGGGGCATGGAGAGCCTTTCCTGGGAGGACAGGCTGGGAGACCTGGGGCTGTTCAGCCTGGAGAAGAGACGAGACCTTCTAGCAGCCTTCCGGTGTCTGGAGGGAGCTACGGGAGAGCTGAAGAGGGACTCTTTGGCAGCAAGTGTAGGGAGAGGACAAGGGGTAATGGTTTTAAATTGGAAGAGGGGAGATTTAGATTAGATATTAGGAAGAAATTCTTTGCTGTGAGGGTGGTGAGACACTGGAACAGGTTNCGCCATGAGCCGCGAGCCGCCGCCCGAGGAGGAGGCGGCGGGAGGAGCGGGGGAAGGCGCCGGGGCCGCGGCCGGGGATGGCGGCTGCTACCTGGCGCTGTGCGCCCGGCCCGTGCACTTCGAGAAGGCCAACACCGTCAACTGCGTCTTCTTCGATGAGGCCAACAAGCAGGTGCGGGCGGTGGCGGGGGGCTCTCCCCGCGGGGCGGCGGGAGGCCGCGGTGTCCCGCTCCCCTCCCGGGCCTGACAGGCCGCAGGGCCGTGCTGGCCGGAGCGTCGCCTGAGGGAGAGCCGCCGCCTGGCCTGGGGGCCCGGCAGCACCTCCGTGCCTTGCAGGGCCGGGGTGGCGGCTCCCGGC
This sequence comes from Thinocorus orbignyianus, assembly GCA_013400375.1. Lineage (NCBI taxonomy): Eukaryota > Metazoa > Chordata > Aves > Ciconiiformes > Thinocoridae > Thinocorus > Thinocorus orbignyianus. The sequence continues at coordinate 12,913 of VXBW01000158.1, forward strand.
CTGCTGCCTCAGCCTCTCCCCGCGGCGAGAAGCGGGGTCTGGGGGTTCCAGCGCCCGGGTTTGGTTTCCTACCCGTCCCTCGGCTGGCTGGTTCCCTCCTGTGGAGCTGCCGCGGTGGCGAGGGCTGGCTGCCGGGCGGCTGGCGGGGGACCTGTCATCTCGCTAGAGGCAGCTGGAGTTTATTTTCTTGAATGTGTTTGTTGGGTTGGATTTCACCTGCCGTTACTCTCGCTGCCCAGAGGTCCTTCTGGGGTTCTCTGGAATCAGCGCTTTTCATTCCGTACCAGGCGACCCAACGTTACTGGCAAACTTTGTCTCTTCACTGCTAGCTTCGTTTCTCGGTTTTTTTCNTTCCTGAAACAGGGAAATCATCCTCGGAGAGTACTCCTCGCCTGTTTTACCCCTAGCAGTTTCGTGCCCCAGAAGCAGCGTGAGTAGTAGCGATGAAGTGAAGCGCGGAGCAATTAAACCTGAACCAGCTGCTTCCCTCTTTCCCCCGCGCGGGCCGTCGGGGCTCCTGCGCCTTTAAGGCGGACCGCTCCCGCGTCACGTGGAGGGGGGAGTGTAAACAGGAAGCGGCGGGGGCTGCTCGGAGGCCGCG
>VXBW01000158.1:18699-31239 GCA_013400375.1 Thinocorus orbignyianus
GGGTCCTGCACTTGGGTCAACACAACCCCATGTAGTGATACAGGTCTGGGGAAGAGTGGCTGGAGAGCTGCCCAGCAGAAAAGGACCTGGGGGTGTTGATTGATTGTTGGCTGAACATGAGCCAGCAGTGTGGCCAAAAAGGCCAACAGCATCCTGGCCTGTATCAGAAATAGTCTACCAGCAGGCTGGGGGAAGTGATCATACCCCTGTCCTTGGCACTGGTGAGGCCCCACCTTGGATACTGTGTCCAGCTTTGGGGCCCTCACTACAAGAAAGACATTGAGGAACTGGAGTGTGTCCAGAGAAGAGCAGTGAAGCTGGTGAAGGGTCTGGAGAACTAGTCTTAACGAGGAGTGGCTGAAGGAACTGGTGCTGTTTAGCCTAGAGAAAAGGAGGCTGAGGGGAGACTTTGTTGTTCTCTACAACTACCTGAAAGGAGGTTGTAGTGAGGTGAGGGTTGGTCTCTTCTACCAAGTAACGGACGATAAGACAAAAGAAATGGCCTCAAGTTGCACCAGGGAAGGTTTAAATTGGATATTAGGAAAAAAATTTTCACCAAAAGGGTTGTCAAATGTAAGAAAAGGCTGCCCAGGGAAGTGGTTGGGTCAGCATCCCTGGAGGTATTTAAAAGACGTGTAGACATGTTGCTTAGGGACATGGTTTAGTGGTGGACTTGGCAGTGTCAGGTTGATGGTTGGACTTGGTCTTAAATGTCTTTTCTAACCAAAGTGATTATATACGTGAGAGAGTGTGGGGATTCAAACTTGTGATTCCTAAGCAGTGATTTGTTCTAGGATGCAGTTTAGCAAGTTAAACAAAATGAAGTAAACTTAAATGTGTAAAGAACCACATTATCTGAACTTTATGCCTGTGGTTCAAGCAGTGTTTCCTACTTGTAGATTTCTTGCATTCTGCTCTTGTTTAATCTAAATTAACAACTTTTATGACTTCCATTTCTTGTGGAAATATTTTTTTCAGAATCTGAGAACAGTACTTTCAATGAAACCACTTTGTCTTTAGAAAACCGTTTTATGTATGTCTCTCTTAAGAGTGATGGCTCTTTGAACTCTGCTGTCCGTATGTAAGAAGTATTCTTTAGTCAAAATTTGCTTCAATGAAGGCATTTGAAGCAAAGAGTGTTTATTGTGGTCTGTCAGATACTGTGTAGGGCCTGTCCTGATGGTTGCTCTTTTCACTCGACCTTTTTATTTGTCTGCTTTTGTCACAAATCCCAAGGGAGCTGAAAATACTCAGTGAACTTCAAGAGGTTCCACAATTTTCCTGCTTGACTACGTAGCTCTTGTTTTCTGGAGTTAATAATGCAAACTGGACGTAGAACTACCTTATTCATGCCAATGGTACTGGTGCTTCTTTGTTAAGAATAAATTTATATATTTTTTAAAAATGGTGTGAAAACAGCCTTGTTTTCCCATTAACATCAGAAATCCTTCTAGAGGATGTGTTCTAATGGGGAAGTGGATAGGCTTGTGTTAATTAGCAGTAGTTCTGGAAGTAAAGGAGCTGATTACAGGATGTTGGTGAGTGTCACAGAACTCCAGACTCAGCAGGGCAGAACTGAGAATGCAGGTTTGAATATTCCCACAGTCTTCCAATTCCATATCGCAGACCTACAGAGCTGAACGTTTGGAATAACTTCCAAGTGCTGCTTTGTGTGACCTTAGCTGTGTTTCTGTAGCAGATGTGTTCAAGACTTCTGAAGAGTTAACTGCCATTATATTCCAGTTTGAATTTTGAATCCTGTACTTGTTAGGCAACATTCATAAGCTGTATTCAAAAGCATTTGTATTACACTTTTTCTTCTCTGATTGTCTCCTTGAGGGTATATTACAGAGTTCTGTAAGAAACTTTTAGACAATATTTTGATAACTTGTTTTTCTTTCTGTACAGGATGGAAGACAAAGGAGAAGTGAAGTGCATCAAGTTTTCCTTGGGGAACAAGATCCTGGCTGTGCAGAGAACTTTGAAGAGTGTGGTAAGAAACCTATACCTTGCAGATAGGGTCTTGGAGATGGAAACCTTCTATTTGGAGTACCAGGGTAGAAGCCTCTGAGACAGATGTTGAAGAGGTCTGATGGCTGACAACAGCTGTAGTGAAAATTCCTCTGTCATCCTGAGAGGCTGAACAGGCAACGTTGTTGTCTTGCTGGTGTCATCACTTAAGAAAAAGTGTGGGGGGAGCCAACTTCTGTAAAGAATTCCCTAGCAGGGCTGAAGTGGAATATAGTAAGTCAAGTTTTTCTTCTTTATATCTCATCCAAAATAATTTGATAAACTAATATCTCTTCACTTATATCTACGTGTGTATCTTGTCTGTGCTTCATAATTGCTGATACACTTTATGGGTGTTTTTGCAGGATTTTTTGAATTTTATTCCAGATAGCCCTCAGCTAGAATATACACAGGAATGTAAGGTAAGTTAAATCTCCCAAATGTATACGTTGAAGTGATACTGTAATGCTAGTTATGCTGGTGGCCTCTACCTCATTTACTTCATGTTAGTGTTTTGGAAGGTATGTAGTCATTACTGCCTATCTGAATTGAGGTAAACGAGCAGGTGTTAACAATACCACAGAGAACTTCTGGTCCAGTCACCTTAATTCTTTCCTAGAAAGGACTGGAAATACTGTGGAGGCAACAAAAGCCAAGATTTGGGAAGGTCAGGAGACAAAGTGCTGATGATATAGAAACAGACAGTAATTATGCTAGATATGTTAATGTGAATTTCACTCGTTGGCGATAGTAAGCTATTACTAATTTGCATACTATGTTTGGTATTTTTAAACAACCCTTATAATTTTTTAAGTTATTACTTTACCAGAAAGAAGTACTACTGTCATTGTTCGGTACTTTCCGACTTTTAACTGAGATAAATTACATTTTAGGGTAATAAAATGCCGAAGTAAATTTTTAAACATCTGATTTGCACGGATCCCTTTGTTCCTGTAGACTTTAAAGCCGAAGCACTCTGCTTCATCATTTAGGATTACGTGTTTGAGTAAACCATTCTAGCAAACCATTTATGGTGGTGTTCTGAGTAAAGTCAGGGCAAATATTTCCATTTAGTTCTTAATTTCTGTCAACAGAAGGAACACACTTTTCACGTCAATAATTGGTTGAATTAGCTGTATGATTCGAACCAGAGGAACTTGGTTGCATTTAAGGCAAAAAGAAAATTTGACTGTGTAATAAACTTTAAAATCATAATTCTATCAAAAATTTGGGTCATAGAGTAGGTGTGTTCACACATAATTTTGTAAGTCTTTACAGAAGTAGCTGATCCGTGCTGGCCATCTAGTTGGCCAAAAGTATCAACTCCAATGACTGGAGAACTAAACTGGCTTTGGTGATGTTTTCTTTGTTTAGTAATATTGCATTATCTGAATAGTTAATTTTTTCAAGTAAAAGACTGTTTGTTTGCTTGTTTGTTAAAAGACAAAGAATGCCAATATTCTAGGATTCTGCTGGACAAGTTCTACAGAAATTGTGTTCATCACAGATCAAGGAATTGAATTCTATCAGGTAATACAAACAACTCCTGTAGGACAGACATATTTAGAGGTTTGAAAATGTAAATTTGTTTCTGTATCTTTGAATTCCTTTCTTCTAGCTCTCTGATTGAAAAGGCACTGCTAAAAGAAAGAAATTCTGCTGTTTTGTTTGCAGACTATGATTATTTTTCTTTGAGAGGACTGCTTTTTGGGGGCAAAGGGAACTTAATATTAACAGGTTATTTAGCACAGCTAGCAAAGACCTGGTATACAGGAGGACTCAATTAATGCTTAGAGAACTCTAGATTAATGATTAACACACTTGGCTTGGCTTGGCTTCTATGGAAACGAGTATCTCAATCTAATGTCAAATATCACTTCATGCAAAACAAATCAGCATTGGGGAAGATGTGTGCATGCTTAAAACACAGCAAAGAACAAATAGTTGACTGAGAGTGATATCCTTGTGCAAATTGGCAGCTTCCTCTTATGTTGGATCTCGTCTGAGTTACTCTGCGTTGTGTGTAATTACCCTTCCATACATTTTTGGAGAAATCTAATGAATTAATAGCCTTTTGTGCTACTCCTGCTGAGGGATATTATGAACTTCCTCTGAAGTTGTGCACTTCCCAATAGTTCCAGTCCTACAGTTAAGACATGGTGTTTCACATAATTACCAACAACTAGTCCTAAAGAAGGTAATTGAAAAAGCAGCATTCTTTCCTGATGATTCAGGGAGAAAAACATATTTGGCATCTAAAAGGATTATGTCAGTCCTGCAGGTAAAAGGGCCAAATAAAGTGTGTTTTGAAGAGAAGTTACTTAAGCCCTTAAAATGGAGAGAATCAATTTATATACAGTCTTAGTTCTTAAAATAGAAGACTAAGGAAGCTGGGGATTGACGGCAGCAAAGATATTGTAATAACTTTTTAATAAAGCTTCACTGGTTGTGTCAAAGTTTCCTCCATTATGCGCAGAACTTAAACCTAGACCTGGATGAGGGGGAAGAGTCAACGCCTTTCAGCTCGTTAGAATTTGAGAAGTATTTGATGTGCATTTCCTTAGCTACAGTAAATTGAGGCCTAAGCTGTAAATGTCAGGTTTCTGGATTTTTTTGATTCTAGCACTTACCCTTAAATGTTTCTTACCTAACGTTCCTGGGTACTGTGTATTACCAGTTATGCTGTTGGAATCCTGATGATAACATCATGTTCATGTCCTGTGTTTCCAGGTATTACCAGAGAAACGAAGTTTAAAACTTCTGAAGAATCAGAGTATTAATGTCAACTGGTACATGTATTGCCCAGAGAGCTCTGTTATTCTCCTGTCGACCACTGTCCTTGGCAATGTCCTGCAGCCATTCTATTTCAAGGTAAAGCGGTATGGTCCAAACTTCTAATTTTGTGTGCTTCTGGTTTTTTAGGCTGCTGCTTCACTCAAATATTCTGTTGCTTTTCCTGCATTGTTTCCAAGAGGTGTATGTGTTCACATCCTTGCATGACAATAAGCAAAGGACAAAGGAAAAGTTTCTAAAGTAATTATTAGGGGGAGGCTTAAAGTTAACTAATTTGCTGTTTCTTATGTCCTCTTTGGGAAGGGTTGTGTCCAGCTAATGTTGGACGGTTGACCTTGAGAAAGGGGAAAAAAAAGTAGTAGTGACCCAATACTTGACACCAATCTTTCAAGAGATTTTTTTTTCCACTTAAGTAAGTGTATGTATTATTTAATTTGACTATGGGCATTGGCACTCCGCAGTGTGATGATAAAGAAAAATTAAGGACCTTTCGCTTGTAATTGTAACTGCAGCCTTCCAAATGTGCATGGATGAATTTGAAAGATAAATCGAACAAGTAGCACTTAACTCTTGTCCCAAGCTCAAGAGGGCTTTGTTTAGAGTATTTGTTTCTCTTAGTGTTCTCCCTGTGGACAACACTTTAAATTACTGGGAAAATATTTTTATTTTTGTCTTGGAAAAAGCATGTAGTGAAAACTGGAAATCTGTTTCAAGTTAATTACGCAGTAAAATTATTTTTGCCCCATCCCTGGAAGTGTTTAAGGCCAGGTTGGATGGGGCTTTAAGCAACCTGCTCTGGTGGGAGGTGTCCCTGCCCATGGCAGGGGGGTTGGAACTTGATGATCTCTAAGGTCCCTTCCAACTCTAAGGTCCCTTCCAAGTCCAGCCATTCTGTGATTTTAAAAATGAGGAAAAGTACTACAGAGTTAATCTTACTTCTTTCAAATGATTAGGAAGATTTATCTGGTGGTCCAAGGGAAGAGATTAAAAAGCAGCTTATTCACATGGGGTTTCTCCTGGTGGGATCTTGTGCAGGGTCTGTACTGGATCCTGAAATGACATTCTCTTTGGCTGGGCGGAACTTACTGGCCTCTCACAGCTTTATTTTTAAGGACTTAGGTCGTGCTTCCCGCTCAGCAGTCTGTGTCAAGTTGTAGCTTGAAGCTAAATAATTCTTGTGTTGTGTTCAGAAGGTAATCTATAATATTTCCTGAGGAAGGTACTGTCCTGAAAATAGAGCTCCAGCAAAGGATATATTTCTGTAGTGCTCACACTTCGTGTTCAAGAATGAGTTAATGAAAATGGGAAGAGAATTTCAGGAGAAGCTTTGGAAACTTGCTTAAATATAAATTTGTTAGGAAAAGAGGAAGAGGAGAGAGGGAACCTTGGGCCGGAGCAGCTTTATGCTCTGAGCATAAGCCAGACTCTGGAGTTAGTAGGAACAAAAGGAGACTGTGACTGGTAGGAGTTACTGATATTTTTCCCTTTCCAGTAAGCAGTTATTTGAGAGTTGGAGCATATGACTTGCTGGAAGAGAGACAGGAAGTTAAGGGAAATGCCATTTGAGATCTCCAGCCCAATTTAAATGGGATCTGCATACAAACTTGTCTTAATTAAAATTGAAATGTTTTGTTGGCTGAAGCTAATGTTATAAAATCAAGATGATAAAGCTACAACAATTATAATACTAGAAGTATGTGTTTAGGACAGTAGGAATAGTGTCAAACATTTTTTTTTTCTCTTTTTTCCCCCCTCTTTTTGGCTCTCACCATTCTTCACCTCGTGGGGGTGCTATTGGTGCAGCATTTGATTAAAGGTTATTTGTGACCTTTCTGTTTCAAGTCTTAATAATAGATTTCTTTGTTTTGTTTTGTTTTGTTTTTTGTTGGACAGAGTGGTACCATGTCAAAACTATCAAAATTTGAAATTGAGTTACCTGCAGCACCCAAGTCCTCCAAGCTCAGCCTTTCTGAAAGAGATATTGCCATGGCTACGATGTACGTACTGAACTAATCAAGCCTTTCTTGGAGAAGTACTGCAGTTTGGGGATGCCAAGAGAAGACAAGAACGTTATGGTTCTTGTTGCACTTGTTTGAGTAGTTTAGCTTTAAAGCACTTCAGTTACTGCCTCAAACAAAGCATCTGTACAACTGTCTTGGGGCAAAGCAGGAAGGGGAAGCTCACCGAGATGTCCTATGTGAAATTGTTCTTGATTAGTACAGAAATTTTGAGATTGCTTCATTTTTGAACTGATATGTTGGTAGAGTTGTTAGATGCCTGACAGAGCATAGGCCATGCACTGTGATTCATTAAGTGCTGGTTTAGTCTTTCACTTTTAATCGATTACTCAAGTAATCTCACATCTGTTCTTGTAGGATAAAATGCTCTAACAGTCTGGTAGAGCTCGCTCTTATTTGAAACTAATGCCTTCATCCTGTTGTCTCCTTAGATATGGGCAGCTTTATGTTCTCTATTTGCGGCATCACTCAAGGACTTCCAATAGCACAGGAGCAGAAGTAGTCCTCTATCACTTACCAAGGTAAGAGCAGAATGAAGAACATTAGCAGCAATTAGCACAAGTGTAAGAGACATCTGCTTTTCTAGTTTACCTGGGGTAACTGACCAGTTCTTCTCATCCCTGTTTCCATAGAGAGGGCTCCTGTAAGAAGATGCATATTTTAAAGTTGAACAGAACTGGAAAGTTTGCACTGAATGTTGTGGATAACTTGGTGGTAGTACATCATCAGGATACTGAGGTGCAATTTATTTATATTATGCTGTGACTTATCTTTTAAAAGTTAGGGGCAGATTTTAACAGTGATGCCTGTTAGCATTTTTGCATGTGCTTAGCTTTTCTAAAAGCCAGAGTGTTCACAAGAACAAAACCATAAGAGTATAAGAGACTGAAAGTTGTCCTTTTGCCGTGTTGAGATAACATTTAATTAGGGCTGTTGTTAATGCCTGTTTTTTCTTACACTTTTTTGTCTTCGTTGCTTTCCTATGATACACTGCTGCTGCATTGTGTAGGCTTTTAAGGCATCATACAAAGAGTTGAAGGCTAAATTACTCATCCCAGGAATTTTTCTGATCACACACATGTGAATGATACATTTCTATGAGGCAAACTTATGCTCCTTTAGTTTGAAGGCCTGGATCTACAAAAACTATGAATGGAAATTATTTTAGGCGTATGGCAGCACAGGTAAAACTTGCACTTGTCTGCAGCCTCAGTATCAAGGCTTAATCAGTGGTGAAGCTAAAGCGGTACTTTGCTCTTGGCTTGTGGAAGGGCTTTGGCTTCTTCTGTTATCTTCTCTCAGGCAACTTCAAGAGCTGGAGCGTGTCACCTCATTAGGATAATTAGTTGATGTTTCAGTTCGAATTCATGTTAATTCTACACATTAGCATTTAACCCAGAGCACTTATTTTCCAGCATTTTGATCAAGCTCTAAACAGGACTACATAAACACAGAAAAAATCAGACTGAACAGGGTAGATAACAATAATTGAAGCCACGTTTCATTAGCCCTGAAAGCAAAGCAGGTTTCTGCTGTGCAAGGCTGAGAATGTGATCCCTGCTGGATAGAAGTATCTGGAGAACACAAGACGGAGCTGTGAAGAGCAGCCTGAATGCGTGTAAATGCGTGGTAATTCCCCTTTGTGAATACTCATTTCCTCTTTGCAGACTTCAGTTGTATTTGACATCAAGCTGAAAGGAGAGTTTGATGGGTCCGTTACCATCCACCAATTTGTACTTCCGCCTCGATCAATACAGCCCTACCAAATACCTGCAGCAGGTAGAACTACTCTGTAATAAATACTCTAACACTGGCCTCAGGATTATCTAAATGTACCAGCTGGTATACGACAGTGTTTGTTTCAGTTTTTAGGAGGCTGGTTACTAACCTTTCTATTATACATATTTAGGAGAGGGAACAAAGAAAGTAAGAAGGACTTGAGCATAAACTTGTCTTCAGAACTTGTGCCTATGACAGAAAAGTAAAAGTTGCTGTTGAAGGTGCATACTTCCCATAGTTGGCTTTTAGCACTCCAAAGTTGTGGTTGTCTTTATTTTCCTGGCCACAGCTACAAGAGCCTGTGTGTGTACTCAAAAGCACTTCATGCTTTTCTGGCTGAGGTCATGACTGTTTAACTTCCTAAATCACGTAAAGAGGCTGAAAGACAATCCAAGCTTAGAATTAAGTTGTGGAGGAGTTTAGAAGCAGTGCTAAGATCAGTCTTAGGACTTCAACAAAAGTCAGTGCCTTGGATTATGTTGCTGTTCTCCTGTCCTAGAAGTGTAGCAGATAATTACCCTCAAGCAAGAAGTAGCTAGAAATAGTCTGAGCATAGTTCTGCTGGCATATGGCAAAGCAGGGTGGTTCTCTTCAGGGAAGAGAAAGATGCTTCTGTAGGAACGATTGCACCTTAAAAGCTCTTTAACATCTGAATTTTGAAGTCACTAATAGCAAGTACAACGGGTAAATCTGCAGGTGGAGGTTTGTATTAAAGGGTAGGACCAGAAATTACAAACCAGTTTTGCTTTTTTAAGAAACTACAGTGATTACTTGTAAATACAGCAAATAGAGTCAATGTATTTAGAATTACAGTACTCGAGATGGAATACTTCTGCATGCATGGTTTCACGTGGCTGAAAAAACAAAACAATCAGATTCTTCTGAAGAAGCTGTTCACCTTCTCACAGTGTCAGCCTTTCTTTGTAGATGATCTGGCTACGGAAACTAGCATATCTTTGTTTGCCTGTGTGCTGTAGGACTGCTAAACATCTTATAATCCATACTTGACTTTTCAGTGTAAGACTGCAGTTTGTATTTTGATAGTGTAGGGGAGCTGTCAGTCTGTTTGTCACCTGATGTTCATTTTTCTGCAGGTCCAGCCTCTGTGACAAGTCAGGCTCCTGTTCCATGCAAACTCTGTATCCTTTAAATACTCTGGAAGTGCAGGAGTCTAACTGAAGCCTCATTCTGTGTATGAGCACGGGGGAAGCCAGCACTCATTACATCAGCTCACTAAGTCCAGCTCCAGCTGATTATGTGTATTTCCTTTGAGCCAAAACAGTGTGCTTCATAAGAGACTGCAATGCTTTCATAGCTGTAAATACAGAAATCAAGTATAATGCAGTACCACAGTTTGTGGTCACTTGAGATGTGTGTATGAGACTATTGAATAGTGCACCATGAAATTGAAGAGAGTAATTCCAAAAATACCTTATAAGAAAACATGACCGTAAAAGAAAACATATTAATGGGATCTGCCTCAGTGCAGTAATGGGAGTTTAGTAGCAGTGGTTTAGAATCAATGTTAATATGGATGTTAGAACTTTAACGTTTAGATTCTTCTTCTTGGATTGTCTTTCAACCTGATATTATCATCAGTGCAAGTGAAGGTAAGTGCTCAGCCCTTTGACTTTACTGCACTCACAGGGGACTCGTGTGTACCTTACATCTGCTCAGTCACTTACAGTTGCTTTGTGCACTGATCTAGTAAGATGAGCACTCTCGTTCTGTTAACTGAGGATGACCATATCTTTACTATGGCTTTTCAGGGGTGATGCTGCTGTAAAGTATAGACTGAGGAGGGCAAATAAATCACCTTATTTAAGGTGGAAGGCTATATTTAAGGTCTAGGCTATATGATATAAGGCAATTCACTTTGTTTTACTCTTTCAAATCAAGGTTACCTCTGGAGTCTTCAAGTGAAGCTTGAACCCGTAGTTAATCTCCTGCTAGATAAAGGCAAGCTAATGGATTTCCTTCTCCAAAGGAGAGAGTGCAAAATGGTTATCCTGGCTGTGTGTTCTCAAAGTAAGTTCATGTGCTTTGTCTGTAGCTTGAAAGTACAATAATGCTTATTTATAAATGCTCGCACAACGGGACTGTTCTTACATTTGAGACGACTTCTGAAGCCAGCTTAGTCCTGGAAGATGTCATTTGCCCAGGCTACCCTCAGTCAGCATTCAGAAGGAGTTCTTTAACCACATGAAAGAATTCAACTTCCCTGCTCCCTCCCATGCAGTTAAAGTACAGCTGACATACTGGAAGCAGTTCTTTGAAGTTTAGATTCAAATTTAGATCAGAGATCAGCCTTCAGAAAACAGCAACGTTAAACCCCTGGCTATTTCTCCTTATAGTTCTTTTTTTTCTCTTTATCTTTTCAGTGCTCAGTGAGCCAGAAAGGGGATCACTGGCTGTGATTGCAACCGTTTTTGACAAACTGAATCACGAATATAAGAAGTACTTGGAAGCTGAGCAAAGCTATGCTATGGTAAACCATGTTAGCTACAGAGACAGGCTGATGCTACTTGCATTTCTGGTTGCATCAGAGTGAAGGCAAAATACCCGCCTGCTCTCTCCTGCTTAGGAAAGGTCACTGTGCCAGGTGCACTCAGAGCCCCACTTAGCACTCTGCTGGGGCAGATGCTGGGCAGCTCCTCTCCAGCCTGACAAGGAACATGCCCCAATGCTTGGAAGCAGAAAGAGTGTTGAAGCTCAAAAAGCAACGTGGGACCTCTAACTATCAGAACAGTTTGCAAACCCCTGATTTTATGGCACAGTGTAGCACTGCTCAGTGGATGCACCCTGATGCCTCTCAGGATTATGTCTGTTAAAATACCCAGTTCAAACACTAACTCCCACAAAAGTCCTTCTAAAGCTGAGTGTCATCATACTAAGTTTGATTCACCTCCTGGCTTTGAGAAGTGTAATCACAGCTATATGTATAACTTCTGAAAGCAGTTTTAAATTTAATACTAAAGCCCACCCTGAACAGAGTGCACCCAGTATAACATAACCAGAGATGTTAGTCTGCTCAGTAACAAAAGCTGTTTATAATTATGTTCCCAGTAGAAAAGTCTCTGAACAGATAAGACTGACTGAAACTGTACTACAACAACACTATGGTTTTCTTTTCTTTTAAAAAGGCTTTCTTCTTGTAGGTGGTAGAAGCAGGCCTGAGTAGAAGTAACCCACCTCTGAAACGGCCAGTCCGCACTCAGGCGGTTATTGACCAGTCTGACATGTACACACACGTTTTATCTGTATTTACAGAGAAGAAGGTAAGTTAACTTTAAGTGCTGGTTTGACAGCAGTCTCAGAGCAGCAAAAGTTAACTGCTTGAAATAGCTCCTGGAAGGCTTTATTGTCAGCATAAGGGGATTTTGATGCCCATTCTTACAAGGTTGTCATTAACGGGGGCAGCTCTGCAAGTACCACCTAACATGTTTTTCATTGTCCAGGAAGCTCCTCATAAGTTCACCATCGCAGTCCTGATGGAATACATTCGCTCTCTAAACCAGTTCCAGATTGCAGTTCAGGTAAAGTACTCACAGGCCAAGTGTGTCACTTCACTCCATGAAATTACGTGGAGTTTCGGACCAGCCCTGGTCATGTTTTAAGTGCTATACAATAGTACATTCTAGATTGTAAAACCCGGTATTGAGACATACCTTTGTGGTCTTCCTGCATTCACAGCACTACTTGTACGAGTTGGTCATCAAAACCCTTGTTCAACACAACTTGTTCTACACGCTCCATCAGTTCCTGCAGTACCACGTGCTGAGTGACTCAAAGCCCTTGGTACGTAAGAGAAGCTGCTTCAAGTCAGCTCGTGGTGGAGGGTGGAAGCCTTCAGAATGTTAAGGTTATTTTCACTGCGCTGGCAACCCAGAAAGCCAACCCTATCCTGGGCTGCATCAAAAGAAGCGTGACCAGCAGGTCA
>VXBW01000158.1:31319-59874 GCA_013400375.1 Thinocorus orbignyianus
AAGGTCCCTTCCAACTCTAACCATTCTATGATTCTATTTCTGCTTTTCCCCTAGGCTTGTCTGTTACTGTCCCTGGAAAGCATTTACCCTCCCGCACACCAGCTCTCTCTGGACATGCTAAAAGTAAGCATTTCAGACTATAGTAACTCCGTGTCACATGTGGGTTAGACTTGTCAAACAGCTCACCTGACCGAGCTTGAAGCGAGTAGCTAGCATCTCAGTCCCTTGTTAGAAGCATAGTCTTACAGCTGTGATTGACTTCACAGAGACTTTCCACAGCAAACGATGAAATAGTGGAAGTTCTGTTGTCCAAACACCAAGTTTTGGCTGCCTTGAGATTCATCAGGGGTATTGGAGGACACGACAGTATTTCAGCCCGCAAATTCCTCGACGCAGCGAAACAAGCAGAAGATGACATGCTTTTCTACACTATATTCAGATTCTTTGAACAAAGGAATCAGCGGTTACGAGGAAACCCCAGTTTCACACCAGGTAAGCAGCAGCAGCCAGACCAAGGTGCTCAGTTGCACAAACAGAACTAAGGCTTGTTCACGTCCACTCTAGCTGAGTCTGTCTTGTGAGATAAAACTTAGGCTAGAATGCACTATATTTTTAGGCTTACCTTTAAGCATAGTTCTAGAGTTAACTTTGTCTTACTCCTTTGTATACTCCGGGAGTAAAGAGACTGAGCCAAACAGGAACTTGCTGATGAACCTGTTTGGCTGGCAGTTGCTTGCACTGCTTAGTTTAGCAAAGCCATTATCTCCAATTAGTGCTTTCTCCTGAAGCCAGGAACCAGGTCAAGAAACCTTGGAGTTCAGCTGTCTGCTTCCCAAGATTACCAAAATTGTACTATAAAACATTTTCCTCTTGAGTCAAGCTCCTCACTTTAAAAACCAAGCTTAACTACTTACACCAGCAACACATTCTGAATCACTGACTAGTCTGTAGGTACAGAATCTTACTGCAAGGTCTTATATCTTGACAGTAAAAGCTAAGTCTGCTGGATAAACACAGGAACTAGATCAGATATCTGCTTCCCCACAAGAATACCTTAGTATTCCACCGCTTTAAAATTGCTAAAGTCCTTTACTCAAAGGCATCAGAGATGAGAATTAGTACGTATAGATTGAGTTAAGTGAAACTCCACAACCTTGCTTCTCGGTTTAAGTTTTAACGTTAACTTTTATTTTGCCTCCCCTTAGGTGAGCACTGTGAAGAACACGTCAACTTCTTCAAACAAGTTTTTGGAGAACAAGCTCTCATGAAGCCCACAACATTCTGAAAGACTCTTCCACTGAAATGTATAAACTTAATTTATTGCATTTAAGTAGATTTTTGAACTACAAAATTGCTATTTTATAATAAAGTATATACAAGACATTTTGGCAAATAGTACTAAAAATATTACAACTTGTGATGGCTTCCCCCTAAAAATAGAGACAAAAATTGCATTGACCTGCATTTAAAATTAGTGTCAGTGGTTTAGCAGTCCAGTCCATTCTCATACACATCACCTCAGCTTCATTGACAAGAAAGCCATTCAACTCGCGATACAGCTGGTTTAGGTTTCTAGAAGAAAAAAGATGCAACCTCTTGAAAACAGAAGTGTTTGAGTAACCTTGTTAAGACACACCTAGTTTTAGTAATACTGTAACATGAGCCACACGGAGCATTTCCTGAGTTTAAAGCTACGTCCCAAGCTGCAGCTGGTATCTTCTAGTTGAATCTGTGCAGGAGTCAAGTCAGTGGTGGTTACGGTGCTATAGTCATAGAACGTTGCTGCGCTTCAGTTCTTAAGAAGACTTGGGCCTAAGCCACAGTTCATGGAGTCCACTGAACACTGTTAAAAACTAGAAGTAGAGAAGTCTCTCCCGTTCTGTACCTCTGCTCCTCTCTTGTGCAGCATGAGTTTTAGCTTTATTTACTGAGGGGCCTGAGGAAGAGAAAACACGGTTACTCCAAAGCCTCAACATCACAGGACATCTGCCAGTCAGCAAGAAACGTCATCTTAGTTGCGTAGGTCCAGCTGAACATTGATGAGACTTCAGAAACGTGCTTCTGCTCAGCTGTAACAGCTGTCAGCAGCAGCAGGGCAGTACGCAAATCCCCACCAGCCTTATCATTATGTAAAAGCAAACTTTAACCGAGCCTGAGAACCACACCATAGGCATGAATTTCCAGATTTGAGAACAACGTTTGCACCGTCCTTACTGCGAAGCGAGATGCAGGAACACTCTTCCACAGCAGGTTTGATGCTTCCATTCCCTGTCCTATCCCCAGGTTTAGGGACGCTAATCATGCTGCTGCCTGCTGGGCCACATGGGCCGAGGCAGCCACCTCCATGAGGAACAGCACAGCGCAGCCACATGGGGCAGGCCAGGGCTGCCTCAGTTCAGCTTGACGTATCTGAGGAGCTTGGCTGCCACCAGGAGATCAGCCCTTGCTTTCCAGCAGCCCAGCTGCTTGAATGACAGGTGCACATTCAAGTCCACAGGCAGCTGCCTGTTTTTGTTTGAACTGCCTGAGCGCAGGCTGTCACACCTTACCTACGTAACTCAGCAGAACTGGAAGAAATATTAGTCCGTGTGTTGCTCCCAGGAGAACCATAGCTAGATACATCCTGAAGTAGAATATCTTGAAGATTTGAGATTTGGAAAAAGCCAGTACTACAATTCCTCCAAATTTGGTCAGCGTGATACCACTGAAAACCTGTCAATAAAATAGTACTTTTAAGTATTTAAAGCAAGTGGATTACATCAAGCCCTACTTATTACTTAACATTTGCTAACACTCTTCTGCAATTTGAAGCTCCTAGATGCAGGACACCTCCTTACCTTAGGTTAGTCCTTAGAACCAGAATCCAAGACCTGCTCAGGAGAAGAGTCTGACTTCAACTTGTCCACTAGGACCTGGCAGCACAAGCCAAGCTCAGTACAATTAAAAATCCACTCTAATCTGCACAGCCACCTAGTTTTATTCTCACTTGAGGCAGATACAGATGAAAGCTGTTCCCCAAGTAACTCTCATTCCAGTGAGGTTCATTACCTGGGTCCAGTACATTTACCGTGAGAACAGTCACTTATCTTGGGCTGAGTGACATGACAGTGCTGCCTAAATGCTGAGCCCTGCTTGAATTCCCAAAGCTTCAATTGCCTCCCACATTCAGAACAACTTTTCTTAGGCACCTCTGAGTATTTGGAAGAGAAAAATCACTTAAACTTTAATGGGACAGTTCAAGGTTAAACTAAACTACTAGTTTAGCCAAGGCTTTTACCTCCATTCTCTGCTATTAGATAGTAGTAGTAACATCAGACTAAAAATTGAGTTCCACTATTACTAGTGGAAGCCCAGGCTGGCCTCTCAGTTATAATCAAGTATTCCAAAAAGAAAAGGCAAGGCCACCCTTATAGCTTAGGGATATTGGCACAGCCTGTGCAGCTGTACTCCCCACGCAGCAGATACTTACTGAGCTGCCCATGTGAGACAGAGCTTCTTCCGCACGCTCTACTCTGGTGCCCTTAGTGCTGACAGTGAATGCTCGTGTCACATGGCTGCAGAATTCCACAGCAATACCACAACTCTAGGGAGAGAGAAAAAGAAACAGACATGAAAACATCCTTTAGATGACCACTTTGATGGTGAGGTCTCTACTTAAGAGTTCGAGACAGGCTAGAGAGGTTCTAGCAGCTGTGTTCAGTTCTCAGGGCTTAAAGCGTCATCAGAAGTTACAAGCTCAGCACTACTCGGTTACTAGGGGCTGTGACAGGTACCACATGGCATTTTAACACCAATCATTACTAATGGACAAGCAATCTGATTAAACAGGAATTAGAATATGATTGTTTTGGATAACAGAAGTTTCTTGATGTTGAACAAAGCTGGCTTCAATGCAGTGCCTGCAGTGAACACTAAAGTCAGTTTACAGATACTCGCTGCAGTAACATTGCTTTGGAGTAACACCAAGTATACGTGCTTATCTGGCACCATAAAGATTCAGCTGAGTTTAACACTTCAGTTTAATCTTAAAACCAAGCTGCTTAAGTAGTCATTTACAACACGGAACAGCTGGCAAATCTTAGACTGGACTGGCAGGCAGACTGTTGTAACTGAGGCAAGAGCTCACGCTCTCACAACCTTCTCAGATCTGCAGTGAATCTGTAGAGAGCAAGGGAAGGCAGAGGGCCAGCACACAGCTATTCAGTGCCGGAGCATTTCACCGAGGCACTCTCTGCCCAAGTGGTTTCACTCCTTTACAGAGGAACACCACTGGTGCTGGCACACCACAGGTCAGCTCTGTGGAATGAGTACAGCAGAAGCCTTAGCACTGACCTGTGTGTCCTCCCCTTAGGAGCTAACAACCTCTGCTGATGTGCAGCAGCCCCCAGCCTGTACAGCAGTCATACAGCTGTTGCTGCAGAACAGAGGAGATCACCACCAGGTGCAGTTAGCTTACAGTCCAGATGCTGTTACCTGGCCAGTTCTAGGACTAGTTATGGAATAAACCCATTTTCTACACACCATCTAGACATACTAAGATAGTTCCACTACTGTTCAAATGCCTGTCAAAGTTTAGTAGAAAGTATTACGTGTATATTCAGGAAGCCAGATAAGACACACAGAACTGCTGAAGACTTGGGAAGAGAAGCAGAAGGATGACTTGTTAACTTACCATGACAAGATTTACTAATGAAACCGCATTCAGGCTGATGCCCCAGAGCCACATCACTCCAAACATGTTGATGATTATCATAGCAATAGTCACTGAAACTACAACAGCAGCCCATACTTCAAAACCAAGGAGCACAGCTGTCACCAAAAATATTGATCCCAAGGAGATACAAAGATTAAAGATGGCATCATGCACAATTGTCAGGTATTGTTCGTAGAAGACATAAAACACACTGTGGAAAGAACAGAAACCGTAGTTATCCATCTTCCTTATTTCTGCTAATATTAGACTAGCTTCTGTGCTAAGGCTAAAGTAGTTCCTTCCTTAGAGATGTCACCAACAGGAACTGGCTTCCAAACATCAGTGGAATGATTCCTACAGAACACCGGCTGCTATACGACAACTCTTCACTAATGCTTCAAGTAAAGGTTGTATCTGGAAGCCAGGGCAATTCCCACACTTGATATAAGCAGCTGCAGTAGTTGCCAGAAAGCCATTCCTCAGATTGATTGCGGTATCTGCAGGAACAGCCACAGAGGATCTCAACTGATTTGTTATGCTGTGAGACACCGTAAGGATGGAGAGGGTTCTTTCAAGCAGAGAAATTAGTAGTTTGGCTGTACAGATACCATTTCCAACTCAATTTCATTGTGGTACTGTTATACAGAGTCTTTTTGTTAATCATGCAAGCACTAGACAAATAGTACTTGACATCACTGCTGCCTTTGCTTTAAATTATTTACGTCTGAATTGTTTGTTCACATTGCAGCTTGCAACAACCCAGGTTATCATATCTGCTTAAGTTAGAACTATTAGGCCCTACTGTGAAAGTTCAGAAGTGCCCAAGCTGAAGCCAGAGCTACCTCTGTAGCGAAAGACAAGTTTCTTGATCAACCCCAGTAAAGAAGTTAGTGCTGTGGATGCAAGTTCTACTTTTGTGCTTTTACTAGACATTCCAGAGTCTCCACATAACCTCCTGTCAGACAAAACTCAAGTCTCCGAGATATTATTAACCAGGACCTTTTCTCAGTTTATCAAGTTGAATGTTTGTCACTAAGGCAAGATCTAAGCATACCTGTACGGAAACACCCGGTAGTTCTTCTCTCTGATGCCCATGGTTTCAGTGATGTTATCTGCTATACTCCGGGCTTTCTTCATAGCATCAATAAAATCAGATGATGTTTTCAGAACAGTGTGGTAAGTCATAAAATAGGTAGCCCCAACATCAGATTTGTTGTTTATAAAGTTGACAGCAGAGCTATATGCAGCATGTCCTCTAGACAAATACAGTAACATTTCAGATATCAATGTCAGTGAGCACCATCCAAATCTATCAGCTTTTATCACATAATCTTGTTTCTAACAGTTTCCAAAACCGACAAAAGCTTCAGAGCACAATACATTTCAAGACTGCACAGACTAGAACAGACTGACTATATAAGTCATTCCTCTTTGTGCAGGGAAAAGCTGCTTTGCCTCTCAGTTGACAGTTCATTTGTTTTGCTGGTTTTGTTTCAGCAAATACTATGGAACAGGTGAGGTGGCAATGTTTGTTTGCCTTTTAGAAGGCCATTAGATACCCAGCCTGGCAGGCACAAGTCACACTTCCACAGCGAGTATCTTTGACACACTGGTTTAAAAGCAAGATACACAGAATATAGCTCTTACCCTTTGCCACATTTAGGATTAGGGTTGTCTGACAAGAACATGGGCAAAAATGTCATGAAGTCTTTGCCCTGTGGCCTCTGCTTGCCTTCTTGAGTCAGTGGTCGACAACGAGTGCAGGATGGATCAGTGACTGAAGAAATACAGGAAGGTGGTCAGCTACAGGATCAAGTATTCCTTGTTGTAACACTAGTAACTTCTGACTTGCACTATGACAGGATACAATTCCATAAGCTACATACAGTAGATCAAATGAGAATTATACCAAACTGAAGGGTCTGAACAAAAATAGAGAACTAAGTTTGTGTGCTCTATTGAAACTAACAGAAGAATCAGAGTTTCATAACATTATTTTTTTGCATAGTCATTACATGGGCCATGTATGCAGCCTGTATTCAATCCACAGCATTCCGGCAGAATCTTAAAAGTCACTCAGGGAGCAGTCCAAACAATTCACGGGGCAACTCAAGAGGTGCCTGCTCACAGTAAGAAAAGCTCTTCACCTGACTCATACCATGGTAAAACCTTCTGGCTGTGAAACTGATAAACCAAGCTAGTCCCTTAGCAACAAGACGGATACTAATACCTGAAGCATTGCAAAACTGTTCAGTGGCATTGTAGACTCTGCAGCAGGATGACTGTGGCTTCACCCAGTCAAAGTAGTCATCGATCCAGGATGATGGGGCATAACCTATCCTTGTGCTAATAAAACAATAACACATCCACCATCAGTAATTTTACATTTCACTGCAGAACACACCCCTTGATCTCTTCAGACTTAAATCATGCCAGCTCATTCCAGTCCAAGCTACTTAGAGTTCTCTCTACAGCCCCCTGCCCCAGTACCCCAGCCAGGAGCCAGTCTTGCTCATAACACTGTGATAAACAGCAGGAGCTTCTTCCCTGCATTCAAGCTCCACTGCCAAGCTCAGTGTTCCATTCCCCTGTCCACCCCATGCCCCGTCATATTCCAGACATTGTCACCTCAGTTTTCAAGCAAGGCTCCTCCTTCAGTTAGCCTGAAGTAAACCCACTGAGCTACGTAGCTGAACTCCAGATAAACTAGCCTGGCTAAGCAGGAATTGTATCCACTGAGTTCAGAAGCTGAGCATGCAAGGAATTTTCTAGGAGAGCTTGACCATAATGAGAGGTATTAATGAGTTTTTCATTCTACCTTTCCCAGATGCCTTGGAGGATGAAGCCCCCTTTTCTAAACCCAAGTAAACCAATGTATCCCACCAGTCCAGACAGGTTTTATCCTCATTCTAGGAGATTGCCACAGCTTCTTCCCTTCCCCCTCCACCTCGAACCACAGTATAATGCCAGTATTACAATGTCAGTTGTACAATCAGCAGCTGAGCCTGAATTAAATTTAAAGGACATACCAGTCAGTTACATCCCTTCCATGTGATTATGCAGAGAAAAGCATGAAAAACTTACTAGCTACCAATTTCTGCAGCACTGAAGACTTGCTGGACAAGTGAATCGTTATTACATCCCGTTCCACCACACACCATGTTCTGCCCTTCCAAAGAGGTATAGTTGTGCCCTTCCTCTAGGACAAAGTAGACAGGAGGACCAGCATGCAGGTACTTGCTGAGCTGGTTTAAGTAATCCATTACATAGGAGTCCTTAAAGGGAAAGTTCTGAGTTACTATAACGTAATGTTGAGGCAGCACAGCAAGGTATCAAGGTTTCAAGTCAGCCACAAATTGCTGAAGAGCAACACGATCTTAAGACTTACATCTGGCATTGAGAGAGACTGATCCAGTCCGATCTCTACGTTGTGCATAACTGCTGTACTGAATGACAGAACGCCCACAAACACTGCTATCTGCAAGAAAAGCAGATTCAGGGAAGGGAGAACCAGGGAGGAACAACAAGCAGGAGAAGTAATTACCTAAAGTTAATAGGAACCATAACCTAGCTGCTCAAAGTGTCCTTTGGAGCCATAAGGGAAACTTTATACACAGAAGGCAGCAATGAAAGATATGCCAAACACCTTCTGTAAACAAGCATAGCAGCCTCAAACTGAGTCACAGATTCAGCAACACCGCTCTAGATTAATACACTGCAGACAAAAATCATCATGTTGGCTCCTATCAGTAACACAACTCTTAAATCTGGGCTTTTGACAATCCAAGGTCAAGCCTCTATTTGCTAGAAATACTCTTGCAGTTACAAAAGATTATTCCAGAACCAATGCTGAACGCAAAAATACCTAAAGCTTAATTTGTTTTATTGTGGTGAAAATTTATCTTCAGTATTTAGACTATCAGGCTCACTACACTTTTGCTCAAGTTCAACTGACTGCTTCCTTTAAACAGAGTATACATACTACTATTGGTCTCATCCAATCCTTAAGCAGATATGGAGAATACAGATTCTTGAAGAACAGAAATAAGATGCTCTCCGAACGCTGGACTTCACTCATTTCCTCACTGCTTTTGATGCAGCACAGGATATCCAGTCTGTTCCTCTGAAAATGGAGTAAGTGCCACATTCAGTACAGGTTTGCAGAACATGCCATCACTATTACACTGCAGGTACACATGCATTTACACTCACCTCTTGACGCTTAATATCCAAGCCCAGGAGACTTACAAAGCAAGTGACTTGAAGAATAAAGTCTATGAGCACAGCCATTCCAGCAAAAAGGGAGAACGTGCGAACCGCCGGCATCGTAGACAGTGTCCCTGGAGGAAGTGACCCAGTTTGTGAGCAAGTTCCTTTCTCTTAGAAAGATGTGAACATTTTCTAGACAGATACCCAATTAAAGCACTAGCCTTACAGAAGGACAAAGAGCCTTTCTCTTCAGAGTAAAACCAGCTGATTTAAGCCTGGCTATGACTACTGTCTTTGACCTGTTTGACAGTGTCAAGTCTGTGCAAAGTGACAGGCTTTAAGACATTTCTCAATCCCAAAGTTAAGAGTCTTGTGCCAGCTGCATAAGAGGATAGTTAAGAGGAGCTATCGAGCAAGACCTTGCTTCATATTGAGCCACCCAATGCAAGCTCAGAGTAAAAATAATTCATTACCAAAAAAAGCCAATTTATACTTGAAGGGAAGTAACATAAGATGTGCCTCTAACATCTACCGTAAGAGAGAACCTCAAACGTAACCTGTCCCAGGGGCATTTTTCCAAGCAGTGTCAAGATGATCAAATGTAATACAGGCATTAGTACACCCTGACATTTGATGCATGACTAAGGTGAGATTTAGTCTTGTCAGTCACTACAAATCAGTAAACAGCTCCAGCCTTTCAAGCTGAAGAGCTTGATGGATTCAGAATTACATCTTTTTAACTCTGGCGGTCTCCTGAAGTACTGTAATGCCTGTCCTCAGCAGAAGTCAAGTTAAACTTGATTATAGCAAGTTTAGCAACTTCCTCTACAAATTCCTCCTTTGTTTTTTATTTTATTATTTTTGCATTTATTCTTGCAATATGCAGGTTCTCAAATCTTCTCGTCAAATATTAAAGAAGTCTTACCAAGAAAGAATGCCACAGTCTCCGAAAAAGATGAGAGAAACATACTGGGTGCCACATCTCCCAAGACTCTGCCAATCTGTTTATCCAGAGTTTCACCCTGGAGGCGCTCATCTCTCTGTTTTAGGGTAATAATTTATTATAATTAGGATCAGGTACTTCAGGAAATGCTTTCACATGGTTTAAAAAAACCTCACCAATTTTTAATCATCTAAACTTATTTTTAAATTGTTTTCACTGCCTTAATGTGAGTTGGATAAAAAAAAAAGCAGAGATTCCCTAATTCAAAAGCAGTATAAGTATTTCCTGTTGCCTTGCTTCAAAGTTAACTTAAAATACAGTAATAAGTTCAGTCAAAACCACACACTTGCCAGAGGCAGTACCAGTCTCAGTGAGCCACTGAGCCAAATTAAAAAGCTGATCACCCACTAAAACTTAATGTCAGAAGTCCCTGGTCTGAAGCACGTAGTTTATTCCATGATTACTGCTACAATACACTAAAATAACAAATGTAGTCAAGTTATACAACTACCAGAGAAGGATGTTTAAAATATTATTCATTAGTATGTGGACTAGAAACTATGTTAAATGAGCCTGATATCAGACAGCAGTAAGAAAAAGCACATATTTTAATTTCTTTGGTGGAGTATCAACATATATATAATCTTGTCTCTCTTCAAGACCACTAGACATCCTTAGAGAGTCCAGAGCTGCTTGACTGGGTCGAGTACTGGAACACAGAAGACTTTCTGCTTCAAGCCTTTAAAGGTGACAGGCACATTTAGGAGAGTCTGTATGAAAGATCACATACCTGAAGTGTCTGGACTATAATAAAAATGTTGTCCACCCCAATAGCCAGCACCAAGAAGGGAATTACTTCTATAACAATCAGTGTCAGTGGGACTCCAAAGTAGCTGAAAATGCCTATAGAACATGCCACCGAGCTCAGTACAATCAGGATTCCTGCAATGCCCAGGGAAATCTTTGAGTCCACCTAAAAAAGTTATAGCGACCATCAACCAAACCAGCATCATCACCCAGAACAGATTATAGCAAAGGTAAAAAACATTCTTATATTCAGTGTAGTAGTAGAAAGCTTAATTTTCTAGCTTTTCTCTCCATCCAGATATTAAAACAACAACTTGAGCTACAAGCCTTAAAGCTTAAAGTTAACTGCACACTTCAAGTGAAAGTAGACTTAGTTGGGGCTGAAGCACACAATTTGTCAGATCTGGCAAGACTGACACACTCCCCCAGCTCCTGCTCATGGAGGACTCAATGCTTTAAGACAAAATTGAATGTAAGCAGTCTGCCAAAACTACTTTAGTCGCCTAAAGTGAAGAAAAACTAGTCAGCAAGCTGCAGCAATGAAATCTGTGCACATACCAGCAGTCTTCTAAAGCTCTGGATATGTCCCAAAGCTATAGAGATGTATAGAAACATTACAATATAGCTTATCAACACAGTGCCAACATCACTGTCACTTTCACGATTGATTTCGTCTTCAATACTCCGTTCCGCAGAAAATGATATAGTTAAGTTTGGATTATTGTAGTTCTTCAAAAAGTTAATAAACCTAAGAGAAAAAAAAAAAAGTCAGTCACACTTTAAAAGGACGAAACATCTTGTATTGGAAATACTTGGAAGCCAGCTGAAGGCAAATTTCAATCACCTCTGTAGTACAAGAGTACAATGTGGCTTAACAGTACTTCGAGGGACATTCCATGTTTTTAGAAGCAGGATGCTGACTACACATCCCTAGAACTCATTACACTGAAATACCTTCCACATTCTCTCCAGAGTTTGAGGACAAGATGATCTCTCACGTAAGCACAAGCTATTTCAAAGCCCAAGTGCAGTTTTCCCCTCAAAGCTAGGCCTAAAAGTACACACGTGAAATATGACTGCAACTTGCTTAGAGTACTTCAGCAATTTATCAGCCATTATTTCAGTTCCCACAACTGAAGGGAGGTGCCTGTCACACAAGCAGACATGAGTCATATTTAGTCTCAGACTTTCTAGTAGTTTTTATCTGAACTGTCAGCCAGAGCAGCTGGCCTGTGTGAGCCATGATCAGCCTTTCAAGCCGGTTAAGGGGATGAGAGCTTTAGAAGCTCACCTTGAAGACTCCTGTGAAAATTACAGTTTCAGAACTACATGATAAAGCTAGACCTTTCCACTGGTGGTAACAGTTCAGTGGATTAGAGTCTACCTGTGTAATTCTAGCCAAAGTGAAGTGTATGAAATCCTTTCTAAAGTTCCTTCTCAGCAAGTACTACTGGACTAGACCAGTTAGTACTGCTAACATGACTAGAATCTCTCTCCTCAAAGCAAGTGAAGTATGCCAGATAAAGTGAAAGCCTTACAACCAATAGTCTGTCATTAACAGGTTTTGCTGCTTCTCTAAAACATCCCCATAGTTCTACTGAGAATCTGGCAGTGCAGTACAGGTGTTTTTCATGTATCTACATTTAAAAGTTGCTATAAGTAATCTGTGCATTTCAGAATACAGGAACCCTACTTACTCTTTTTCCCATGCCAAGGCTTTCATTAGCTTTCTTGAGTCATTGTAGTAGTTGTTGACAGGAAAAGTAATAACAAGAGCTGTAGCATTATTATAGTTATCATCTATAGAGTAGGAAAAAAAGTTGTTAGGCATTACAAAAGGAAACTTACATCCCAGTACAGGCAAGTATAATTAAGTCTAAAATTAGTATTGTCTAAAGCAAACCCATCCTCACAACTCCATAAAAATGTATTGTTTAACAACATTGGTTCGTCAAAAAACACTCTACTGAAATAAGAATAATACTGAAATAAGAAGGGAAGTTGCTAAGTGCTCCATGTTTGTGGCACCCCAACATTAAACTGGTGAATGGTAGGATAACAGGCTACTACTACATAAACAGCGCTTGTGACTTTCCATCTAGTGAGATAACAAAACGTGGTTTCTTAAGCATAGTGCCTAAGAGGTTTTACTCAAAGCAAGCACACAAATCTATAGTTTAATCAAGTGCTTGCCTTCAAAGGCTGTTTTAGTATACTTGTTTGTTATATCTATCAAATTATATTTGATTGGATAAATTGCTTCAACAAAATTCTGGCTTCAGAATTATTATGCAGGATTATTATTCTGAAGGATTTCCCTTGTCAACATGTCAATCTATTCTAAACTGCTTTGTCAGATCAGTAACAAAACTTTATTCTAACTCAAAAACAAAATACATGCATATCCCACTACATCAACTTGAGATAGTTCATGTCTTTATCTAGTCTCCAAAACCTAAAAATCCTTTAGCAGGCTTAAAGTAGACTGAACACTTGCGTACCAGTCAACAAGACAAGTATGTTTTAGTAACAGACGACTCTGGGAGTGTCAAATGCAAGCAGCCTACCTCCAATCTCAGCACTGATCTACTGAAGTGTTACTTAAAATACCCTTAAAGTTTAACAGAACTCCAGTTTCTCTGAAGTGCATTTAAACACACTGAATGAGAATGCAGCTTTGGTGACAAAGGCAGCACACAAATACAAACTTTCAAGACAAACTGCAACACTCTTTTGCACCTACCATCATATCCTCCCAACACCAGCCACGGAAACACAGGTCCACCAAATGTTCCCAAGCAGGGATCGTGAAGCAAGCTTGTGTCATTCAGTGATGCTGGAGCCCTAAAGAGATCACCAGCAATAATCATTAGCTTCTGCTTCACAACTAGGGGAAAGCATCACAGGACAGAAAAGGTAAAAAGCGATGGCATTACAACTGACATCAAGAGTTAAATGAGATAAGACTGCCAGCTATTGCTTTTGTGCTATGTTTTCCCTGAATTTAAATACAGGGAAATTATAGAATCATAGAATTGTCTAAGTTGGAAGTGACCTTTGAGATCATCTAGTCCAATCATCAACCAAACTCTAATAAAAAAAACAAAACCAACAGCCCATCACTAAACCACGTCACTGAGTGCTGTGTCAACCCATTTTTTAAGTACCTCCAGAGATGGTGCCCCAACTACTTCCCTGGACAGCCCATTCCAATGCTTAATTAACCCTTTCAGTGTTAAAATTTTTCTTCATATCCAATCTGAACATGTCCTGGTACAACCTGAAGCCATTTCCTCATCTTATCATCCGTTACTTGGAAGAGACCAACCCCCACCTCGAGACAACCTCTTTTCAGGTAGTTTTAGAGAGCGTTAAGGTCTCCCCTCAGCCTCCTCTTCTCCAGGCTAAGCAACCCCAGGTCCCTCAGCCTCTCCTCATAAGGCTTACTCTCAAGACCCCTCACCAGCTTTTTTTTTTGCTCTTCTCCGGACCTTCTCTAGCACCTCCATGTCTTTTTTGTGGTAAGAGGACGAAAATTGGACACAGTACTTGAGACGGAGCCTCACTGGTGCCAAGTAGAGGGGGACGATCACCTCCTGAGTGTTACTTATCATGTTGTTCCTGATACAGGCCAGGATGTTGTTGGCCTTCTTGACCACCTGGGCACACTTAAACTGTCATCTGTATCAGAATTCTACTTCTCAGAAGTGTTTGCAATACTGTTAAGGTGGAAGACAGCCAGAATCTGCATCAAACCATGCTTAACCTGAAAACTGACTGAAATGCAACACTCGCTGAAGTACCAAGACAAAGAAACAGAAGCAGTCTACACTAATCTGCAGTTCCACATCCTATTGTGAGGTTAAAAAGGAGTAAGAGAAGGTTTAAGGGGGCAGCAAAAACTAGCTGGTTTTGTTTGCCAGCAAGACAAAGACTTAGTTGGCCTAGAAAAAACACATAATCATTCTGCTTACCGAACACAGTACAAGAAGTGAGTGTGGTAGTCAGCGTAGACAAAGAACTCATCCCCAATAGTGTGATCCAGTACAGAATGACTGTTCTGAAAGTAGTTGAGTACACTAAATATAGTGCAGTTGTTGTTGTAAGGAGCAAGAGGAGCCAGGCAAATGTCTTTCAACATTACAGTCTCATTGTCCAAAGAAGCAGTTATGTTGACAATAGCATCCTGCAAATCCAGCACCTTGGGAAAAAACAAACAAGCCAAACCATAGTTTAGGAGCAGCACAAGAAAACATTTACATTCCAAATCAGAACTTGCATGCTCGCTATATTCCTCTAAGTTTCCAACAGCAGTGGTAAACATCAATACCAATACATGGCTAAACCTCAGTATTTCTATGTTCACACTAAGAATACTTACTGGGACTTAGCTACCTCTAACAGAAGGGGTCAAAAGACAAGATTTTCAGCAATAAAAAATTTATAGCAAGACTAGGATTTTTAACATGATATCTAGTGATTGTTTTTGATGGATGCGTGGCACTACTGATGGAAGTCAACTCCATACAGTTACACCTGTATGTTTAGGTCTTTGCTCTTGGGAAGTCCCAATTACCTGATGGAGAATCTCTTTGTTAAGTGGAGGTCCAAAAGGTACATCTGCTCCAGATGGGTAAGGTGAATAGGTGTCTGGATGACTCTTTGGTGCTCGAATAATAAGTTGTTCAGTACGAAAGAAAGGCCCAAAGTGCTTGTCAAAGTACTCTTTCTCCTTGCGAGCTTGGCTGCTTGGGGCTGACCAGAGATCTACAGGGTTTGTAGTTGCTTTAATATACATGAAGCCCGAACAGCACATTGCAATGAAGACCACAGAGAAGAGGATAACAGGACGTGGATTTCTGACACAGAAAGCCCCCCATGATGTGAATGTCATCCTTAGGCCATTCTCAAACTTTTCACCAAGTCTTTCACCACAGGTAATTTTTCCTGTAAAAAAATAAATAAATCAAGAAGTAAACAGTAAAAGTTTGAGAAGTCAGTTAAGCAGCACTTTCTCTAAGTTTTCTAGGAAAGATGAAATTTTATTCTAGTTCCCTTTGTAGTAAGCACCAGAAGCTATGAGCTACCTCAGCTGCTACACAAGTTAAACTACAGTTCTTTCACAGCATACGTTGAATGGATACATGTATGGCTCAGAACATGATCAAATTGATTTCAGCATCATGTTGCCACCTTCACCTCCACCGACAAAGCACTCCAGAAATTCCTGTTAGTATAGCTAGACCCATA
Organism: Thinocorus orbignyianus; assembly: GCA_013400375.1. Classification (NCBI taxonomy): domain Eukaryota; kingdom Metazoa; phylum Chordata; class Aves; order Ciconiiformes; family Thinocoridae; genus Thinocorus; species Thinocorus orbignyianus. The sequence continues at coordinate 47,222 of VXBW01000158.1, forward strand.
AGCTGTGCAACCAGGGCTTTCAACATCCAGCAAAACACGGGTAAGTGCTGCTTTAACAGAAGAGACACACTGGCCAAAAGACTGAAAAATACTCCTGTAAGAATGGACTATACAGCCTAACAAAGTTAAAATTCCAGAACCCAGCCAGAGGAAGGGGATCACTTAAGCTGAGTTTCTAACAAATCTATTACTCTTATCCAAGACATACCATTGTCACGATTGGAATTCACAGAAAAAGTTACGTTGCTGTCAATTGGTGTGTACTCTGAGACAAAGTGCCGCCTCCTGCAAGAAAAAAGAGGTAAGTTACCCTGTTCCCCTAAAGAGGTATCTTCTGGGGTGCGCACAGTAATAGAGTCCATTGCTAATGATAAATTCAATATTTGTCTCCTCAAGAATCTACAGGTACCGTGTTCCTCCTACACTTACCCACTCAAGAACAGCAGTCTACAGCTTTATGATTCTTTGAAACAACTTATAGTCACGTCAGCTGTCTTAATAAACTTTTCCAGCCTGGATCAAACACACATTCTTTACACATATGTAGAAGATCAATAGCATTAACTGCACAGAGGATCCTCTTAAAGTGATCATAACTTACAGTGATATACATTTGCAAGAGATTTCTATATTAGAAATATTTTACTTCATTAGTCAAACTGTTAAAATTATACCTACTTACCCTGAAGAAAGGGTGAAGTAAGAAAAAAAAAAGAGAGTAAGGTACTTTGTTCCTGTCCTGAAGACAAACAAGTAACAGCACAAACCACTTATGATAGACCTATAATGCTTATACTCATTCCTGATACTCAACAGGAGATAAGTTCAACAGCCTCCTCATGGCAGCCTAATCAGACCTTCAATTATGGCAGGATATTCTGGGCTGTGAAGCAGACAACTCAAACACCCTTACTGTTACATGTAGTTTACTATGCACATTGCCCAGTAAGATAAAGGCTGCTGAGCATGTCATAAGTTTGTTGTAGCCTTTTTGTAACCTTTTTCCACATAGATTAAAGTCTTATTATAAAGCAATTTCAGATTCCTGGTCATAACTGAACAATATTAAAGTTGCACTGAAAGGTACCACCATGCTTAGGGATATCAGATAGTGTGAACCTCTGGAAAATGTTATTAAGACTTACTAATAGGTTTCCACTGCTCTAGACTGCCAGCACACCCACACCAAAGCATTTACAGCACTTCACTATAGAGTATTGCATAGAGCAGAGAAGCTGGCTTGCTGCCCCTTGCTGTACAAAGTGCTATAACTACTAGAAGCTCAACTTCTGCTTAGTTTTTTCAAAGTGGGAGATTAAGGAGAAGCATTCATGACTTAATTTGCAATAGGGCAGTGATTGTTTTGTCACAAGTATTAGTCTGAAGGAAAATGATGTTATGATTCCATGTTGCTGGGAGTACTGGATCTTCCTCTCTCCTACTAATGCAGAACTGAGTTCCTACAATCCTTTCGTCTTCAAGTCCAACTTAGTGATTCTTTCCCCCTCAGACACATCTCCTGACAAAGTATGGTGTGTGACACATCCAACAGTATTTAACAACAGCCACAAGTAATGGAGACTTTGATTAAACATTGCACATCATAAACAGGTTTCTCCATTCTGGAATTTTTGGTATTCCATCTACAACTTAAGAAACAAGCGATATGAGGAAAAGAACAGGACTGCCTTTTTACTTAGTCATGCGTTCTCCAAGGTATTAGTTTATTAGTCCACTGACCTAGTCCTAAGCATTGTGAAACCCCACACCTTCTAGGGAAGATTGATATTTGAATATGAAGGCAGGGCTCTGGTATGTTAATGCATTCCATCCAAGAACAGATACAGCTGAACCGAGACTTTACCACAAAGGCTTAATGATGATCAGATGAAGCAGATACATGCATTTCCCTACACTTTTGCATACTCTCATGTCCTTGCTTATGAAGGCTGTAGATTTGTGTATTTGATCCTGTAGCTACAGATGATAGAGTCGTGCATCAACCAAACAGACTTCTGCACTCATGGTTCTAGGTATTAGAACACTCCCTGTAAGCCTAAGCATCTGCCTCAGAAAGTACTTTCAGAGCGGATGAAGAAGTAGAGAGCATTCTGTTCTGGGCAAAGGAAGCTTTCAGGGAAAAAGCAACTAACTTTCAGAGCTGAACATTTTTGAAAACTTTACCTGTAACACCAGACTCCAAAAACTAGTGCAAAAAATATGAGTAGAAATCCCATGTAGGAGATCCACATGATGACATATATAGCATCCAAACCGAACAAAAGCCACGGAGCAGGCAACGGAGGGGGTTGAGGTTTTGCACCACAAACAATTGAACAGTCCTGACAGCTGCACGGTCCTGTTGAATCATCCATAGACTCATTACAGCCTTTGGTAGCATTGTTCATAGGATTCATTCCATGGACAGGAACATCTATGACAAATCACAAGTTGCAGAGCCAGTTTACTACCAGGTGAAAATTCAGACCTGAATACCTTGTATTCCTCAGCAGTACCCTGAAGGTATCTGGTTGCCTGAGCTCAGTCCATCCCTTAATGAGTTGTAGAGATCTACATAGCAAGAAGCTGCAGAGAAAGCAAGTGTAAAGCATGACTTTGAAGCAGAAATCAAGAAAGACAGTAAATTTATCCTACACTTCTTTGAAAGCCTCTGGCTGCAGACATTCATTGCTGGGCAGCTGTAGGAATACTAGCTATATCACCCAGCCTTTGACAGACACTTCAAAGGCAATCACTACTCATTTTCTTACCTGAAAAGATAGGAATAATGCTGAAAGGAGTTTGTCCATTGTCTTTACTAAACATGTACTCGATCCAGTTGGTTGCATTGCAGTCCTTGGCATCCTTCCCACACAGCAGCCCCAGTGCTTTAACATTACTCGATGGAGCCTCCACATCTTTGCAGGCATTATACATTGCTAGGAAGAGTGCAGGATACAGAAACCAGTGTTATTACAGTAAGCATTCCAAGTATTTCCAATAATCAAAGACTCATCAAGTTCAAAGAGCATGTTAACAGCTTTCAAGAGGAAACATCTTAAGAGAGTGAAATGTTTTCAGTTGTATTTACAGTACTCAAGGTTGCAATGCTTTGTTACAGCTATCTTACTCCCAGCAGGCCACCTTTATCAGCACGACACTAGAACCTACTTTACTGTTTGAAAGGGAAAAATATTTAAGTTCTTTTCAGGGAAAGTTATGAAAAATATTTAAGGTACTTTTGACCCGTAGGCTGTATGTGACTTTCAAGTCTCAACTTTGTTAACAGTCACTGCACAAAGTATGCAAAGACTGAATTAATGCTTTAAGCTTACTATAAAACCAAAACAGAACCCAAATTTATTTGTTCTTAGAACAATATCAGGTAGGGTTTGGACATTTATTATTTGGCAACAACTTTGTTCTTCCGAATTTCAAGTCATAGTATCAGCTATTAACTATCTGTACAGATGTCCAGTCTCATCTGAATCTTCAAAAACACCGTTAGTAACAGTGTCAGTGTAATGCCTCCTACCCAGGCAGAAGTTAGTAACCCAGCAGCTTCCAGGGGGACTTACTGGTACCTATTTGAAGCCTCAAACTTCAAAAGACAAAGAGATGTTACCCACTCCCAACTCTTCCTGTGAAAGCATTGATCTCGTTACCTACCTTGACAAAAGCCTAGGTAATTAACACACTGTTTACTCACCATTTGCAAAGCTTTCTCCAACGAAGTACTGCAGCTCTGTAATGCTACTTTTGTTCTCTTTTGAAATTGGATCATAATATGGTATGGTGCTCGTAACATTCAAAAAGTCAGATTGATAGGGACTGCAAGTCAGTTCACAGAAGAGGTTTATCAAGTTGTAAAAACATGATGGACATCTAGATAGGAAAGTCAATGAAAAACAATCAGGTTAAGAGGTAAAAATGCCTTGCAAGTATAAACATTCTGCTCAGAGCTACAGAACAAAGTATCTCAATTCTAAAATATTTTAATTAGCAACACAACATTAGTTGGTGATTAAAAATGCTTAATACCCATCAGTAGCATCAACATAACTCACTAGCAAAATTGCCTAGCTCAAATAGCAGATACAAACAGAATTTGACACAAAACTCATCTGCTATTAGTAGGAAGAACTTCTGTCAGAACAAGACAACTGACCCGCACTTCATACCACTCTCTTCTGCAGGCTTCATCGCAAATACAGTAGCTTGATACACATAGAGGTAATGCTTATTCTACCAACTAACTCAATCCAGACCACAAGCAGATATTAGATGAGGAAGTCTCTCCAAGAGATTGCTTCTGTAAGTCTTTAAATGTAACTACCACCTTTTCTACAGTGTACTTGAACAGTAGAGTCTTAATGTGTTTTCTTACTATGTTACAAAGCTCTAGTTGTTTTGCTATTCATTAGCATACCTGGAGAGAAACTGAAGAGGCAGCTGCAAGTTGTTTTTCAAAGTCTGAAGCTGATGAACATCACAGCAAGTGCTAACGTTGCCAAAGAATAAACCTGGACAGAGTTCCTTAAATAAAAACAGTATTGAGATCAGGGGGCAGGAAGGGAAAGCATGTTTAAGACTGCAGAACTAATATGAGTTCTGCTTCGGCATATTTCAGAAGACAGTAGCTGTTGCTGTGGGAGATGCACAGAAAAAATATCAAAGTCTAGTCAATGAGATTCTTTACAGAATAGAGAGAAGAATCACTTCTTGTATTCAAGACATCATTTCCTTTTAAAAAACCTCCTTCAGATAACCTTTAGTCACCAGGGTCTATATATAGAATTATAATGGTACTTGAGAGTCTATTAGTAAGAGGACAACATGTGTTTATTCAAGTTGAAAGTATTCCCACAGCTTATCCTCTAGTATTTCTTCTGGATAGTATCAGATTCTAAGATCTCAGAAGGCAAGCTACAAACCACAAGAATCACTGATTACCTGGAAGAGCTATTTCATGTTCAGTTTATAGAAGAGACAAATGCATTTAATACAAATATCACTGATAGTAACATACAGGAACTGTACATTAAGCCTTCAGAAACAGTAAAACACAGCAATTAGATCATCTCCATATTTAAGTCACTCCTGACACCAGCCAAACCATTGCTTATCTCTAAAGATATTTCACACTTTAAAGCTTTGTACTATCATTTGCCAGAAGGCAAGTCTGGCAATATCATCCTATATTGTGCATCAAATCACAAACTCTATTTTGACTTTGGTTTTGTTCACTTTGATGCCTAAGGCACAGATAAGGAAATAGCGTTTCCCACCAGGCACAGTTAAGGAGAGAACGTGGACAAAGTCTGCTCCATTTGAATGGGTGCCAGTTACTGCCTTCCTATTTAAAGGAGAGATCAGGAATGATCATTTGATGGAAAACACAGTGTAGTCCTTGAAAGATCAGAAGTGCATAGCTGCAGAACGCATTGTAGCTTGCAAGAGTCCTAGAAAAACCCCAGTTTGACTAAAGAGTGCTCATACCAGTGAGGAAAATACACAGAAAAGTGAAGCAACCTTATATTTAAGGTTATGTTTGTGACAGCCTGTAATCACATGTGTCAGGGACTTCTCATATCTCTGAAGATAAACTGAGGCGTATTACCTTCACACAGTTGGAGATACAAGCTACACCTGAGAAATCAGAAACAATCTCGTTCATTTTCTTAAGCTAGGACAAGAAAGCTTAAGGTCACAGTGCAGGCTCAACAGAGCTCAAGACAATTCTCCTAAGCTTTAGAGCTCTATGTTTTAGCAGCAGACCTCCAAAAGAAGCTCACCTGCATTAAGTCATAGCCATCCTCTGGTAGTGCTATTGGTGGTCCATCATATGCACAGTTGTATCTTTTGTCTTCAGAAGCAACTCCACATTCCCCATACCAGACACAAGACTGTGGAAGTACCTAATCAATGAGAGATAATTGATTAACTGCAAGGAACAGCTGCCAAATTCCTCAGCTATTGTAGAGTTTGTGTGCTACCATTTCAAAAGGCACTTACAATCCAGATTAGATCACTTTCTGCTAATTTAAACACCATTATATTCTGCATAAAACACCCATTAACAAAACCATGAGTTTTTGACATGGTACACAACACCACTAATCTCCAGCTCAGCTCCCCATCCTTCTTTGCCTGTCTAGAAACAGGAAGTACACTGGCTGTAGTTGAGACCAAGTATAAAAGTTACTTAAGAAAAATGTAAATCAATACTTCAAAACCATCTCCAGACAGAGGGCAATGCAGAAAATTTGTTCATGCGAGACAAAGCATGTGATTAGTGTGCTGAACTGTCAGTGCAGAGCACGTGAGTCAGTGTACATGCAGAGAAGCATATTGCTTATACGCAGTACTTGACTTCCTCCTGCCACCTTTTAGTCCTCCTTGCAAACTCAGCCACTTACAGCGACAGGCTGAGGAAGGAGCAGCACAGAGAGGATTCTGAAGAATGTCACAGCTGCACACCCACCATAGAATGCTGTATGTTGTCAATGGATGATCTCCATCACCACCTTTGAGCCTAAGCATGCAACATTCAAATAGGTTTACAGCACTAAGTAAGAAGAAAAATGCTTCAAACCTCATTTTAATAAGGTTTTGATTTAAGGGAGTATTGAAAAATTCAGAAATCAGTTATTATGTTTATAAAATAAAGAAAGGAATCTGAAAGAGGACATAGGCACTTTGCAAGCCTTGTACTTTGGTTCAATGATACCGACACCAGGACATCTGAAATGCTAAACCAAAATATTTACTCTGAAAATTAACACTTGCAATAACAAAAGTTATTTACAGCAAAAGCTTTAAGACAGCTCCAAGGTTTTCCCATGCACCTGGGCTGCAAGAGGAAAGCAGGCTGCACATTTTCTACGCTTCTGCCAGCTCTGATCAGAAGTTTGCATTGGAGAGTTTGGGAGATAACTGACCTATTTTCATCTCCTGAACAACCTTGACCTAGCATTTTTAGAAACGCCATATGCTTACACTGCAAGGACAGACTGCTGTGCTTTGTGCTTGGCCATGAATAATATTGTTTACTGACCAGAGAGGCCCCTGAAAGGCTGTATTCATACTGCCCAACAGCCACCCAGAATTACAATGCCTCCACAACATCCATTTTTTGTGCAACACAGAGTTTTTCAAAAAGTACATCAGTAATTGATTGGGGTTTGGATTGATTTTATTTTATATCAGAGACAATAACCATTACCAATTCACCTGCCAGAATTGTTTTTCCTTTACCTTAACCTAGGCAACACGGCCTGATTCAGTGTCACTCACTGTAAGGCAGCTCTGAAAGTCACTTGAAGTACGGCTCATCCAGACTGCTCATCATCACTGTATTCTTACATACAAGTTGGAAAGCATCCCTTAAAGTTGCACTTGTAAACACTGACTGCTCTACATCAGCATGAGCCAAAAAGTTAAATTCCCATAACTTGGAAACTATTTACAGAAACTACATTGAAAATTTGATCACACATCAAATTAATCTAAGAAGTCAATACTCCTTTGATCCAAATTTAGACATTACTATCTTCGCCTCTGCTTTCTCACATCTGTATACCCGTTTTAATAGCAAAAAATCTGCCAGTGAGGAAAGAAGATGGTTTAGTGTTTGTATGTACCAGTGTTAGAAGCGAATTAATCATCTCTTTAAGAAGTAGCTGCTGTTCTTGCAAGAGAACTGAGAATTTTGAGCTGCTTACTACTGCCCATGAGAACAGAATTAGGTATTTCTTCAATATCAGGCTGGCTTCCATGTTTAGTCTAGACTTGTTTGTAATCATACTTTCTACGAACACTTTCTAAGAAAATATGTTCTATGCTTAAGTCTTGTTATCTAATACTTCTTAATTTTTACACCCTCCCCCCTAAAAAAAATAAATAAAAATTATCAATCTACTCTCTTCAGAAAGTCATAGCTTCCCACAGAGTGGACAGTGTGGTAAAACTAGTAATGCAGTTACTAGGTACAAGAAAACCCACAGCCCAAAACACCACTTATCAGGGCACTTCTTGTACTGAAAAGTAAATTTCAGCTAGAAGAGCTGACTGATAGCGTTTTTAAAACAATGGAACTATTTGTATTTCAAGGTAATACTTCCTTGGTTATAACCCCACAAATACAAAATAAAATACAAGCTGTATTATGTCTATGAAATTACCTACAAGGTTTTTTGCTATCGTTTTCAGGACAGAACATCAAGCAACTCACTGACACGACACTTGCTCATGCACCAAAAATTATTCAGTTAAACACACAAGAAAAAGCAAGATGAGATGTTTTGGACAGTATTAGTCTACATTCACAATTTTAACGAAGAATTTAGAACCATATTGCTGAAGTTCCACATCAATAAAACCTACAACGGAACAAACAACATGTTTATTACTCAAACTTTCAGCCTGTTTAGAAAAGCTGATAAGATCAGGTACTTTTAGCAACTAGAAGAACAGTCAGACCTAGAACTGCAAGTTTGAATACTCTATTTCAGTATTAACACCAAGAACTCAATTTCAGAGGCAATCTGAAGATTAGATATTTATTAGTGAGATCTTGCTAAGTCATGGCATAAAAGTCTGAATTTATTCCCTGAATCGGTAAGCTTTGGTGATCCTTGATTTTCAGTGGTTGAACAAAAGTACAACCACTGAAAATCGAAGATCACCAAATGACTCCAAGTCAGCAACCTGGTCACCAACACAGCTCCCAGACATTACCAAGTCAATAGCACACTCATCACCGAGTCAGCGACAAAATATGCAAGAGGGCTGCTCTCCTAAAGTTCAGAGAGTATTCAGGGATACTACTAGTAACTAAGTAACTACTCCAACTACCACTGATAAAATCTAGCTTGAAGGTTTTCGCCCTTAACCCTCCAGTAAAAACGAGAGCAAGTTATAGAAAGAGACAAGTACTTTGCTCTTTCCATTCTTTCAGAAGAACATTCCTATGCTGCTACGAAGAGATAGGGCTGAGTCAGTGTGGTTGTAGAATAAGTCACAGCTATCAAAGCTACTTGCAGAGTCAGACTTCCAAGTCACTTAGGATTTGGGTGAACAATCATCTTTCTTAAGTGGGTGAAAGACCTCCTAGCCCCAAAATTAACACAGAAATGTTGTATATTGAACCTATCAGCCTTCTAAACAAGGTGAGACACTCTATAAGATTTACATAAGGTTGGGGTTTGGCTGTTTTTTTTTTTTGTTTTTGTTTTTTTTTTTTTAAAGAAATCTCACACTGCTAGGTGTTTTTTATTTTAAAATAGGAATTTCCTAATTGCTCTACAAAACAATAGCAACATAACCTTAAATTAAGGCTGTTCCCTCCTGCCTTCAGCACAGCATAAGATTCGCAAATGATAGCTTTCAGTACATCCCAGAGCTCAGAAAAGCATATTCCTACTTCTGGTAGACAAGATCCGTTTTAAGAGAAATTACACCTCAGATCAGAGCTCCAGAAGCCCTAATAAAGAGCTTGCACATGAGCAAGTATGGACATTTCACAACTCTTAGCATTCTACAAAGGTTCTGTTACAGCTTTCAGACTCCCAGGTATTACCATTTGTTTGTAATAAAACAAGTGTTCCAACAGATCGTAAACACATCTATTTCAGCCAAAGTTTCTTCGACTGCATGCTGAAATAAATCAATGATCTTTAATGCTTCCAGCAGCATTAGCCATCACCAACAATGAATATTTGCTGTGAAGCAAAGAACAATGATGATGTTGTACACAGAAACAGCAACCATTTGTAGTCTTGCAAATACCAGATGACAAGTGAACATTGTTTGGCTCTCCAAATTAAGATTACTAATGTATGGAAAAGGCAACAGCATAAGATACAGCTGTTTCCCCTTCCTTCATCTAGGATCTTGCAGGGCAAGAAGAAAGATTCCAGAAGACAGCGTAACACCAACCCCTCACCCCCTAATATCTAGTCCACATCACACTTCACAGCTGATATTGCCCACTAGGTTGAGAAATTGAGTTCTAGGAAAAAACAATACCACTTTACCCTTAATAAATGGCAAGACTGGTTTATGGAAATAGGTTAGCAGGTCAAGTTCACAGATCTGCCCTAGAAGTTGCACATTACCTCACAGCCTTTCCTATGAGAGGATGAAGTCCATGGACTAAAGGAAACTTTACAGGCTCAATTCTTACTCATCTCTTTCAGTAACTTGTTCAGAGACAAGCTTTGTCAAGCAAATTTGTCTTGTTCCTTTGCTCACAGGTAAGGGACTGTTCCCTTTCAGACAGAAAAGTCATTAGCTACTCCTGGTCAGGCAAAGCAAGCCCCAGTTCTGGAGTTATCCATGCATACTTCATATTTCCCAGGGAAAGTCTAGGTCAAGTAGAAAGAGAAAGCTGCAATAATGGCAACAGCTCCAAATCTGTGGGAGCAAGCTGGTATTAGTTGACAGTACTTACTTACTGTACGCATGATCAGAAAGCACAGGGCCCCAAACTAGCAGCTGTCTGCAACTAAGGCCATCTGCACCAAAATACTTCTGATGCTCTGCAGGGGAACAGTAATAATACTGCTTAACACAGATTGCTTTGTCTACTACCCAAAGTAATACTCAGTTCTACCAGCTATTTCCTTCAGTCACCTCTCCTCTTTTAAGAATGCGTCCTCACTTTCCACCCAGAAAGACCATGAACAAGTTGCTCACGATTTTCCAGGAATTAACTTAAGTGGTTACTGTCTCACTCTGAAGCCACACTGCCATCCTGCCAAACAAGTTGCTCCACACAGGCATTTCAGGACTTCGTGCTCAAGGTCGGGTAACACCACACAGCAGGCCACTTGGCAAGTCTGAAACAGAGCACTACCTGCCATTAACATCTTCCCAGCGGCCTTCAGAAACTTAAATATATCCTACAGCTTGGGATCCCAGTTGCTGATAAGAAACCTGTGTCCAGCCTTGCTCAGCCACTAATTTGACAGCCTGTGTTGTAGTATAATTATACAAGGATCAATAGAAACAGCTACCATTAAGCACACAAGATGCCATCCAGCATGTTAGGATGTTCATAAGAGGACAAGAACAATTTCAGGACTTCATCCTCCTGTAAATTCGAATTCATAAACAGGACTAAAGGAGTCAAGATTTTCAATGTAGTTCTTAGATGGTATAAATGCATAGTTTAATATCAACAAGTAACAGGTCAGCTGGCACAAGTCTTGTAGCATGCATGGTTCAGAGTGAAAGATGCATCCACACAGGCCGAACATGCCAAGTTCCTTGTGAAAGTGTACGTAATGGAAGGATTGCAGACCGAAATGCCACTCCAGTCCACTGACTTCTTTAAAAAGAGGAAACATGACACGTGGCACTTTGGTTTATGCACACCACAAAACAAAAAGCATGAAAATATTAGACTACCAGTATACTCGAAGGAGAAAACAGGTCCACCTTCACAAGGCTTCTGCAACCATCTAACACAACATCGGTTCAGTTTAAATGATAGACCAACTTCTCTGAAAGATATTAAGGTCTGTTTTGTGGAGCGTTAGACTGTAAATAAGTTAATGGCAAAAAAATTTTCAAGTTTTACCTTCTTACCAAACTGAAACCTGCATGGTTAATTTTGCAATGTTGACTTCTTATCAGCCACAAAGCCACATCCTCTGCGAGGATCCCCTAAATTCTAGGGGAACTTGTTTCAACCTCCTCTAGCTCCAACTTCTTTCTGTCACTAAATTAAAGCATCTTGTCACTTCCTTACACACCATTACTACAAGACAGTATGTTCCTCCAAAAACATTACATAAAGGAGTGTCGGTAAGGTGTGGAGTCTATTACCTACCCACCTGGAGATCATGAGTCACTAGTAAACAACCAGCTACTCCAGTAGTTATAGAAGAATTCCTAGTTTTCTTTAATGATTGTTTGAAGAAGACGGGAGAACAGGAGAACCTTGGCACACGCACAGGATGACAAACTTGTAAGTTTAAAAAGGGCTAAGTGTAAAACTAGACCTAGAAAGTGTATTCTCAAATTGGTTAGAGAGAAAAAAAAACACCAAAACCAAAACAAAACACAAGCCACTAAGGCTTACAAGCCACTCCGTGTTTCTCTGGAAGAATGTGGAATCTCTCACACCTGTTTTGAGCTACAGCGTAAACAAAAGGAGGCTGAGAAGAGAGGAGCGAGGGTTTTACGCCATCGGTTGTTTTCTTAAGTACCAAGAAGCGCGACTTATTCTAGAAATCAGCTTTAAGAAAACACGTAGTCCTAATGCGGGCACATCAACAGACAGCGGCTCTCACCGCGCACAGCCTGTGACTCCCAGGAGCTGTCACCCAGCCCGACAAACACCCTGCGCCAGCCGACTCAGACACGGAGGACACCAGGGAGCCCCCGCAGGAGCATGTGACGGGCGGGATGGCTACTCACATGCCCAGCCCATTGCATAACCCGGGCAGGCCACAGGAACGCGGCCCCCCGCAGCAACCGGGGGGGGACGGGGACAGGGCAGCAGCCGAAGTTTGCCGAAGCCCGAGCACGCCCGCTTGGCCGCCCCCGGCACCGGCTGCTGTGTCACCGCGCTGTCCCGCCCGGCACCGAGCTGCGGGACAAGGGAGGGCAGAGACCCAGCGGGGACCAGGAGGGGACAGACACCC
>VXBW01000158.1:60260-108928 GCA_013400375.1 Thinocorus orbignyianus
TCTGTTTTTTTTTTGGGATGAGTTTGTCTGGGAGAGGTCTGGGATCTGGGCTGCGGGAGGGCACACTGAAAGCCGCAGGGGTGCGTGAGGCATCCCGCAACCCTGCTCGGTGATTGCGCTGCCGCTTTCTTGCCTTCACCGCAGGGATAAAATAGGTAATTGAGCTGATATTGCCATCTGCTGACAAAGATGCGGACGAGCCGTGGTGTCCCAGCTTCACGGTGTTGGCCGGGGACCTCTGGAGGGTCAGGTAGTCCAGCTTTCTGCTGGAGGCAGAATCCAGGTGGCTCAGGGAACTGCCCTGGTTGTGTTTTGAATAGGTCTCACAGCCTCTTTGGACAAACCGTTTCACTCTTTGACCGCGCTTACAGTAAAGTGATTTTTTCCTTTTTCTAAAGAGATTTTCCTATGTTGCAGCTTGAACCTGTGTCCTGTGCAGTTGCTGTGCCTGCCTGAGAAGAGATTGGTTCCCCTTTCTCTGCATCCTCCCATTTGGCAGCTGCCGAGAGCAGTAGGATGTCCCCAGAGCCAGCTTTCTGCTAAACAAACACAGCTCCCCAGCTGTTGTGGTGTCAGTAAGCTGGGCTTGCTGCAGTATGTTTGTGTTTTGGCTTTTTTTTTTTTTTCTTTTTTTTTTGTGTTGTTATTGGAGAGCCAAAACCTGGACATGTTACTCCAGATGTGGTCTTATAAGTCTCAAAGACAGGAATAGCTCCAGCATTTGACCTACTGTCTACCACCTTGCCAGTGCAGCCCGCTGACTCATGTTCAGCATTGTGCCCAGCCCAAACGCCCTGTTCTTTTCTGCAAAATTGCTTTCCATCCAGTTGCTGCCCAGCTTGTACTTTTCCACGGAGTTATTCCATCTCAGATTTGGGACTTGGCGTTTGGCAAGTGCTACACAGGGCTAGAGAGTAGCTAGTTATATTATGTTTTAATTTTGATGCCGTAAATAAAAAAAATAAAAAATAAATTCAGCACTATGCAGTGTGATCCTAAAAACAGGGGAGCAAGTTGCCACATTTTCGAGGCACTCTACATAAGCAGAGGATGAAGTGTGCATAGCTTGCATAGCTACTACAAGTTAAAAAAAAAATGCAGGAACTTTGTTTCAGTGCCCGTGAAAAAGGTGAGGGACAGCAAAACTGACTGACCAGAAGTGGCTTTTCCTTTCTGAATGAATTATGTAGAGAGGAAATTATTTAGGAGTCACAGGTGAGAGAGAACCAATCTATAATGTTGCAAAACAAGCAAAAGGGAATCTATTGCAGGGACAACTTCCACCATAAACTAATTAAGTCCGTAACATCACACTTGTCTACCACCTACAGTATAAACAGAGAAAAGAGGTAGTATTTTAATGCCTATCTAAATCTCTGATGGATATCTATGTTGAGATGGCTGTGTACATTCACACTGTTATTCCAGTGCAATCTCTCAGAGAGCGCTACCTTATTGCGCTCACCAGCAGGAGTGAAGTGATACAGATGTGAAGACTGGCCAACAATGACTAGCCAGACTAAGCCTATCTTTGGTCGTAGAGACTTCTGAAATCTTGCGTAATAGGAGATGTGGAAACTCAAACATGATCTGTTTCTGCGTCGCTGCTGTATACTGGCAGCCAGCAGAGCAGAGCAGGGTATTCCTTCAGTCCTGCTGCAGCCCGCGGTCTTCACCGCAGCTGCATGCCATATCCAGGGGGTGAGGATGCTAAGCTGTGCCAAGCAGCTCTTGGGCATTTAAATGTAATTGTGTGAGTGTTATCGATGATAAAGTTGGCACCGTTGATTGTGTCATCTTAAATTTCTCTCTTTCTGGGCAGGGAAAACATAGCCCCGACTAGTTGACCAGGATCAACACTGCCAGCAGCTTGTTGCCTTGTCTGTGGTACACATGGCCCAAGAGAGACCATCCCCGCTCCCAGCTGCTCTCATTGAAGGATATTTATCAAGTCATGTCGTATAAGGTTCTCTTTTAAACCTAGGATTATGCATAGCTCTTAGGGACTGTCTGCTTGGAAATCTAGTGGGGAATACTTTTTCTGGTTCCTGGCAGCTAAATTTTGCTGCCTAGAAGAAGAGGCTAGTATTAATTCACAGTGTGAGGTGTCACTTGGTGCTGCCATCAGATCCAACAAGTCCTTTGCTCGTTTGTTAGGATCAAAGAGGCCCTTCCCCTCACTGGGTACTCTGGATGGTGTACAGGTGCCTGCCAGGAAGCTTGTGTGAAACAGCTGCCTGCTTTGTTCTGTTCTACATCTTTCACAGAAAGCCCTGAATGTTGCTCTCAGAGGTGTGGCCCCCACTCTGTTTCTGCTGCTTTGCTCAATGCAGAAGCAAAACCTGTGCTGCCACTTCCACTAGAAACTCGAGCGCCCAGTGATAATAACCTTGCAATTTCTAGTTGGCAATCTGTCTGAAGAATTGCTTGCACATACAAATGGAAACACAGTTTGTGATCGCTTTGCAGCAAAATCAATTAAAACGTCCATCGCTGTTTATTCTCCATAATTTATTACGAACCTTTATTATTTCTGTTGCGATAGCACCCAGAGGCACTTGCGAGAAGTTGGAGCTATGTTAAGCAACACCCTGCACAAGCACATGGGAAAACGGGGTATTTTCCTTGGATATCTTGCAATCTGTGTGAAGACAAGCTGCAACAGGTGGGTGAGAAGTTTCACCCCGTTTCTCACGCCTCCATTTTTTTATAGAGCCAGCCCAAGCCGCTATAGCTTGTTCCAGGACTGTTTTTCCAGCTAAACCAGAATAATACTTGCACTAAACAAAGCTGGTGTTTCCTATTTGGTGTCGTAAGCAATTCATGTACTTGTCATTAGCTCTTATTTGTCAGCCTTCCCCACCTGAGGCAGCCTGCTCACCTTTTAATTATACCCACCTCAATGTACCTATTACTTTGGTCAGATGCTCTTGGCTTTAGACTTTCTGTGTGGGATCAAATCAGACTGAGGGAGCTGACAGCAATCTGCCTGGTTCTGCCAGTACTCAATTAAATATACGTGTAGTATGTCAGGTGATGCTGAATCAAGTCTTTCTATCTTCTGATCTTTCTATCTGCCCTAGTGTATTTCGATGGCTGCTTTACCAGCCTGCACCAGTGTGTCTCTGTGTAACCTCAGGAAGTCCTGTAGTTACTCTTGAAGATCACATAATCTCTGCATTTATCACTGAAGTCATTGCAACTTGTTAGTTTTTAATACGATTAGGTGAAGTTATTTATTGCCTAGCAGCAAGAGCTTGGCACTTGAATTCGAAGGATTCAAAGTTTGTTCCAGTTTTGCTACAAGCTTGCTGTATGATCTGGGCAGGTCTCAAGCTCTCCAGAGCAATTTCCTCTTCTGTAAAGTTGTACCAATTGTAGGGTGACATGTGGCCTAAGAACTCCAAAACCAGGGGACAACCAGTGAGCTGTTGAGGGAAAACGCTGCAGAAATGCAGCTTATTATTGTGGCAGAGTTTGGAGACACACTGCACTTGTTGCTTTGAGCAAATAGGTACAGTGTGTACTCGTGTCAGATACCATGCATAAGCACTGATAGGCTAACAAATTCAAGATTTGACCTATTCATGGCTGTGTATGGCTCCTGCTTTGCATTAATGTCAGTTTACCGAGTCCCTGTGAGCACCCTGCTGCCATTTGGTAAGTTAGGATTTTCTGTCAAAGTGGAGAATATGGGCGAAACAATCAGAGGGCAGTCCCTGAGGGCACTACCAAAGCTGGACTTAGCAGGGGGAATGGGAAATGGTTTATGAACCACAATTCACCTGAGGAGCAGGCTGTTTATATCACTTTTCCAAGGTGATTATCCCACCTATACCCATATCCTATACCCATATGGTGGATATGTAGTATATACGCATGCAGGTGTACATGTATACTACCTGAACACATCTGTGCAGTACATATAGAATTGCAGTCTGCTTCAGGTCTGTGTTGCAGGCTATTGTCATGCTCTATCTGGGCATCCAAGCCAGTGAAACATTTTCTACAGCAAAAAGTTGCACCCCTTGTTCCTTCCTGACTGCACTGTGTTCCCCTCGGGCACATCCCAGGTTACTCTGCTGATCCCTGCTCCCTGGCAGGGTGCAGCACTACGCAGCCCTTGTGCCAGCTCTGGATGAACTAACTTGATGTTAAAAGCAGGACATTAAAGCATTCGTCCAGTTAAAATGCCTTGTCAACACTGAGAGAGCAAAATGGATTATTTAGAGACATTTTAGGTATGTGTCTCATATTTCATTTTGCCATGCATCTACAGCCACAGTTGCAAGGCATATGGTCTTGTTATTAATCTCATGACAGTTAGCATCTCTTTAAATCACTGAGGAGATAAAGCAAACAATGTATTGCTTCATATATTTTAAGATCAAGGAGACTATTATGATCACATAATGTTAGTTCCTGCATATCACATAATTTCATCCAGTAATTCCTGAATCAAACACAAAATGTTTCAGGTGAAACAAAACTTTCAGAATGAAAAGTAATTGTTGGTGGTGGGGTTTTTTTTAAAAGTCAAATGATGAAGGAGTCATTGCAACAATTTTTTTCAATGGGTAATTATCCTCACTCTTGAAAATCCACAGCCTGAAGTTTGAATTTTTCTAGTTTCAGCCTCTTGATGCTGTGTTGTTATGCTTTCATGTGCAAAATTAAGGAGCCTTCCATTACCAGAAATCATCCTTTGTACTGATTTAAGCCATGAACAAGTCACAGCACTTTCACTTGATATTCTCAGAATAGATGGAGATGCTTTACTGAGTTGTGGCTGTAGGAATTTTTGATGATGATTTAAAATGTAGCTCACTACAATAGAAAATCATAGGAATGGGGCAAAAAGCCTGGGATGTCAAACACAAGGGGAAAAATATGGTTTTCAGTGACGACTCTTTTCCCATTTTATAACATTCATAATCCATTGCACACCACAATAAGCATATAAGGAGTATGTAGACTTATTCTTTTTTTTAAAGTTAAGCAGGTCAGTGTAAGTACCAGTTTTACATTTAGGAATAGTAACAGAACAACCACGACATGTTTGACTCACAGAATAAAAGTACAGTCTTATTCCTTTGGTTCCTAAGTTGCTTTTTATAATCTTCCCTTCAGATCTGACCTAATGGATGTTACTGTCAAGGGGAGTCTGTCAGGGATGTCTGGATCTTTGAAACAAACCTTGTTATGTCACGCTAAATTAAGCCTTCCTGTTTCTCAAGCCATGGCATTGGCTTTATTTGTTTTGTGAATGCTATCTCATCTGTAAAGACCTGGAAAAGAATAAAAGTCTAATCAATCAAATGGAATAGAGCAAAGTGGTCTTTACGTAAATAGGAGATTAGTTCTGATATTCTACAAAGAGAAACAGTAGAATACAGAAGAAAGGAAAGAAAAATTGAAGTATGCAGACAAGATAATCCCAGTAGTGTATTATTTTTTATTGAAATGATGGTACAGAAAAAATGTGTTCTAGCAAAGCAACATTCCTGTTGCAGACTATTAGTCTTACATGGAATTACATAAATTTATATAGGTTTTATCAAATGCCTAAAAGGGCAGCTCAAAACAAACTGTGGAATTCAGAAAAGTATGAAACTATCGTGACATTCCCAAAGATCAAATGCAGAGCTGCTGTGAGAAGCTGCAACTCCATTTATTCCCATTGTGTGCAGGACAATATTCTGTTCCTGGAAAAAAGATCCTTGTGTATAATTTTGGTTTAGACTGATAGCAAATGATAACATTTTAATGCCACTGTCTCAAGAGTTCCAGACAAAGGCAGTATTTTATGTCTGTTCGGTGTTCCTATTAAATGAAGTACAAATGGGCTGGGGTTTGTGCTCCCTCATTTTCTGTACAACAATTCTGAATTTTCTGAGACAACAGGAGATTTGGTTTACTTATGGATTTCCTAGTAGTCACCAGGACTGGCTGAATCAAGAGTGTGAATTATTCTTGCAATTAGGCTCTGAATCTGAGGCAAATAGTAATCATTGTTAAAGTGCATTAAATGTGACCTGCAGTGTCTGATCTGGTGCTCTAATCCTCTTGGCTCTTCTAAACTAAACAAAGGTGGGTGGATCAATCGTGAGATGGTTTTGCTCCAAGGGAAGGACAGCGTGTGCAACCCCAGAGATGCAACATTGCCTTTTGTATCATTACTAAATAGATCTCCCACCACACTGTACAGCAGCAATCATCTTAAATTAATTGCTCCATGTATTTGGGACCTCTGTCATTTCACTGGTGGGATGCCACTCCTCTCCATATGCCGTGGGCCTTTCCTTGTGCTCCTCCCCATCCTACAATGGCTGTATATTAGTGAAATAAAAGAAAGATGCCCTATACTTTTCCTTGATTAATTTATGTAGCCTGTTCTTGGTTGCTCATCCTCTGTACTCACTTGCAGCTGATGAGAAGTCACCAGGCTGTAGCACCTGCATAAAGCAAGCAGGGCCCCTGGATCTCAATGTGCAGAGGCAAGCCTAAAAGCAGTGTGCTAGTGGAGCTGATTTTTTGGGGGTGCAAGATGGATATATATATATATATACGGCACTTTTGGGTGGAAAAGAAACCCCAAAACCCAACCCCAAACCCAGTTTGGCCTGTTATTTTGTCCCACTTCTATTTCATGTCATTATATGGTACCTACTTTCATCCTGCCATCTATGAAATGGATATGGTGGCCCTACATTTCTAGTCCAAACTTACCCTTGTCTATCCACATGAACTGCTGAAGAACTGCTGAATGAAATCATCTAGCTCCCTGCCTCCCCCTGCAGTGCATTTTGGAATTTACAAAGGTAGCAGCATCCACAGAGCACTCTGAAAGCCTTGCACAAAAGGCACGACAACTACGCAAGGAACTACTGTCAATATTAGTGAATCACTTCAGCCAGGAAGGGACAACCGCTTTCCCTTTTAGAACAACAAACAAACCACAGCAGTATTTACTGAGCACTTTAAAGATAATAGCAGTTACATAAGTACTAAGAATTATTAAGGTTTCTTTGTGAAAAGGTTAATTGCATGGTGAGAAACTATTGCAGCTTCCAAGCCCATCTACAGGCAGAATAAGCACCTTTTGGTTACAGGGAACCCAAAACTCCAAAGGCTCTGAGATGAAACAGATGCTCCCAACAGGAAGGCTTCCATGCCTAAAAATCCTGTGTTGGCTGAATAACGTCTTCACCGAAGCTAGATCCATCTCAAGCCTGAACAGGGCAGAAAAAGTCTTCACTGCCAGTTCTCCACCACGGAGCCCCCCACACACAGCCTGTGTGCCCTATCAGCCAGCCCTAATGAGAGCAAGGAGGGAGCTACAAGCCTCTCCCTTCAACCTGTGCTAGCCCCACATTTCAAATTTTGTTTAGAAAGAAGAAAAGCTCAAAAAAAAAGAGGACCTGGTAACTGCATCCTCTGAGAAGGTGGTCAGCAGAGACTCTGTATGGGATGCAGCATCCCAGCTGTTCGCTTGCTGCACAAGAGCACCAGTTGCAGTGACCAAGAATGGAGGCAGCCGGACACACAACTTGGAAAGTCTTACTCTTAATGGTGGGGGGCAGACATGGATCTTCCCATGGACAGGCACAGTTCAAGAAGCAGATCTCTGCTGAGTAGTTGCCCCCTTTGGGGTGAGACCACTCTCACAAGAAAATACAGCAAATAGAAAGGAGAGGCCATCTGCAGATACTGGTCACCTGCACGTTGTCTCAGCTTGCTTACTTCAGCTGTTACAGGACCACTGTTGGCTTGCCCTGTCCTCTTTTCTATTCTCTGCTGTCAGAAAACAATAGGAGACCCTCACTAACAGTGGGGAGAGTCCACATTTGTTAGAAAGACTGCTTGATCATTACAGGCTGCCTGATATTAAGAGTATTAGTTCTCACCTAGCATGACTACCGAACACCTTCTAAAGAGTATCTTCTTCCTTTACAACTGTGAAAGGGCTTTTAATCTTAAAAGTGTGGTTGCTTCCAGCTATTGACCTGCAGAAACTTTAGGGAGAAAGATCAATATTGAGGCCAGGCTGCCTAGAGTCCCTCTAGCGTTCTCCAGAACAGTTAAGTTCATCTTCAACCCAGTGGGGGGCTCCAGGCAAACCTATCCTCTTCAGTGTTGCTTGTTAAAGAAGATAAAGAGTCCAGCTCCATGCAATGCTGTGCAACTTAAGTTCTCTTGAGATTTCTGCACGCTCAGTATTTTTTAGTCTTTTGCAGAATTTAGCCTTGGATACAATCATCCGCTAAGCATCTTGTATAATTCTTTGGTTCTGTACCAGTATGTCTGCAAGTTTCTGTTAGGCACATTATTTTAATTTAAAAATACAGCAGCATGAATTACCTAAACAAATAGATTTTCCTGGTATCTCCTTATATTGTTGAAAAACTTAAAGCTTTCCTTTCTAATGCTGAATAGAAATTGAAAGCAATTCCAGCTCACAAGGTATGCCCCCTTCTGTTCTCTTCACCAGAACCCTGACTGCTTACCTAACTTAGTCATAAAAAGAATAACTTTATGATTTGGTAATATATATGGCTAATTTCACTAAGTCAACTACATTCATTTGTGCTAGCTCACTAAAAGATTTTTTTTTCAACTCAGTGAAGCAAAAGTACAACTCAGTTGAATCCTAGGCAGATGTTTTCTAAGGGGGGAACATGTTTCCTGACAGTCTTCTCTGTCCTCAACTTTTTATGCAATTTTGCAGTAATTTGTTAAGGTTTGAGGGCAGGTGAAGTGCCTGGATTTACGTACTGGTTTAACCTTACACCTCAACTCACTATAAAATATCCTGTAAGTTTTTGTGGCTAACAGGGCAGTATATATACTGTTTATACAGCAAAAATGACTGGGTTTTAATGGAGTATCTTCCAGCAACATGGTTAAAACACAGCTCTTCACAAACCATCTCCAATGTGCACTGCCTTCCTCACACAGGCACTCGTAGTGTGTCTAAGCATCTCAACCACAACAAAGGCCAAAATTGCTGCTGAGCGTTCCTTTTCCACGCCCACATTAATTAGTGGCACAGTTTGAGTGTGGCTGTCTGTAACCCTCTTATCAGCTGTTGAAACACCTGGACACAGTGCATTTCTCCATTAATTCCCATCACAGACCTGGGGAAGGGGTGCATTGCATAGTAGCTGTGGGTACTAAACCATAGTGTCACATATATGTGTGTGCAGAACATACATATGCCATTTGTATAGCAGCTGTGCTGTTGTGCTGAACAGCTAAATTTCTGATGAACTCACAGCAGTGAATGATATGCCCTGGTTGGTTTGCTCAGTAACTGGTCCTCCCCTACCCACAAAAATGCATGTACGTAGACTGTAGGGTTGGGGATGGATACCCATAGCACTGTGTATGCATCACAAAATGCTACCAACTGCTCTGCTGTTTTTCTGCTGCTGGACAGATTGACAGATGAAGATGCTACCACTGCGGACACCTCCTTGCTTATTGTTTGGGCAGTAGCTTTTGGCATAATTTGGAACACTTCAGATCATTTTTATGGAGCTTCATGTTGTATCCAAAATGTTACCAAAGCCCTGGGCTGGCAGGAGAAGTTTCCTGTTGGGATGTGGCAGGTGGGATATCACCCCTAGCCCCATGCAGCACTTGGAGGTAGAGAGGAATGGTCTGAGCTAGCTCTGCCAGCAAAGGGAGAGCAGTAGCACCATGGGGCTGCTCCAGGACCGACTGCATCCAAACAGCTGTGAGATCTTGGCATCTTTTGGCACCAGGGCTGACTGCTCCTGACCGACACATGTACCCCTAGGGCACCGATTACAGGTGTGTGGCCATGCCAGCACGGGGTCGCATGTCTGAAACAGCGGGAACACTGGTTTGTGTGGGGATGCGTGTGCTGCTGGCACAGAGGAGCAAACGTGGGTGCTGGGACCAGCGGGATCCTGAAGTACAGGCAGGACTGCTGTGCAAACGCAGCCCCCAGGCCAAACCCTGCTCTTGTCAGAGTCCTTCTGTGGTCAGTGATGCCAGGCAGAGGTCCTAGCCCATGGTCACCCCATGGCAAGGGCCTCGTGTGGTCAGGGAGCATATGCTGGAGGGGCAAATCAGTTCTGCAAACTGTTCCAACAAGCCCTTCTCGGGCAACCTAGGGTTACTGTCATGCTGCTGTGGTCAGGGCACATCTCTGTCAAACTGCATTTACTGTGTGGCTACATTAGCTTTTCCTTTGCTTTTCCTTCATACGGAGGAGTCGGAGGATGCGTTCATTTTTTGTTAGTTCTGCTGGCAGTTCATTTGCCTGGAACAAAAAACCTTCAGGTTAGCAAAAATTAACGAGTATTTCCAAACCACAGTTTAAAAGCAACAAGCTCTAAAGAAGACGGCACTAGGCATTAAAACGACATGTGCATTCCAGTATTGCCTCCACCACTGTTGAAGGTATCTTAAAAAGTCACCTTTCCAAACAGTGTGCAAGTCTCATTTAAGTCTTCAGAATAATCCTAGCATGGGATTTGGGTGGTCAGCTCATTTTGTGCTGACTGCCCAACCTAAATGGTATTCCTTGGGACAATCTCCCTATGCTGCTGCCACAAAATTAAAAGAGAACATAGCTGCTCTTCTTGGGGGGAACGTGTGGCAGGTCTTTAAGTGCCAAAGTCTATAAAAATCCAAAGGAAGACTTTAATTTCTATGAAATAGTTAGTGCTGTTCTGTAGAACTGGTAATAGAACATTAGAGTTTGGTGTTTTGCATTCATGGAATACAATTTTGGTAACATGAAGTACTTATAATGAAGCTACTTCTGAACATCAGTAGTTCTGTCCTGTAAATGGGGAGGTTACAGCCACAGACTTTCTTATACTGCACACCCTCTGCTGCAAATCACCGTCAGTGGCAGAAAAATCTTGTACATTGTTTGTATGGTAGTATCAAACCAAAATACCTGGTAACACAAACTACAGTAGGAAAGACATTAACTCTGCTGCCATGGGGTGGAATGTTCAGAAATAACAGGCACAGATTTTTATAGTGAATGACCAAAACATTTAGAAGGTATAAGCTGGATTACTTGTATTACAAACTTTCATTCACCCAGTCATAAACCAGAAGTAAATGTCTGACCACCCATTCACAGCTCAACAAGCCCAGCTAGATATCAAATCCTAGCAGCAAAAAATTCTTAAATGCAACCAAGGAAGACATTTTCATGGAAATTATCAAACATGTAACGTTGAAACACTTTACAGAATGAAAATAAGACACGTTTTCTGCAGAAAAGTTGCTGCCACAAAATTAATATGAAAATATTTCAATAAACTAACAGATTTATAGTAAGGTATGGGAAAGATGCATGAAATTTGAGATATATTTTGCGTTAGCAATGTGCTGAATCCTAACCAAGTTTTCTTACCAAAGGCACACGGGTATATATTTCTCCTGCTGCTGAAGTGTCTTCCTTGCATCTTTGTCACAAGGCATAGAAGTAACTTATGACTTATTAAAACTAGTAACAGACTACTGTTTCCCTAAAATGCAACCGAGCTAGCCCAGGACTAGCTATAGTTAACAATTTAACCTGTGGCACTTCAGTGAGTGCGTGATTGGTTATTCTCAGATTGACCCGACTTCACAACTACCGGTACCACCAGTGGTACTGCCTAGCACCGTTGTAGCTGCTTGTACACAGAAACGAATGAACCAAACTGTGGTGCTCCAGGGGAGGATCAAGGCAACCACTGACCAACAGACAAACACGGACTGCCACCACCCGTGTGGCATGCACGCCCTCTGCGCCCAGAATGGTGTTCCAGGATGTACCTTGTTCCTCAGGCATGGGTCCGCTCCTGCTTCAAGGAGCAGTGCCACTGTCCTAGCGTTGCCACTCAGCACAGCCGCGTGGAGAGCAGAGGTCCCGTTCTAGAAAACACCATTGGAGATGTTTGTACCACGCATGGGAAGAAATCAAAAGACAGTGAAACATAAATATTTGGAAAGAACAAGCCTATGAACATGAAAGAAATAACATGGAAGAGGTTGGGTCACCAAAGGCTACAAAGGAGGTGATTTTAAATGCTTTAATAAAAATGAAAGTCAAGTTCACTTTACCACAGCAATATTTCCTTTTAAAAATTACCCTTGTCAATAGATTAGACGTGAAATGAACACAGCACTTGCTCCTGCCTGGCAAAACCAGCCATTAGCAAATGAAACAGAAGCACAAGCAGTAATGGAAACCATCTGTGCATTTTATCTTCCTTCTCTGATGATTAATAGCCTCAATGTCAAACAGCTGAACCGTGATTTATTTTTTTTTAATGGCTGGCCTTTTGTTTGTGGCTGCAAACTGACAGTTCAAATAAGTGTGGAAGCTATTTTGTACTTGTAATTAACAACACAGTTAACATGACTCAGATTTTCAAGTACATCAAAATTGCTAATTAGTTGCGTGCACAGAGGCTGTCAAAGCATGTGACTTATAGACACACAAAATTAGATCAGCAGTTAAAAAGCAATTTCCAAATATCTGTTATTTTTCAAGGCTTTTTGAATTCAAAACCAAAATCAAATAGAGAATCTGGTCACATCTCTTAGGATAACATTTTGCTGACTAAATGCAATAGAGGGCAGAGTATAACGCTAAAAACTGCGCCATCAAGAGAAATCCATTTACAGTAGAAATAAAAGCAGATGACAAAAAGCAGAAGAATTCTATTTATGACACAATGTGCTTCCTCCTTCCAAAAATAAAATCCACGGTTTTGTTTGAAAAGATTAATTTGTGGGTAGTGTTAAATTCTAAACAAGATCATTTCATTTTTCTGTTTACTTTTTTGGGGCTCAGGCTCCTTATTGTTTTCCACTGGTATAATCATGAACACCAGGTCTTTCATCAGACCCTTTGCCTTCCTAAGTTTCTGCCTAAAAATCTCTGTGTTTCACTACTGACCTTCAGGAGGCCAAGTGTTGGAGAGAATTTCAGCAACTCTTCTATCACATTGTTATACCCTTTAATGGCAGCCTTCAGCAAAGCAGTCGTACCATCCTTTAAAAGAGAGAGGAAGGTCAGTTCAGTTGTCACCAGTGCTTTACCTGCGTTCTCCTTGGCTTCAGGGAAACACCAGCCCTCCCCTGCACCTCTGAGAGGAAGTCCTCCTCTGCTCATCATCTTTGAGGAGGCACCTCCACATCTGCTGCTGGTTTTAGGGCAGCTGGAGAATTGTTCCTCTGGCAGGTGAAAACTTCAGAGTAAAATGAACCCACGACACCCATCTTTGTCTCTCATCTATATGGACATTTCCATTCCCTTATTCGAGATGGTCCCTCAGGAGCACAGAGCACATCATGATATGGAGTTGGAAGGGACCTCTGGAGATCATCTACTCCAACCCCCCTGCCAAAGCAGATCCTCCTAGAGCAGGTTGCACAGGAACTTGTCCAGGCGGGTTTTGGATGTCTCCAGAGACAGACTGCACCACCCTTCTGGGAAGCCTGTTCCAGTGTTCTGCCACCCTCAAAGTGAAGAAGTTCCCTGTCATGTTTAGATGGAACTGCTTATGTACAAGATGGAACTGCTTACGTACAAAGAAGAAACTTCTTATGTACAGGAATAACTTCCCAGACACAACAGGAAAAAGGGAGCCCACAGTGGGACTTTACAACCTGGCAAACAAGACAGGCTCTGGGGACACTGGGCGTCCATTCAGGCAGCCCTACAGTCTCAAAAAAACCTAGGAGGTGTTAAGCTTCAGACAGAGCACAAGAAGAAGTGCTACTCACGTCCCGTGCGGCATCTCGCTCAGCTCCCCGGAGCAGCATTACTCGCACCACTTCACTGTGACCCATCTGCGATGCAATCCACAAGGGAGCCGTGCCATCCTGCAAACAAAATGAGACTGCTAAAGGTTTCACTTCAAGATTCTGAGCACCCTGGTATTTTACCACCAAGTCTGCCTATTAGAATGGACATGCTTCAATTTCTCAATTAAATCTTGTATCACAGATAGACATATGTGAAGTCACTTCCAAAAGCACATGGTAGCTTGACATACCAAGTCAGAATCATTCCAGTCATGGAGTGAGGCCACCTTTAGCTGCTTTCTGTTGCATAGTCGGCCTGAAATGTGCTTTGCTGTGCAAACAGTTAAAGCCTTCTTTGGCTTACCAATCGTGCCTAAAATACGTAGGGAAGTTTGAAACGCAAAAGCCAAATGTATCCTCTTTGAACTCTAGGTGGCTAGATGTGACAGAAGATACAGGTAAATCTCAGCACACAGGGACTGATTCTGCAGCTGGGTCTCTGCACATACGGACTAGAACTTGTTTAGAGAAGCTAAAGAGCAATACAAGTCGATCACCAACCTTCAATGATAAGTTACATTATCCACCCTCAGAGAATCTAGTAAAAACTGCCTTACAGAGATGGGAAGAATTTCAAAAATTTTATCTTCAAGAACTCAGCTAAAAACCAAGGCAATTACCAAGGAATCCAGCACAAACCTAAACTTTGTGATGGATTTCCAACTCAATGGCAAAGGTGAATTGAAGCACCAGAAGTATTTCTCACCACAATTAGAATTTAGTTTTGTGTCTTTTCCACCTTTTGCTTCTAATTGGCCTGATTCTCCAGACAACAGGAGGACTCCAGCAGTTATGTGGTGCTAAACTGACTCTCGTGGGCCTTTCACAAAAGGCTTTGCCTGTATGGACTTCCACATAAAAGCGAGCCCTTACATAGCAGGGTGTCCGCTTCTGCCTTCAGTGCTTGCCAGTTCCCCTCACCACTCTTGGTAGCCTGAAGACTTGGCAGAAGAAGGAAGACAAAATATACCAGGGCTTTTACAAGAACCTTAATGAGAAGTTTCAGAAAAAAGCTTTTTACTTTCAATTAGGTATTTCCACCTTGATCAAAGAAGCAATATCTCTCCTCAGTGCCAACTGAAGATTCATATGACTTGCTCATGCAATCCAAAAAACTATTGTTGAACCAGTTCTCTGCTTGCTATGGGCTAGTGACTTAATTCTTTGGAAGAATCAGAAATGTTTATTCCTTTGATATAATATTCTTGGCTTCCCTTTTTTTTTCTGATTCTGAGAAAGAGCAAACGCACATCCTGAGATCTTCAGTCTTCTCAGATGGTGAGGAACAAGATCTTTACTTACTCCTGTATCATTTCTCTACAAATTAACTCACTGACATTTGTTACTGACCTCATTTTAGTATATATCTTGTTAATAAAATGAGTGTTCTTTGTAATTAAAAAATAACAAAAGGCTCTCTTGTGTACAGTATATGTGATGTTAGTGGGATGGCCAAAACTTCAATTTCTAGTGTTTTCCCTACCAGTAAAATGATACCTCATTTTTTTTTCTAATCTTCCCCCACCAGAGGGCTCTAGAAAATAACAACAGAGGCACTGAAAAAGTCTATAAAACTTGGAAACTATCTGAGAGCAGCCTATATAATTTAATCTGTGTGAAGAACCGATGCTGTGCAAATCCACACATCTATTTACGCAGGAAATGCAAGCACAATCACAGCACAGGGAACATAACAGCTTCCTTCTACTTACAGTGATTTTTGTAAGAACAGCTCTAATTTTCAGGTATTTTCAGGCAAAGAAACAGAAAGAAACACAAGTGTTCGGTGACATCCCTGTTACCATAAACTGTCCTTAACAGAATTGCTATATTGTGAGAAAGATTGACTGTCTTGGAGCACTTAGCCTGAAGAGAAGAAAGGTGATGAAGTTGATGGTGGGCTCACATTGACTATTGCCAGGTTCTGCCCTCCCAAGAGAGGGCAAACAGCTTCTAACATGCAGGTTTATGCAAAAGCATATAATATTTAGATGGAGTTAATGAGATTTCTGTCCATTCCCATGTTGGTGTACGGTGCAGAAGAGAGATTACATTGTACTAACAGGACACATAAGAATTTCTATGTAAACAGATACGCAGGCTTGGAGATGAGTCAGGATGAAAGTGAAAAAAGGGAAGGATGCAGTTAAAAAACTACTTTCCTGTCATTGTCCCTCTGCCCACCCAGCAGACTGCAATGTCAAATACACCATGTGTTTAAGCTGTGCTTATTTCCATATTTGATCACAAATATATACTGTATATTTGATTACAAGTATATACAGACTCTATCTCGGTTTAGCCAGCATCCAGCAGTTCCAAATGTTCTGACTGAAATTTCTGATGTTCTTTCTCTTGCCCATTAACTAATGATTTTACTTTGCAGCTTTGAATCTAGCATTTGCTTGTGGCTTGGAGTTTTAGAAAAGGTCAGATTAGAGTGAGAGGCCAAACGCCCCTCAAATTCCCCGTAAGGGCTTTCAGGGACAGAAGGCCCCTACTCTGTGGCTACTCAGCATCATCTCTTCAACTGTTCCACCCATCAGTCCACTCACACCACTAAACCAGCTGAATTTGTGCTAGTAACAAATTGCTAGCTTGACTAAAGCCTACATTCTATATAGGTTTACTGGCTTACATGTATATATGTGTAATTGCATACCATGTGTTAAGAAAAATCAGTATTTTCCAGGGTATTTTGAATCTGCTTAGTCAGTCAGTCAGGCTTAAGCCTGCTGGGACACAGTCTGCCAAAAAGGAGGGTACAATTCATTGGCAAATAATCTTCTTGCTTTGTTTTTGAGTTGGATTAGCAAAGAAACATCTCCCACATCAGGCTTCAGACACTGCCCCCAGCTCTGTCTAGACAAAAAGATGACAAAAGAATTCCTGCCCAGCTCTGCAATATCAAAAAGAACAGGAGGCGGCTAAAATCCAAGATAAATGTTATTGCCAAGGAAGAAACTCGCCAGGAATCTTCACTATTTGGTCTTGTGAGAGCTGTGCTGAACGGCCTGCACATGGACAGCCAGCAGCATCTGAGATGCTCTTTGGTGTCAGGAACATCCCCGTGGAACTGGAAGATGGGACATGAGACCAAAGAGGAACTGGTACCCACTGTAACAGCAGGAGGAAGCATACAAGGCAGATGCACACATGCTCAGGCACATGAATTAAGTCCCCAAATTCACAAAGTAGGGAGGAAAACCTGGACACCACAAGGAATAAGCATGAACTCACACCTGGCAGTCTTCAGCCCTGTATATGATGTTACATTGCTTGGAAGAGTTTCCTGCAGCAGTGAGCACAGTGTAGTTTGTAACTGACAGTAAGAGTCATCTGACATCAAAACTGCCCCATCTAGAGCTACATTCCTCATGAGCAACATGCCACCTTCGAACAAAGTACAAATTTGTTTGTTAGCAAGGAAGAGACTGAAGTCCAACCAACCATTACTTTACTAATTAAACAGTAAAAATGGTGCCATTTAAGAAAATGTTTCAGATTACAGTGGGCCCAAATACAAATGCCATGGATTTATCCAGGCATAACCTTAGCAGGGATCGGAGGTACCCTGAAACAAAGCCTGTCCTGCCGGAGATGAGACAGAGCCAGGAGGAACATTCACACAGAGTCAAGCCTTTGCCTCAATCAAGATTTAAAAATGCGTCACAAAACATTGTGTTATAGAAATTGGATTAGAGAGCTAAAAAAATACTGTCAGAAAGAATTAGCTGGGGCATTCTAATTATGGTTAGCTGAATGCAGTTTTTATGGCAACATGCTGGAGCTAAATTAAACACTCCTCAACTTTCTACACTCATACCTTGGTCTGTTCTTCTACACTTATCTTTTAGACTGCGTTGATTAACAGCTTTTAACAACATTTCTTAATCTTGATCTTGGGAGACGGTGTGGAGGTAGCCTAGGAGCAACTAAAGTGCCAGTCCTGGTCACAGCTGCCAGCACAGCTCTGGTGCTGGAGAGCTGGGGGGAGAGGCAGCAAGAAAGTTGCTTTAGTTTCAGCACATAAAATGCCAATCCAGTTTCCTTACACTACAGGAGTAGCAGGGAGGCTACGCAGACCTACAGATGCAGCAGAAGTCAGATAGATCAATCTCTGCTGCCAGGCTATGATTTGCCAGGCTTTTTTGGTGTAGGTGAAAGGAAATACACAAAATACCTGGCAAAGCTTGTCACATGCCACGTTGTCCACTGTTACTACAGTTTTCATGTGCCTGCTGACTTTTTTTAACTTGCTGCAGTCAGTGATCACAGCCACCTGGCAGCCATACATGACTGATTGCAGGGACAAGACCTCAGCCCATCAATTTAAAATGTGCGGTGAAGACCCGAGACAGCTACCTTGCCTGCAGGGTGGCTGCAGACCACAGGGGAGGCTCTCTCAAAGCAGGCAAAGCTTCCCAGGAAACCCTGTCTCTAACCAGACATTTCTAAGTGCTGGGAGTAAAGCTAGCTTTGCAACTCCCACATGTGGCTACTCAAGGCAGCATCTAAATGTGCTGTTTAAGCACTGATCTGAGAGTTAAGAAACAGCTATACAATTAAGAAATCCTTTTTAGGAAACCAAGAGAGCTTTTACATATGTCTCTGTGCATCACATATGCTTATGTATCCCGCAGTTAGTTTAACACCTAGGAAATCTCTCTAATTCGGTGTGAATTTTTCATAACCGTAAAATCTAGTAATCAGACCCCAACTCTTCCTTGAAGTTTTGAGCTTACCTGCCGTGGCTGGTTAACCTTTGCTCCTGAAGAAAGCAGCAGTCGGATGACATCCAGATAGCCTCCTTGTGCCGCCAGGAAAATTGCAGAAGCTCCATCCTAATAACAAATACATCCAGTTCATACTGTGTTGATGTTATTCCTTTTTTTTTTTTCCCCCATAGAAAACCAAACCAAACTGAATCAAGTTCTTCCTAAGCCATTATGCGGTGCGAGAGCATCTGTACAGCCAAACTCAAGAAATAATTACCAAAATCCAAAGTCTAGTTCATGACAAAGTATCCTAACATTTTCCATTCAGCATGCACAAGCACTGGCTCCCATCATATACCAAACCGAGCATTAAATCCCAGGTCTGGAATGCTAAGAGTCTAGTTCATCAAACATTGAACCACATCACAAGGAATTCATTCCTACATAGCAGAATTTATTTATTTTGGTTAATTTAGCTTTTATATGTTCATACGTAGACACACATAGTGAAAACATGTCCAAGGGCTTTGCAGACCTGGAGGCTCCAGCACTGAAATCTGCCCCTTAGGCTGAAGGAGTAAGTACTGTGCCACACTATTGTGCCACCCCAGCAACTACTGCATCACTGGTCTCACAGGAAAGACTTGATCCGGAATATAATCACGTAAAGTAGTAAAGTAGCACATGCAAGTTTTAGTATCTCAAAGCTCTATCAGAAACCAGCATTTTCCTGCAAAAATCTTGTGAAAGAAATGAACAAATGCTGGATTATTTTTTCCTCAACATGTCTCTCCTGTGCAGATATTCTTCAGCATTTGGCTTTACAGAAGCTTTTCCTTAGCTAAAACATTTAGAAGTCTTTTTTTTTTTTTTTTTTGTGATGAAAATTTTTCAAACAGCATGAGAATCCATCCAACCAACTGGAAGTGAAAACCTGCACTGAGGGTAGAAAAGGTGTTTACCCATCCTGTATCCCCAGTGCTCAGCACAGAACGTGCTAGGGCAAGTTCTCCCAGAAGATAAAATTCTTTTAGTTTAAATAGAGACACGAATGAATCCCCTCACTGCATCTCAGACGCACAAATACACATCTAACCAATTTATGCATATGCTTATCACAAAATACAGGGCATTTTAGTAGAAACCTGTTGTTGACCTCGCTGACATATCACTGTTGGGACACAATGCTCTTGTCTGCAAAGCAATGCTGCTTAGCTACTCCTCTTCGTGCAAAACTCAGCACAGGCCTAGTGAAGCATGAGCTGAATATAATGCCCCAGGGACTGAATTTAAAATGTTTGACCTTGATTTCAAGACAAATATCCTGGTAAACAAGAGAGGTGGCTGCTGGCACTACAAATGCATACCCCTGGGCCCTCTGATGGGCTGTTTTCTCTGGTTGCTATGTGAGTACATGGAACAGGGTGATGGTATCAGGTCCTTTGCAGGCTTCCTCCAGAGACAGGTATAGTGAGAATACTTCCAATTAGAAAGCAGACAAGGTTGTGAAATAGCAAAAGAGCTCTTTATGATAGCATCAATCAAGATGGAGAATCTTGGTATCCCTATCATCCCATTCATTAAAAAAACTAACTATTAGTTTTCTGTACTTGATTTGAATTGCTGTTGCAATGAGAAAACTGTTTTAAGGCTACAAAATATTTCTGCAAGAAACAGTGTTTAGTCAGGGTGTTCCCTCGGCTTCTCTTCTACCCCTCATGGCAGTCAATTTAAGACTAAAACATCTCTTGGTGGTTTTGGAAGGATACCTAAGTATAGGCTCAAAATCCCTCTCATTTGGCTGCCAGCCAGCGGAACTGCCAGCCACTTAGCACTTTGCAAACACAGCTTAGCAATGTCCCACAAAAGGAGCCAGTTTAATGCTCTTTTTCAAGAGGTTGCCTTCTTACTTTATTAAGCAGCTGTTTCTGACTGGTTTTGCCTAATGGCTGTGAGCAAAAAGAAAAACCACCAAAAAACCATGTCTAAATCCAATTACAAATATTGCTCATTTCCAGGAGAGACAACAAGGAAGTTGTTTTACAGCCTTCACTTCTAGGTATGTGTCTGCAGGTGTGGCAGCACAGCTATTTTTAAACTGAGTGGCAACCCCTGGGATTACTGTGCAGAGGTATGAATCACTGCCCTCAGATTAAAAAGGCAATTGCCATTTGTGCAGCAGTGAGGGTGGGACACTCTTCTTTATGAACGCTGGGTGATGGCAGCACAGAGGTAGGGACCTCCTGTGTGACCCAGCACACAGCTCCTAGCACCCTGGTGGTCACCAGCCCTTGGTTCCCACCCACACGCTTGGGAGCTGAGTGTGACGGCACCCTGCAGATCCAAACCCCATGGAAACGGTTAAAAAAAGTCAAATATCTCTGGGAACAACTTCCTTTTTGTCACTCTTGAGTGCCCTGGGGTAGAAAAGAGTGATGGGAAGTGGAGAGAAAATCTGCCACTCATTTCTGCTCAGTGCTGAAAAACTCAACTTATTTGTGTCTCTGTTGAAGTAAATTAAATCCAGTGCTTCACCGGCTCAATCCAACTCTCTGAAAAGTCAACTAAACAACCTCAGTTCAGCCATTTTAACCATTCTTTGCCCAAAGCACTGACAAGGTAGAGATGCACAAATACCAGATTACATTATTTAAACTGATACTTTAAAAAAAGATTTTGAAGACAACGCAACCCTCAATACTCTTTCTGGCAGAAAGCCGATGAACTGATTCTCTAGCCCATCAGTGGCTTTATAGCTGTTGTCTGTCTGCAGTGCAAATCATGGTAGAACATGACATGGTCTTTTCTTCAAAGGCAATGGACAGCACAAATCTGATCCAGATTTGGTACATATCCTTCATACAGACAATGAACCAAAAGGCAGGAAAATCATATTTTCAGATTTTGTGCTACTTCTCCCAGGGTTATGAAAAGCAGACAGTTAACAAAATTCACATCTTAGAAGAGCAGAGTACTATAAAATCACAACGTTTGGCAAATGCTTCTGTGTGCTGGAGCCAAAGTATCTGCTGTTGTCCAACCAACAGCACATTTGTTCCACCACCAGTGTTGTCATTATCTGTGTCAAATAACTCACATAAAGTTGATCGTGAATGTTGGCACCGTGCTTCAACAGAGTGTCCACTACTTTTGCATGCCCGTACTGACAAGCAGCTAGAAGAGCAGTACCTCCATCCTGTGAAAAAGCAAAGGGGTACAGTCAGGTGAGAGGGAAGGTGCTGGACTGAACACCAGCATAAAACATAAGCGTTTGGCTCACAGCAGTTCTGTAGGGACTAGCTATTGAATCTTTCATAATTTTAGTACCAAGTCTTGCCCTATAAATCTTTAAACTTGGCTCTGTCACTACAAACATTTTTCTCCTGTGGCTTTTTTAGTGAGGAACAGGAACCAAGAAAGTTCTATTTGTTCCTCATCTTCTGCCTTCCCACTATAAGCTTTGTTCCCTTCCCAATTCTAAGCTCCTCCAAGTCTCTTCCCTTTACAGACAAATCTCCCACCCTTGCCAAGTTCTTTCACTTACTGAAGGACAGCACACCTTTCCCCTGCTCCAAAGCCTTCTCCTAAAAGATCATCTACTCTTCTTTGGCCTCATGCCCTGCCAATACCCTGCCTCTCACCTGTTGTTTGTTGGCCTGAAGAAGAGTAGGGAGGATGCATTTTAAACCCTGCCAGCTAACTCTGGAAGTGTGCATTAGACCAAACCCAAGACCATCAGTGAAAGCCCCATTACTTCTGCTGAAGAATTGATCCCTGCAGATAGGAGCAACCCCACGCAGTCATAGTTACTGCACATCACCACTAAAGGCAGACCTAGGCACATGCATCAAATCTTGGGCTGCCCTGGGAGCCCTCTGAGAAGGGAAACACCTCAGTGTCATTGGCAATTGACTCCAAGCCAGCTGAAACAACTAAGATAGATTGCAAGTGTAGGTCTTGCCGTCTTGTTAATTGCACTACACCCAACTCAAAAATTACCATTATTTCTAACATTGATACAGAGAGGAAGTTTTTATCTTCTGCCTGGGATGGCACCATGCCATTGTGCAAGGATGAGACATACCCCAAGTCATTCACACCACAGGTCTTCTCTCTCCTTTCCTGACTTCTCCCAGTCCCAAGCCCCTCCTCCACAAGATAAGCTATCTAAAGTATTTCAGATAAATGGCTTCTAGAGCTGTTATTAATGTGGGCAAAAGATTGTGTTTTCCCTCAGCCTTGTCCTCTGACACAGCTTCAAAGTTTTGTCTGAAAAAAACAGACAGACAGATATCTGCAAGAAAAGTTACAGCTTGAATATCCAAATGGATCTTTTACAATGGGAAGTGCCCATCAAATTTATCAATCTGTGGTGTTATTTCTGCCTAAAATAACCTCATGAATACTCAAGCTCTGACATGACTGAACCAACCCACTGACTGTCTACAGCTACTCTCAAAACCTCATATTCACCCTTTCTCCCTACAACACTGAAAAGCAAACAAGGTTTGAGTGTCAGCAAAGTCACAGAGGTGAAGCTGTTATGTGACAATTAGGAATTTCATATTAATTCTGGATTATTTGAGTAAACATAGCGTGTAATCAGGTTCAGTGGAATTAAATTACTCTACACCTACAATGAGTCATTAGACTTTCCTGTCAAATTAAACTACCCTAAGGTTCCTAATAGGAACTGCTGGAACAAAACACAAAAGCAACCACAATGGTTCCTGGATTAAAAACCACCTTACACACACTTAAAAGACAATGGCAAAAGCTAATAGCTCTGTGAAACCTGCTTCCTGTCCCCAACCAGCCAAAAGCCATTCTGCTCAATTACTGAGTTACCAGATCAAAGGGCTACAAACAAAAACCAGAGACATTTTTAAAGATTCTTTCCCTGAAGGAAATGGAGAGAGAAAGGTTAGTGAGTTAAGAACAGAAACTGCTGTCCTGATTAGAGGTCCTCTGTGGAGAGGCAGGGAAGGACAAGTTTTAGGAAACTTAAAAATACTGGGGTTCCCTGTATGGTGGGTGAATAGACATGCTCAGCTGTATACAGTAATAGTTTGTTTATTGCTTTATGGTCTGGTTTTTGTGGTTGTTTTTTTTTTGTTGTGTCCGTCCCCCCGTGTGTCGTCCCCTCCCCCCCCTAAAATTCTTGTGTTCTTAACTCCAGTTATTTTAAGAAGATTGTCTGGTTATAAACATAATTTTTGAAGGGAACCAAATGACAGGTCCCAAATCAAAGACAGGCCTGCAAAGCTAGGCACAGTCGAGCTGACACTCAATGCCTGGAATGCAACTGTGTGATCCCACCTTGGGAGATGTTATAGCTTGAGGTTTAAGGGAGACATTTCTTGCAGGTTATTTCCAAGAATCTTGAAATGGGGATCCTGATCAAGTGTTTGGTTGAATCCCATGAACAGGTTTAGACAGATAGGTTGGCAAAAAAAAAAAGCGAAGTAGGGACCAGAAATCTTTTTCAGTGAAAAGGCCATGCAGTATATTGGCACTCAGTTCAACTGAGGAGTTGTCAAACAGTGTGAAGGTCCATGGTTTCTTAGAAGGAGAAAATCTCAGCACCCTCCAATCCCTATTGAGCTTCTGTCTTGCTTTCTTTTATACTTTATTGCCTTTTTGCCAGCCTTTTCTCCAGCACACTCTAGCTGGAGATTCCAGTGTTTTACAGGCCATTGGGAAGGCAGGTTGAGTTATGAGGAAAGAAAAAAGAAAAAACAGAAGTAAACGACTAGAGTGTTAAAATTCCTTTCAGTCATGTGATCCCCTTTTTCCTTTTTAGCTTCAGCTGAGATGCGTAAAAAGCTGAAGCAGCACCTTTGGTACTGCCAAGCATCTTGGAAACTCTGAGGAGGGCAGCAAGAAGGAGCAGGGATGCGTGAGCAACCCCAGAGGCCCTTGGAGGGCCAGGGCAGGCAGCTGGCTGGAGATGCAGCTGAGAGACAGCATGCTGCCTTGGGCTGGTTCCTTGCTTGTATCCTGTTTTCCTGACACCACGTAGCTCCTATTAATCCTTCCCTGCAAACCCTTCCAGCTCGGATACGATCTGGTTCTCTCGGCTGCCTCTGCAGTTCTTCCTCTGAAACCATTTCTCCTGACCCACACACGGTCTGTCATCCCTGTTCGGGTGATATATGTGGCAGCTGCCAGTCTCCCATGGGAGCATTTGGAATAACAGCACCCAGTAAGACCAGGCAATCCAGTGCAGATTTCCCTGTCTCATTTGCCTACTTCCCCCTGCACCCCTCCCATCATCACCTGAAAGTAGTTTAGAATTCCATGGTGCTTTGTCATCTCTGAAATAATGCTACAAGGTAGGGGAACCTATCTTCTGCAGCCACTACCTGCTGAAACACAGCCTCTGACACACTGTTTGACCTGCAGCATTGCTCAGAAAACATGACCCCATGCCAGTCCTTTTAAGAACCCACATACTTGTAATGCGTCTCAGAGTAAGAAAAGCACATTTCAATTTATGATGCATTCTTTTGGGGATGTCAGACAATACAGAATAGTATTATTGAATAATACATATTTTTATAATACGTATAAACTAACCTTCAATAATGCTATTTGTTCTTTTTACAACAGCCACAATTATTACTAATTACTTTATTACACTGTTTTAGAACACATTTGCTTTGCCTGCTGCAGAGAATATCAACTCTAATGATAAAAGGTGTGACAAGAATTGAATACCTATCTTAAGATAGTTCTCCATCACTCCCATATATGAGTAACAAATGTACACTATCATGTATGAGTAACAAATGTAGTAATTACAATTTACAGAGAGGAACATGAAAAAGATGTTGGGCTTTGCATTTCCTGGCTTTAAAGTCACTGTTTTCTAGGATACATTCAATTTGTTTTCTTATTTCAGTTCCATATCTTCACTTTCTATTGTAAGTTCTTTGTAACTTGATTAATTTTGCAGTGCCCTTTAAAACAGGCAGGATCAGCCATATCTTTTCCAATGCTGCTCCCAGCTGTGTGCCTTAATCAGAAAATGCCTTGTCTCTGACCTGAAAAAGCATATTTTGTCAACCGTATTGTTTCTGGGACTTGGAGGGGATGGAAAAGCCTGTTATCTTAGTTGCCTGTTAACAAAATGATGGTTTGATGGAGCGATTTCAGAGCAATTTCAAGCTACAAACCCCATATTATTAAATCAGAAAATGGAACAGACACAAAACCACACTAGGTGGCCAATGGAAGATATGTACTCTCAATGCAGTGTGTTCTCGATGGTGCCTTCTGCTCAGGTACACTCTGCTGCACCAAGTTAAAGGTGATTTCCCCACCCACACTCTGTCTAAAAGTTCAGGGGAAGTTCCAGAACCAGTCTCAAAGCCATAAGCATTTGGATCCCTGAACCAGACCCAGGCTCTGCCATCTGTGTTTTTGGCTAGTCTAAGAAGATTCTGAAAAAGGACCCACCTGAACAAAGAAATAGAAGCTCTGAGGTGTATTTCAGATGAGTAAACGGGAATTTAGGGAGGACTGTAGTGTCACAGGTGGAGTGATTGGCACACTGCCACATGCAGTCATTATACTTTTATGTATGTTATGGTGGTGTTAGGTGCAGAGACATCTGCATTTTAGTCTACACAAGTGAAGGACGCACCTAACGTACAAAAAAAGACCATTTGTTCCTGTACTGGAGAATGGCTTGAGAGGAAAGACTAATATCACTGTCAAGCTAGTCCCAAGCTAATATTTTCACAATATGTTGCATATTAGTCAGAAAACGTTCAAGTAAGGAAATCCTTTTATCATCTTCTGCTACCATGCCATGTTTCATGTGAATACGAAAAAACAGCCTTGATTGTCAGAATGCATCAGCATGCAAAAATACACCTGTCATCTTACTTTATTCTTAAATTCAGTGGAGGCTCCAAATTCAAAGAGAAACTTCACTACGTCGTTGTGGCCTTGCTGTGCAGCAAAGAACAGAGAAGTTGCACCTGACTGTAAGGAAAAAAATGGATTAAAAAAACCCCAAACACATAGCACACTTGACTGAAGTACACACATTTCCAATGGAAAAGTATTGAGCACAATCACTGAAAAGACATGATGATTTTGAGGACTCTAGAAGATACCAGGTATCTTAGGTCAGTTTTCTTTTCATTGCACTAAGAAATCCGTCTAGCATTACATATTTGAGTCAATCCCAAATTTCACAAGGGCCTTTCTACACAGAGTTTCTAATACAAACTTAGAATTCACTCATTTCTACCCAGTCACCAGACAGGGAAAGAAAGCCTGGAGTAAGAAAAGAAGAGTCTTGCACAACAGAGGAACAGCCAATTTGAAACCAACTCCTATTCCACCTGTCGCTGCAACCTGAGACAAATAGGAACATGGGATGGATTTGGATCAGGGTGTGGAAATTCCAGGGAGGTGGTTACTTGCCTTGATTCTCCACTGACAAAATGTGATTGCTGTTGGTGCAAGTCATCCTTGTCTCTTGCAGCAGTAGCTCCCCATCCAGCCAAGCAACTATTACCTGCCCTGCAAATCCTGCTTTGCCTTAACTTCACTGAAAAAAACCCATATTTTATATCAACTGCACAAAATACTGTCGTTAAGATGTGAATAAATTGGGACCAAAAAATGAAGTTGTAATATTTTAATGGATGGACAAAGGGAAAGAGGAAGGGAAGGAAGGGAGAAAGACAGAAAGTGAGAAAGAAGGAGAGAGAAAGAGAGGGAGGAAGGAAAGAAGGAGAGAAAGACAGACAAGCATAATTTCCTGACTTGGGGTTCTCTCATCCCATGTAGAAGGTGCAGGAAAGGGGAGCTACATGGGAAATACATTGCAGTGCCCAAAGTCCTTATAAAGGCACGTGGTCCCTTGAGACCATTGCAGAGCCCCTTCTCCCAGGCATGTTTATGGGGCTCTCACTTCTCCACCCTTCACAACAACTCCAGAGTACAAAAGCACTCACTGGTTCAAGTATGTGGATTTAGTTTCAGCACAATGTTGTTGGTCTTTAGGGCTTAACCTTCATCTGCTTCCTTTCTTTTCTGCAGAGTGATTTGGGAGGATTTTAGTGTTTCTCCTTTTGTTGGCTTGCTTAATCAGTATGGCCTGGGCAATGCTCAAGAGCAATTCCATAAAACTGTTCTCAGCTTTTCCTTTTGTTACTGCTTTTCAAGCAATGTTTACCTAAGAAGGTACATGTTAAATACGTGTTTGGTTGGAACAGGACCCCAGTGAAACACACTGACAATCATGGTTAGAGCAAGTTTAGGCCAGTAAGTGCAAAGACACTTATATCATCGAATATGGCATTCACTGACTCAGTGACTTGCAGATGTCAGCATGAGATTAATGCTCTGGTTCCAGGTAACCAAGGAAAGTAAGAAACATTGGCTTGTATTGTTAAAGCAATAAGCATACTGCTGTCCTGCACTGCCTGACGCTATCCCATGTTCCTGCATGTCCTCCTTAAACTGCTTTTCTCTTAGGACAAGTCCAACTGTTGTTGTCTCAGAGAAGTTCTGCTCTCTTTGTACACAGACCAGAGCAGCTGCAGGTACTCCTGACAACCATTTGCATGGAGTATGAGGGGAAGGCACTTTCCCCAAACCAGCCACCAACATGCCTTCCAGAAGCAAGCACATCATGGTGTGAGAGATGCCTCTACTGCAAAGCAGAGATGTAGGGAAGTGTAAGGGTGATTAAGCTGCATGAATCTTAGACATGAGTTGCGTCAGACTATGAGGCAGAAACTTCAAAGCATACAGACTCAAAGTAATCTTTGGGCTAGCAATGGCATCCACTCTATTTTAATGACCAGATTCAACACATCAAAAGGTAAAGGACTTCTCATTATCAGTTATCCCATCCAGAGAGCGGTAAATCACTGTGCCAATAAGTAAAATTGCAGATGCATATATGATGTAATCCTGGGAGGGTTACATCTCAGGAGTAACCGACCCTTACCAACCAGATGTGCTGGAAATATTTGATGAATTATTTATAAATGTATCACTGGCATCTCATTTTCTACTATAAACCCAAGACAACTTATTTCTTGACATCCTCAGGAGAACAGAACCTGTTTATACATGCACTGCACAGCAAGTGACAAATAAGCAATTGGTTAAAAAGCAGCAGACAACGCTTTTATTATTTCTAATAAACCAACAGTCACTTAATCAATCCCTGTTTGAATGCAGAACTTCTCCTACCTCTCTCTGTAGATTGATATCTGCTCCTTGCAACACCAACTCCCGTACACAATCTATGTGGCCATAGTAAGATGCTACCATCAGAGCTGTTGTGCCGAGCTGAGAATAAGGAAAAAAGAAGTCAGTACCTTCAACAGACACCTCCAGCTGCCTGGAAGAGACAGCACCTCTTCTGAAAGCTGAGGGAAGCAAATGATCCTTGAAAAACCTGCTATCAGGTTTAATATTTACTGTCAAGAATACTTTGAACATAAACAACAAACAGGTATTACAACAAAAACATTACAGACTTGCCTGCAGTGCTAAAGCCTGACCACTCAGCACGTATGTCTGCAATGACTTCTCTGTATTCTCCCAAAATAAGTGCAACAAAACTTATAGATGGCATTTTATCAGAGAATCTCAAAGATCTTTGCATCATTTCCTGAAGAATAACCTTAGGCAACCTTAGAGACAGGAGCTGAGTGACTTAGCTGAGTCACTTAATTGTGAGTCATAGTCAGGAGTAAGGTCTGGGTGATTTAATGCTGATTCCCTATCCAAATGATGAGAGCAAACTCATTCTGTGACTCTTCACGTTATATGAAAGAACTATATGTTCAGGTTCCCTCAGTACCCCATAAGGTCACTGCTACAGTGAAGCAAATAAGATTTAGGTTATAGGCATGTGGTGTATGGACAATATACAGGAACCATATACATAAGCATAAAATTCATCCTTCTAAAACATTTGCACACACCACTTCAATCTAAAGAAGGAACGTGTGACACATTCAGAAGCATGCAGCCTTAACTGTTCAAAAATATCTTAGTCTAGAAAATGCATATACCTGATATAATTAAAAAGTCAGGATATTTTACAACGTATTGTAAAATTTCTTGATCCTTATTCTGAGGAAAAATGAGCAGTAGTGGACCTTACTTCTTTACATTAATCTCTGTCCTGCTTCATGCCCTCATCTGAACATCCTTCCCTCCCTGTCAGACACTCATAGCATCATCTCCAGAAGCACTGCAGGACAAAAACTTGCCTACAGGGCAAAAATAAAATGAAAATGAAAAGTTAGGTTAATGGCAATGGGCTTAGAAAATTTCTTGCACTTTGAAGGCATTCAAAGTGAGAGAAGCTGCAGCAGGTTCATGTTTCAGGCTGGAAATGGCACTAACACAGGCACGACTCTCAGTAAGTCAGCCCCAGCACCAGGAGAAACCTGGGAACTTCTCAACCTTGGATTTTCCTGCTCTTTGCCATGGCTTAGTATAACCAAGTATCTCTCCATATGCTGTAGGCAGAAGAGCAAGACGTACCCATTGCCTGTGCTTTCAACTCATTTCTGACTCAGAACATATTTCAACCCATGCCAATTACAGTAAGGAAATCCCCATGAAACCTTTCTGCCACGTGTCTGGGCTCCTCTTTGCTTCGAAACTGTACTGTGCCTTCATGTTGGTGCCAAGTCCGGGAGATACTGGGGCAGGGGGAGGAGGAAGTTAAGAGGCCAGCAGTTCTGTCAGCACCGCTGGGTGTAGGACACTGCATGCCACACAGGGTGGGAATGGCTGCACATCAAAAGCAAACTTTAAAAGTTGTCAAAATGAAAACTGTGG
Source organism: Thinocorus orbignyianus (assembly GCA_013400375.1). Lineage (NCBI taxonomy): Eukaryota > Metazoa > Chordata > Aves > Ciconiiformes > Thinocoridae > Thinocorus > Thinocorus orbignyianus. The sequence goes on from VXBW01000158.1 coordinate 90,662, forward strand.
TCCAGGGTTACTTTTTTTTGGAAACTAATTATGAGGAGGTCTGCTAGCTGACAGAATCATTGCTGCCTGGGCTTGGTTGAGTTGACTCTTCACTGTGATCTATTACTACAATGACATTTCCTTGCAAAGAGAAGCCCGAGGTGCTAGGATCTGTGTTTTTAATGTCAGCGCCACAAATAACTGTGTAAGACACATTTTTGAGTGCTGGCAAATTCCTAACCCCTTGCCACTGATGTAAATCATCACGCTATTTTATCTTGAATTTCAAACTTGCTTCCTGACAAGAGAAGGTTTTAAATCACCCCTAAGTGCCATAAGACTCTCAAATGTCCCGTCTCAGATCCCTGCCACACCCTCGGTGGAGTGGGCTGTTGGGAATGATGTGAAATCTGTGCTGTGGGTGTAGGGGCATTGTACGCGTACGCTGTCCTTGCAGTCCACGTCTACTCGCCCACTGTTCAGCAGCAGCTGGAGGAGAGCCAGGTTCCCTTTTCTCGCAGCCCAAAACGCAGCATTGGCCAGTGGTGTCTCTTTCTGGTGAAAAAAAAAGAAAGAAAAAAGAAAAAAAAAAGCAGAAATAAGACACTTCGGAAGATGCAGTGGTTGAACACACACATGCATTCAAACCTTGGTGTGCTGTTCTTTCAAAACCAGAGCGTGGAAGGGAAAACTAATTTAATTTCTTTCTGCAATTTAAGAGATCAGTCTCCCTGTGCTACGTCGTGTTGTTTCAGGTCTTCCCTGTGTCCATGGCAGCCTATGACTCTTAGTTTGTTCTGTAATGAGAGACAACAACGCCAGTCCAGATCCACAGGGAAACATCACAGAAAATAACGTGCTAACGGGTACCTGCATTGTCTGCTTCTGTGGTGGGGCTGGGTACAGTTAGAGAGGCTGAGTCATCTTGCTGACATGTCCTGCTGCAGGACACCCTCCTGGGTTTCAGGTTAGCTCTCTGCCGTCTCCTTCTTTTCTGCACATAAAGTCCCAATACAGGAAAAATATTGTTGACGCATCTCCCATACTGTTTGGTCTGCCTCCTCCCTGGAATTAACACCCTGGAACTGTGGTTACGTGGGCTATTTCCTGGGTGACGCTAGGGAATAAAAAAAGGCTAAAATCTTGCTGTCTATAGGTATAAGGATTTATTTACTAGGTATGCAGGCAAAATGTAATGCAAAATTAGGAAACTGAAATCTAGATAACACAGGTCACTGTTAAACAAATTGGTAGTAATGTAATACTCCTTTGAGGCTTTCTTAGTCCTAGAAACAATGTCACAATGTGACTTCTCCTGGGTAGGAGCAAATTATTGCTGCCCCAGCAGAGGAGGACAGCAGAAAAAAACACGGGCTTTGCTCCTGACCCCTCTATGTGATCCATGCAGGCAGCTGCCAAAATGCCGCCCTGACAGGTAAGCCTTGTGTCGATTTTTTAATAAGGCCCAGAAGCACCTACAGTTCAGTAAAGCATCGTTTCACTGATAGTCATCCTAGATCTAAACAGTGTCAAAAACATCTGGAGGCCTTGCTCTCCAGTGAATCCTGCCTTCAGGATAATCCAAAGAGCATGCAGAGTGGATATAAAAGTCAATCGTTCTGCTTCAGAAAATGTAATACACACTTCTCCGTGTCTAAATGTCAGTGGGCACATGTAATGTGGCAGAGAATCAGGACTGGATGGTTTTATGGTTGATACTTAAAATGCACACATAGAGCAGGGTTTGAATTGCTTCCTCCACTGACACATGGGTAATTAACCTGGCAGAAACCAGCAGACAAGACCAATCGTGTGTTAATCTATTCCAAACCTGTCGCACTTTCCACGGGTTGCATTTTTAATATTCATAGGTTGGAAAATCGGCAGCTGTTTGAGTTGAGAGGAGTTTCAAACATTCGCTTCCTATGAGTTGACAGAGGTATTTCTTGAACCAGCACACATAGGGGCAAGAGTCTGAAAAATTTAGCAAGTGCAGTAGACTAAATTCTGATCTTCCTGTTACAGTAATACATTTGCCCCAGTGAATCTGTAGATAATGTCAATCAAAGTAGAACTGTTCATTTATAACCTCTTTTCTGGCAACACAGTAGTTTTTGTTTTCCTGTCTTTGCCCTTACAAACACTAAATTTTTATGTAAAAGCAAACATTTGACCTAAACACTCAGTAACTCATGTTGCTTTTTTTGCTCTGATTTATTAGGGAGACACTTATTTATAAAGCTGGCAGTTAAGAATATTGTCTGATTGTCCTTATTATTGTGATATTCAGTGGAAAGTTACTGAAAAAGAATAATGTTCATACCTTACAGAACGGAAAATCAAATTCCTTACCTTTTATTGTCTCACTCTACTCCTTAAAATTTTAGAAAGCTTTGGGGTATGACAATATATCCATACAAAGAAAGATTTATTTTATCTGGCCTGGTTTTCACTATGAGGACACAGTTGCAATGTGACTGCATTTTATTATGCCTACCATATGACAACGCCTTTATTGATCCAGTAGGCTGGAACCAGAATCAATATTCAGGAACTCTTTACTTGCTTTCATCAGTTTACATGAGGACAGAGGAGACCTAAGTTGCCAGTGTTTCCCTCTTCTGGAAATAGAAGTCCAAGGTCTTTAGCCTTATGAGTCATAAATTCCTAACCTCTTGTTTCCCCCCCTGTAGTTCCTCCAGCAAAGTTGTCCTCGCATTTTGGATCAGACCCAAGGAATGGAAGAATTCTCCAGTGCATCAAGGACACAAAACCAGGTTTTTCCCAGTGGTGTTTTTGACCCAATTAGGAATAACTGCTATCAGTACTTGTACTTCCCCTCATGCCTCCACGTTGCTGGGGATTCCTCATCTAAGAACCTAGAGCACACTCACACCATCAGCCATGCGGTGATTAGATAAAAAAGCAAACACAAATCTGAGCTATTTTTACAGCTAAGATGAATGGAATGTGCAAAATCATTTAGATGATCTGGGCACCCTGCAAGGACAGCCTCAAGGACTGCCATCTGGCAATTTCTCTTCTGCTTTCAAACCAAGGACTTGCACCTCATTTTCAGATGGTATCAGCAGCACCAACATCACCAGAAGGCAAAATGTAAGACACTACTTTGGGACACGTAATCTAATTAACTGAACAATTTTTGAGCAATAAATGGGTTTTAAACTGCAAGTTATGGCATAAACTTTGGCTGCTGTTGTTCGGTTATGAATTCAATCCTGTGTCATCAGATACTTCTTAGGGAGAGGTAATGTGGAATTTCAAGGGCTTACCTGCACACAATTTTCATGAAATTCTTATTATAAAGTTAGCCTGGTCCTAAAAGCTCCTTAAAGTAAACAACCGACCCTCAGCATTGACAGTCTGGGAACAGAACGTAATAAACATTTGAAAAAGTGATTAGCTAATAGCTTTGGTGAAAATGACATGTTTCATTATGTCATTTGCTCCAGCATCAGCAACTTTTGGGATACAATTTCCTCCACTTCACCAAGATCTCTAAAGTATTATTTCAAACTCTGGCTGTGCTATTAATTTCAATTGTTTATGTGCTTTTACAAGCTGGCATTATACATCAAGCAAAAATACTTATTTAAAAAAGGCCTAGAGGAAAATATATGTTATACATCTGACAAGACCACCTCTGTGCAGGAATATAGAAAAAGTCAAATATGATAATGTATCTGCATGTGTCATCCTAGGAATATTAAGGGAAAAAGTATCATTTAAATGCTGTGATGTACACCTCCTGCTCCCTGCCCAACCTTTGACTTGCTGCTTGCAGAGAAGAAGTGGGTCACAGTGGGGTAACAGCTGAGGAAGAATAGTGCAGTTCTTAAAGCATGGTCTTGAAGATGAAAGAAAAAAGGCAATAAGGAAAGAGAAAGAAAAGAGAGGAGAAAGAGAATGCTAGCCCAGCGGCTTGTGCCTCGTAATATCAAAAAACAAGAAAATCCCTTTTTCAGTTTCCAAACCATTCCGAATGGAAAGGAAGAACTGAGTAAAAAAGTTTTAAGAAGTAGTAATTGAAACCAGGATCAAGCGTGATACAATGGAAAATGTTAGTAGGACTTGGAAGGAAAGAGAGAGGACTTTATTAGCTAGCAATACATCCCACATAGAATAATAGAATGGTTCAGGTTGTAAAGGACCTTAAAGATCCTCTAGTTCCAAGCCCCCTGCCATGGACAGAAACGTGAAGCATCCTGTCTAAAAAGAAAGGTCCTTCAAGATACAAATGTAATTTTATACAAGCAAAAGCTGTAGAAGAAGAGAGGACATTCATGTGTATAGACAGTGAGAAAGCAAGCTAAATGCTACCTTGTGGGTAAGCAGGATGGTAAGATAGAAAACATGAATAGACAGCAGCAAACAGAGACAGTAGGAATCTAAGATAAGTACACAGTCTTCTGAGAGAAAGAGAAAATGCCAAGCAAAAAGCCACAGAAAAAAGAGAGAAATCAGAGGGAGGTGAGGGTTGCGATTCTCCAGATGGAGAGGGACCAGGCAGTGAGCTGCCTTCAACAGGAGTACTTGAGGGAAGAGAAAGTGACAAATAGGGCACAGAAAAGGAGCTGATAGGAACAGAACAGAAAAGAAGACCTGAAGGACAAGGAAAAAAAACCAAGGAGGCCAAAAGAGGAGAAGGTGACACAAGAAAGGGGCTGGCACCACCAAGAAAACAAGGGGTTAGCATCTGTTAGGGTGGATGCTTGTGAGAAATGAAGATGAGAAAAAACTCACAGAGGTAGAATGAAGGAACATAATAGCCTAAAACTAAGGAAAAAAAAAAAAAAAAAGGCAGGTATGAGACCAATGCAGGACCAAAAAGGACATGACCACAAAGATTTCACCACCCAAGGTAAGGCTGAGCTGTGAGCAAAGGCACCCCTGCTCCTTGCCACACCAGGGCTTTAACTGCAGCTGGAAACCACCTGCTGCACCGCCGCCACCCAACCCACATGGGGCCACCACAGCACCAGCACTCCCTAGGGTGCGGGAGGCACCTTGACGGGAGTGAGAGGAAAGTACAGGGAACAGTCCATCAAATAAAGCAATGCAACAAAGGACTGGCACAGAGCTGGTGATCAATAAGAGAAGGGCAAGCACAGCATCCAGAAAGCGCATAACTCAGGAGAAGATGTATACCTAGCATAAATATCCATTAGCACATTGCTACTTGCTTCCCTCTTTGCTATTTGATTTTATTAATCCTGTCCTCAGGTTAAAAAAAAAATATTTTAGGCAATCTTTTGAAAACTACTGCTCTTGAGTGGTTTTGGGTGGAAGAAGCACAAAATGTGACAGGAAACACAGCCAGAAAAGGGAAGAAACCAGCCTGGCTTCAGTGGCCACCCCAGCCTGAAGAGAAGAGCAGGGATAGATGCTGCCTCCCAGCTATTACACAACCAGCACTGGCAGAGATGATGGGAAAAGTGGAGAGGAGGCTCCCGACTGCACCAAAAGCCACAGTGCTGAGCCCGGCCACCTTAAACCCGGCGTGAAGCTTCATGGAGGTTTGCAGTTTATGTAACACCAACCATGCAGCTACTTGGGGATGTCAAGCTGCGGGAAGCACCCACTCCATTAGCTGCCACCACAGCACTCCCGGGGCACCCCCTAGCTCGGGAGGGAAGCTTCTGTTTCCCTTCCTTGCGCCCTAAACCACCCCCGTTTTTCCTTAAAAAATTCATAACAGCGATAAATTAAATCAGTCCCCAAATCCAAGAATATAAGGGAGCGCCGTGCGGGCTGCCGGCACAGCCAGCACCAAAAGGAGCATCCCCCCCTTCCCTTCTCCTCTCCTCTCCCCGGCGCCCGGCTCACCTTGAACGACATCCTGCACATCGCAGCGCCCCGCCTCCGCGCAGCTCCGCACCGCTCCGCGCCCATCCGCGCCCCGGGGCGGGGCGCGGGGCCGGCGCCTCCCTTCCCCGCACCTTCAGGCTCCCGAGGTTCTGGCTATTATTCCCCTCGAAAGGCTTGTGGGGGGAGAAAAAGGGAAGGGAGGGGTTGTTTATTTATTCATTATGAAATTATTCTTATTAGTTTATAATATAATAACTTAATAATAATTATCATCATCATCTTCATCGTCGTCATCATCATTGTCGTCAGTGGGCACTGCTCCGGCGCAGCCACCCACACCCCCACCAAGACTCCACAGTGGGGACTCGTGCTGCCCAGTCTCTGGTTCAGCCCCTATAGATCCAGCCTCTGCTGCTCAGAAAGAGAATCGCAAAATCGCAGAATCTTCACGGTTGGAAGGGATCTCTGAGATCATGAAGTCCAACCATACACACACCAAAAATAAACAAACAAACAAACAAAAACCAAACCAAACAAAACCCAAACCCCATAAAACATTTCACCCAACCCGACAATCTCAACCCATAGGGCATGCCCTGAAGTGCCACATCTACATGTTTCTTAGATACCTCCAGGGATGGTGACTTCACCACCTCCTTGGGCAGGCCATTCCAGTGCCTGACCACCCTCTCAGTGAAGTAATTCTTTCTAATATCTAATCTAAACCTCCCCTGCCACAACTTCAGACCATTTCCTCTAGTCCTGTCATTATCCACTAGGAAGAAGAGGCCAACACCCACCTCTCTACACTTACCTTTCAGGTAACTGTAGAGGGCAATGAGGTCTCCCCTCAGCCTCCTCTTCTCCAAACTAAACATTCCCTGTTCCCTCAGCCTCTCCTCATAGGACTTGTTCTCTAGACCCTTCACCAGCTTGGTGGCTCTCCTCTGAACACGTTCCAGCACTTCAATGTCCTTCTTGTAGTGAGGGGCCCGGGACTGAACACAGTACTCAAGGTGAGGACTCATCAGTGCTGAGTACAGAGGCACCATCACTTCCCTACTCCTGCTGGCCATGCTATTCCTGATATGGGCCAGGATGCTGGTGGCCTTCTTGGCTGCCTGGGCACACTGCTGGCTCATGGTAAGCCAGCTGTCCACCAATACCCCCAGGTCCTTTTCTTCCAGGCAGCTCTCCAGCTGCTCTTCTCCAAGCCTGTAGTGTTGCCTGGGGTTGTTGTGACTGAAATTCAGGGCCCGGCACTTGGCCTTATTGAACTTCATCCCATTGGCCTTGGCCCATTGATCCAACCTGTCCAGGTCCCTCTGTAGAGCTTTCGTACTCTCAAGCAGATCAACACTCCCACCTAGTTTGGTGTCATCTGCAAACTTACTGAGGGTGCACTCAACCCCCTTATCCAGATAATCAGTAAAGATATTAAACAATACTGGCCCCAAAACTGAGCCCTGAGGAGCACACTCGTGACTGACTGCCAACTGGCATTGAAATGGTCTGAAACCCAGGCCACCCACCCCAGCCTAGGTCTCCTCAGGGAGCTAATGCCACCTCCATGGTACCTCTTCTGCATTTCACAGCCATTTCCCTCCATATCTAGGAAAAAACCTGTCCAAAGGTATTGTTTTGAGTATACCCACGCTGCAGCCCCACAAGCACGTGGCAGGGAGCGTTCCCTCACTTTGCATACATCCAGCTATCACCAAGACTATCTCCCACAGGTGATATGCTCTCTTTTGGAAGACAGTAAGGTCTTAAGGGCTTAATTTTAAGCCCTTAAAAATGAACAGCCATAAAGGCAATGCATGTCCTGTTTTGCCTGGCTGCCTCAGATTTCATTCAAAGTCTGCGTGATATAAAATAGGCAAAACAGGGCATGCTCTGGTGGGAGATTCCTGAATTTCTTTGCTATTGTTAGTTTAAACTGAGCCCTTAGGGATTTTCTTCTTTTGATGTGCGCACATAAATCCCATTCACAGGAAAATTATGTGTGTGCGTTGAGAGAAAATACTTGCACTAAGATCCAAATAGTTTATTCTGCAAATCTGGAAGTGGAGGATTTTCTGCAGATTTTTTTTTTTTCCTGAGGCAATATTCATCTGTGCATACAGTAAAACAAACTGTAGGCAAGCATATGAAAGCTGCTAATAGCATAAGCTCATCTCAGAATGTATGGCCTGGTGTGAACCTCACCTAAATTACTGAAAAGATGATACAAGCACGAATGATCATACTGATTTTGTCTTAAACTTAAATATCCTGAATAAGCTCAGTAGATTGCACAGTCAAGAGTCATCCTTGCACTGATCCCATTGCACAGTGATGCTTACCCACTAATAGAAGAAAATATTACTAATCCGTACACACTCCCTGCCTCACCCCTGGAAAATCCCTGTCTTTATTCAATCTTTTGTGGATAACATGCCAATCTGTTCACATTCATCAGCCAAAATGTTAAGTTTTCTGTCAAAGAAAAAATGAAGAATTCTCTGGATGAACAACAAGAAAAGAGTCTAATGCAGTACAGGGTTTTTTGGGGTCTGTATTTATTTTAGATATCAAGGGACAAATTTTGAAGTGCCTTTCTTCATTTGCCCACAAAATCTGAAACTGCACCTATTTTCAATTTTATGTGTTCTCTTGCACACGCTGTTTTCATATCCAGGTGCAATAATTTGACATTGAATACAGAAAAGCATATATATGTTATGCTCTTTTTTGGTGGCCCTTTGAAAGTTTATCCCAGAAAGCACCTTTTTTTGGTGTATATCTCTGTCTGTTGTTACACTCAAAATCTTGTTCATGGGCAAAGAAGAAACACACATCGTATATCTATAAACCCAAGAATTTATAATTAGTATAACTAAATCTTAGCAATCTAATCCAAGAATCCTTATTAGGGCAGATATAATTATTGCAGAAAAAGAAAAAAAAGTCTATGCAGAAAAAAAATATTAATAACATCATAGTTAAAACATATACACACTTCATAGATTCTACTCCTTCTCCTGACATTACTCTCACCTTTCCCATGCTCTGCTGTGTCCTAACGTTCAGGGTTTCATTCTGGTGGTGATGGTGGCTTGGGGTGGTATGGTGAGGTGTCAGCATCTGGAGCTGGTCGCTGCAGGGAGTATGATGTTCATGTTGATGGTTCCTCTTCCTCCCTCTTGGATCTGCATAGGGTTGTTCTCTACATTCACGCTTTTACATCTTGCTTTTTCTTTGTGGTTCTGCAACCAAGCTCACTACACATGGTGGCTTCTATGTTTTTTTTTATACTATTTTTTCATTGCTTTTGTTAACCCTGAATCCAGTTCTGTCCAGCTGCAGGTCTGCTTTTCTGTACCTGACTGTTGGCGAGTTGCTTATAGCCCTGGGGTCACTGGTGCCAAGCTTGTGTCCCACCTCTTACCATCCCGTGACCACGCTCAGGTACCCTGCACCCTGTGTGTTGTTCTCAGTCACATCAGGTCTGAATTTGTCTGTGCTATATCGTTACGTTAGAGTTGCAAAACCATGATGAGCAAAAGTAACACAAATCACTTGTAAAGACATGGTCAATTAGAAAAAAACTGCTGTTAGAGCTGAACAACGTAAAACAAAGCGAGGGGAGGTCAATAAAAGTTCAAAAAGAGCAAGCCTGATAAGCCTCAGTCCTGAGGCCTTGCAAACTCGATGCCTCCTACTAGCAGTGGGAACAAGGTATTTTAGGGCTATGTGGTTACACGTCTCCCCCATTCTTGATTCTTGGCAAGATATTTGAGATTACAAGATGTTTGAACTGGTTGGGATTTGCTACCTGGTTGGCACAATTCATCTGCAGGGCAGCAGGCTGCACTCCCACCACTTAATATTTCATCACAGTGACTATTTCAAATATCCTTAGTCATGTTGTTTTGTACAAATGTGAGGGATATCTAAAATGAATTGCTGGAACGAAGGAACTCATTGCCTTTAAAAGCTATGCAACCGTTCCATGTATGTCACAAACCAACCTCACCTAAGCCAGAGCAGTGCAGGCACAGATGTATATGGAGAATTAAAAGAAGTGGCACAAATTTTGGGTCTGTCAAAACATTCATTTGGAGTTCTTCAAGATTTTATGCAAACACATGCACTCATTTCTATTTGCTGTTAAAAACAGTGATCAACAAGCAAATACACATTTAGAAATCTCAGTGAAGAGCAATATGTTTGCTTGCTGTGTATGTAAACGAATAAATACATTTCAGTGGAGTATGATGGTCAGTGTATGTTTGGCAATTCCACTGACGTAGGATTCTGCCCCCATCTCAAGAACCTATTGCCAAATTTGACTGACAACTTCTAGACTCCAGAGCTCTTTACTGCGAGGTATCTGTGTAACTCAGGAGATACTTCATTGACACATGCATTTTTGCAAAAACTTTTCTCATTTCCCCTATGGCTGTATGTCCATGGTGTTTGCTTCCAATATCATCTGTATAACGATCATTGATGGGAGTCCGTGACATATATATTCTGACTGTAATATATTTTTTTTTTCTAAAGTTTTACAGAAGGTGGATATCTTACTAGATTATTGTTGATTTCAGCTGTATATGCATTGTCTTCTTTCCTGGGACATTTTCTTCCATAAACATTTAGTTATTTAAATATTCAAGGTGATACTTTCCAAGCATGTTGTATCTACTAATCACACCTTGTGTCATCAGCTTGTACCTGTGCAACAAGTGATACACCCTGGGGTGCCTGGGCATGCCCATCTTCTGCCTGGACATATTAATCATTCCTAATCATTCCTAAACCAGCACCTGGGAGAATTCTTCTGCCCAAAGGGAATCCTCAGCTGCTTCCTGGTTGCAATTTTTAATGCCCTTTGGCTCCTTCACAGGCACTTAAGGTCCTCCCTTCTTTGAATGAGACTAGCACCACTCATTTCATGTGAAACACTTGAAGAAGCACAGCTACAGGTCTCAAAGGGATTTTTGCATATGTAATTAGCTAACTTTTGCTTGTAAAATACTAGGACATTATGAGGTGGACGTTACTTCGAGTGTAGTATATTATTGTTATTCCAACTGTCTTCCAATATATTTTTAGACAACTACTCTGAAAAAGGGGAATAGTGATGGATCTGAGCGGAGTTTGTAAATGGGTTTGGTGAACTGATATTTTACTTCCAGCATTCATTTTTTTGTACCAGGACTTTTAGATCATAGGCCAGGCTGGATGGGGCTTTGAGCAACCTGCTCTGGTGGAAGGTGTCCCTGCCCATGGCAGGGGGGCTGGAACTTGATGATCTTTAAGGTCTCTTCCAACTCTAACCATTCTATGACTCTGTGAAAACCACCAGTGCACATTCCTCAATGTGTCATCAAGAAAATGCACAGGCGCTCACATACACACACACACACACACACAAATAGTGCCTCACAGTCTAGTTACTGAGGTGGTGTGTAAATCCCTGACTTGATCTATTTATGAAGAAAAAGGATGCTGTTGAGTTCAAGCAATCTTATTCTTGCTAGCACTCTATGGACAAAGAATTCAAGAATGCAACTTGCAATACTGAAATCAGAAATTCTTACCATACAATGACCAAAAAAAGACAGAAATCATAAATATCCTGCTGAAACCATAAATACACTGCAAATAAATTTTCTTACAATTATACACTGTTAGTTAATTCAAATTTTTCTTGTTCAAGAAAATATATTTAAATCACCAGCAATAACTTTGATAAAGCAATCTATAAAACAAAACATTTTCCATCTGGCTTATTATTTACATTATTCTTTCCCTTGTTAAACTGTAGCATAACCAGCTACACAGGCTGTTGCTTCTTTCTATAATATTTACGAAAATACAGGCCTATTTTATTATAAATAGTGTATAAAGAATGTACTTTGGGTTGCTCTTTATTTTGGGAGATACTCCTGGAAAAGGATATTGATAATAAGAGAAATGGTAAAAATTACTTCAGAAACAAATCCTGTAGGCTTCTCAGGAAAGCTGCACCAAATATTTATGTATCCCATAAACCTTTAAAAAGTAGAACGGAGAATTTACAAAACTGGATCTGAAAAAGGAAAAGTTCATCTAATAATAGAAATAGTTTACCCAAAGGATTCATAACTGTATGCATCCATCCTTCTGCAGAGCTGTTACCTCAAATCTTCCTTTTCATTGTGTGGTTCTTTCACTGAGGCCTCCTATGTTACCAAATTTCATATCAAATTTGCCGGTATAAGCCAGTGTGAGGACACCTAGCTGCCAGGGACCACTCGAGTGTTACTAACTTCCTTCACGTGGACCTTGGAGCTTGTGCCTGGGCTAGTGACCTTGAAATCGGAGGGGTTAGCATTGTACTTGAATAAGCAGTGCAGAATAATCTCCACAAACTGTCATCTGACTTTTGCAATTAATTTGCTCTTTTTTTCCCCTCTTTTTCATTTGCTCCCAGCAAAGGTTTTTAACCACAGAGTTTAAGTGACATGTCAGGAAAGTCAACAACAGGACTCCCATGACCATCTAAGACCCATTTCCAGTCCAATATAAGCATCAGCATAGCATCTTCACTTAAGTGCAAATATCTTTCAGCTTTCAAACAGCTAAACTGTATGTTCGCATCTCCACAGGTACATCATGCTTTAAAATTTTCCATCCTTCCCTTTCCAGTCCTGGAATTTTGCTCCCCTGAAGTTTTATTACTTTAAGGCAGCGTATACAGATTGTGACTGTATGTTTTCTTTGTCCATCATTTCCTTTTCCTTTCCGTGCTTATCCTCTGTACGTGTTGATTCTATGACTCAGCCTGAAGTTAACTGTTTACCTATTTTCCATCTGCTCAGGCAGACAGGAGCCGGTGAGCCTGTGCTCATCTGCTTTGTGTTTGCAGGTTTTCTAATCCCACACTAATCCTGCACTTAACTACAGACTGATACGTCTGCAGACAATGAAAACTGCGGTCAGGGCCCATGGAGAATCTGAACTTGATGGGCAACAAAGTTCTCAAAATATAAAGGCATATTCAGACAAAATTACATTGTGGCCATTTTCTCCAGGCATTGCTTGTATATACTGTAGGAGGTGATGTGGGACTGAGAACATATGTATTGCCTTAGTGTGAGAACGGTGCATGATATATCACATATGCTACTATGGGTAGGAAAAGCAGCAGACTATCTAGGGTTTGCTATTTTTTCCCCCCACAAAACATAATTGACTCCTATTTTTTTAAGTGAAGTTTTGCATATTGCACTGACAAATACAGAAAAAAAATCAATAAAAGAAATAGGGCCAAATGCCAATTCTCCTCCTAAGCCTAAGTAAACAGATTTGATGAAGGGGAACATATCTCATTAGCGCTTCACAAAAATCACAAAACTACTGTATATTTAGCACAGAAGTGCTAGATTCTCTCTGTCTTGTTCACATGAGACACTCTGAATGGCAGAACCATATGAGTTTGGATATTTCTTCTTTGTCCTCCAGCTGAGGACAACACATGGCAGAGCACAGCTGTCAAGACCCAGACACTCTGAGATGGTTTCCTAGGATCTTCCTAGGATCGTCAAGGCCAGGCTGGATAGGGCTTTGAGCAACCTGCTCTGGTAGGAGGTGTCCCTGCCCATGGCAGGGGGAGTGGAACTCGATGATCTTTAAGGTCCCTTCCAACTCTAACCATTTTATGATTCTGTGATTCCATGATCTTACCCCACTCAGTAAAGCTGACCTGGTAGGTTGGTTTTATCCTCACTTGGAGAGAGTGGAACCCCTCAAAGGAAGGAGCTGAGGACCTGGGCTGAGGGTAAGGATGATGAGACATAAACAAGTTTGATAGGAGTCATCTTTATACATGCAAGGTGGATACTCCTTACATAAATAAAAACTATTTGACTTCCTGGCTACAGCTTAGTCTGTTCAAATTATCTGTCTTACGCTGTGCTGGGTCCCAGTAACTGGAAAGAAAGAACTTGGCTAAAGAAGATAGGATACAACTGTATGATAAATACCCAAATGACAAAATAATATTGCAGCAGTGCCAAGAAACTAGAACTATCACATCTCCTAATGATGTGTCTTATAATTAGCATGGCTGAAACTGCTTGTTGTTAACCAAAAAAATAGAGATTTATAAGAGTATTTATATAAGTCTCTCTTCCATAGAGAATTTTGATAGTGTTGGTTTTGATGGTGCTGACCAAAAGGAGCACAGACTTCTGCGCAAAGAATCAGGCAATATTTGACTAAGACTTATTTTGTTATTTTTGTACTTTAAGTCCCTGACCAACTCTACAAAAAAGTACACAAAGCTAAGGATAAAAAGGAAATCCATCAAGAAGCAAAACAATAAAGTGGATTAATTCAATTGTTGCTCATTAGGAAGTTTCTTCAGGTTAAAAAAAAAAACCCCAAACCAAAGAAGATACATCAGGATTTGTAGTCAACATAGGGGAGAACGGTCAAGTGTAGTTTACTCAGGCTCGACATCTGTCAAGTAACAGAGTCTACTCCTTGCAGACAGGAAGAAACAAGGAAAGCAAACCTTACAAAGGTTGAAGGGAAAAGGAGGAGAGGACCTCCTGGGAGGAAAAAAGAGCAGGTAGATGGAGAAAACTGTTTTCTGCAGAGGCCCACTGTCTCCTAAGTGCTGATTCCTGAGAGCTGCCAGCTAATAAATTCTTATCTGTGTTTCTGGAACCTGTAATTACAACAAAAGATGACAAGAGGGGAAGATAAAGTATCATACCATGAATTATCGATACTGACCTTTTTTACAGAATAAAGTTCTACATTAGACAAGATGAACTGAAACTCAACGAAGTGCTTTTCTGTGGGTTTCTGCTGGCTTTAGATTCAGCTTCAAATAGATCAAGAAAAAAGAGAGATACAAAGTTTATAAATTCAGAGAGTCACGTTAAAAAAAGAAAATTCTCCCTCCTCTATTCTCCTTACTCTACTCTTCCTTCCCATGGTTCACAAGGCCTGCAGAAGCCAGGCTAGACTCAGGCCAGCACATTTTTATTGTATTGTATTGTATTGTATTGTAGCCTGCACACTGCTGTCGGGACAGAAGGATGAATCTGCTTGAGAAATTTATTTGCTAGTGACAGGCCACTCTGTCATCTCCTCATTTACACCCACAGCCCTGCCTCTGTCTCCATCCTCACACACATGAGTCACTCTGGCTTTGCACAGCTCCAAGGTCTCTGCATAAAATGTTTTGGTCACTTAGACGTTTTATAGGAACCAAATTCCGTGTTGGGAATGCTGCTATAAACTTTTTTTTTTTTTTCCAGCTGCATTGAGTCAAAGGCAAAAGTTGTCACAAGCATTTTCCTAAAATCTGCCCACATCTTTAGGTATCTCTAGAGACTGTTCAAGAACATCTAGATGGTGGCATCTTAGTCTCTATTTCTAGAAAATACACTGGATATAAAAAAGCTTGTTTGGCACAAGTATTTAACAAAAGGACAGAAAAGTCACCCAGAAGGCAAACAAAATCTTTTTAAACCTAGCTATGCATTAAGCAAAATCCACATAATTTCATGAGGAAGGGAACAGGAGGATTTCTTCCTCTCTTTTTCTATCTGACATGGTAATTTTTTGAATGTTTGTAAAGTTTCATCCCTGCTTTTAACTTTTAGGAAACCAGTTCCAAGAGCACGTCATTATTTTAATCAAGTGTTAGGTTATTGCTCACATAAGGTGAGCTCTCTCATGTGATACTTCCCAAGAAATTCACTGATACTCCCTGTTTGAGAAAGGACATCTCTCGTGAGCAAGGACTGCCTTTTGTGCAACCTGTCAGACAGCTCACAAGAATTTTCTCTTTAAGGTGAGATTGTAAAGGATCTCCTGAAAGTGAATTCCTTACCTGAACTACCTGCAAAGCTGTGCCAGAAAAATGTGTGAGGTATTACTCTACACAAGTGCAGTTAAAGAAAATTCAGAGCAGATTCTAGCAGACACAGGATTTAGCTCTCTATATCAAGTTCTAACTTTAGACACCTGATCTACCTTCTGTGATTTTTTTTTAAAGCTTCATCGAATGCACTTCAATCACCTGATTTATGTTCTCTTAACCTTACTCTGGGTTTATGCTTCTCAGAGAATCCTTCCCAGGTGTTTATTGTGGAGATCACGGAGGGAGGTGCAGAAGCAGAGACCAAATCTCATGTACAGGCAGGTGCAAGAAGTGTGTCCAAAGTAACTAAAGGGTATTTCTTTTGCAGTGAGATGAATTTGAAGTATTCACAGCAAAGGATGCCTTGTCATTAGAATCAGCAGTCCCCCTAATGGAGTCCAATCTGTAAGAAGGTACAGGGTTATCGGAGTAAACTGATTTCTGCAACTGTTGTGCAAGACATGAAGTTTCTTTTTGGTTGAAGAGAAGAAAATTTTCCACAGTGTCTTGGATATATATATATATACATGTCAGAGATTGCCAACCAAATACCCAACTTGGAGATAATCTATTCACGAAGAGATTGTGATGATTTTGTAATCTTCATAATTGTAATCTTCATTGTTTCTTCTTAATATCGTACTTTATAATGGATTTCTCTTAAAGTACCCAAACTTTTCTTTTCTACCAGGAGCTTGCTCTGCTCAGCTTTTATTCAATTTTATTTAATTTCTTTAACAATGACGACAAGGATGCTCATCAATGTAATGGATGGCAGGCCTTTGGAAGAGCTTGCTTGCTCTGGCCTTAAAGGCCTCTTAAATCAGATAATTCCAGATCTCCATTTGTAAAAACAGATATACTGCAAGTGATTCAGGCTTTAACAGTCTTTCAAGAAATAGGTTGAAGAGGCCAGTGGATATCTTACCTGATATTTTCTTTAAGGGAGTATTTGAGGATGGTGTTGCTTGTTTGTATTCAAATCTCCCCTAGTTTTTACACAGTACAAACTATTGTAGGAAATGACATGATGGACAAGTGACATGATGGACATGTGCACGGTGTCACAGTGGGAGAAGGAACGTATTCGTAACTTGCTCTAGAAATTGAAAGCATTTATGGATAGAAAAGTCAAATCTGATATGTTCGAATTGGCAGCACGCTACGTTTATGAAAGTCAGCTTTTACTATGGAGGATACAGAAACTCTTTTCTATAGATACATCTCTATGGTGTGCTGAAGCCACAGTGGCACAGAACCAAGGGTGGTGATATTTCCTTGCAGACAAAATCAATAGCTTGCGGCTGGTGCTTCCTGAAGCAGTGTACCAGGGATCTCCCTTGCTAGTGCTGCGTGGCATGTAAAAGTTGTGAAATACTTTGCAATTCACATGCATCACGGCTAAAATATTAGAGGTATGTGTATCTAGCCGTATCTTTGTGACTGAATCTGGCAAATTTTATTCAGAACACTGGATGTGTGAGTATGGAGGGGGGGGTATTGAAAATGTGAATGGATGTGAAACTTAGGATAGCAATGCCCTTAGGGACTGCAACTCCTGATACAGATGACATGGTTCTTAAGCCTCCTCCTGACCTCCTAACCCTCCCCAACCTTCCCCCCACCAGCTTCTACGTTATAGGAAGCCTGTGCCAAATACATTAAAAAAGACAGGAGGTTCGTTGTCTGCCCCGGATGAGCAGGAATACCCATTGCACAAGGAACCGAGTACACGGGCTGTGCATTGCAGCGCAGTGGCCTGTGCTGCAGGGTTTCCAGCAGCTTCAGAGCACTGAAAATGGCAAGAGGAGCTGCAATTCCTGCAGCACGGCTGTGGAGGTCCTTGTGCCTTGCCAAGGACCTGCAGAGCAATCAAGCCTAGTGGGCAGTGTCCCTTCCCTTGTCCCCTGCGTTGGAGCTAGATGGTCTTTAAGAACCCTTTGAACCTAAACCATTGTATGATTGGATACCTTGTGTGGAGGTAGCCCTGTGTGAAGAGAACCTTAATTTTACTGCCCATATGTGACACGACAGGTCACAGCTTATGAATCATAGAATCACAGAATGGTTAGAATTGGAAGGGACCTTAAAGATCATCAAGATCCAACCCCCCTGCCACGGGCAGGGACACCTCCCACTAGAGCAGGTTGCTCAAAGCCCCATCCAGCCTGGCCTTAAACACTTCCAGGGATGGGGCATCCACAGCTTCTCTGGGCAACCTGTTCCAGTGCCTCGCCACCCTTGCAGTAAAGAATTTCTTCCTGATATCTGATCTAAATCAGATAAAAGGGATGCTCTGAGATTGCTTCACGCTCCGTTAAAAATATTAACCCGCATGCTGCAAAAGGCGGTGGGGGGGGATCAGAAAGCTGTAGCTGAGCCGTGGGGCGTGTGCCTGTCATCTCTCGGCACACCCGCTGAGCTGGGCGTCGGGGCAGGTACCGGGGGGAGACCCACCAGCCCGGACACCCTTCCCCGCTCCCCATCCCTCCCCGCCCGGCGTCCCACACCGCGGCTGCCTCTCTCCTCGCCCCGCCCCGCTCCTAGAC
>VXBW01000158.1:109056-129126 GCA_013400375.1 Thinocorus orbignyianus
GGGCGAGGGGCAGAGCCCGGCGCAGGATGGCGGTGGCGCCGGGCTCCCCGTTCCTCTGGGCCCTCCTCACTCTCTGCTCAGCGCAGCCGGAGCCCCCCGGCTCCCGGGGGATGGGGCTCAGCCTCCATCCGCCCTACTTCAACCTGGCCGCGGCTGCCAGCATCTCGGCCACGGCCACCTGCGGGGAGGAGAGCGGCGGAGGGCGGCCGGAGCTGTACTGCAAGCTGGTGGGGGGACCGGCAGCCGCCCCCCTGGGACGCGCCATCCAGGTAACCGGGCAGCCCCCCTGGGGTCGAGGACACCGGGACCCCCTTCCCCTGGCAGCCTTCTCCCCCTCCCGCACCGCCTCCGGGGGCTGCCGTGTGGCGTGTGGCTCTGTGTGTCCTCTTGGGGCGTCCCAACCCCTCCGGTGGGGGTCTCATTAATTTGAGGTGTCTTCTGGCTGGGCTGTATATAATATGTAAAAATAACAACAATAATAAAATATATAACAAATATATATGTTTATATACATATATGTGTATATATATGTATATATACACGTACTGCATGCATATATATATGTATATATATATACATACTGTAGAGCACAGACCAAGGGGACCCCACTCGGGGAATCGCTGGGAGGTGTGGAGGTGGGCAGCGGTGTCCCGACCCCCTCTGGAGGGTTCCCCTGCCACCGGGAACGGCTGTCCTCCGTCGTCCCCCCGCGATCCCGGTGTCCGCGGTGCTGCTGCCGCTGCCGGGGCTGCGTGAGCCGCTGGTCCCGTCCCGCCGGGAGGTGGCTTTGGGAGCGGTACCCGCCCGGTGTTTGGTGGCTTCAGCGCATGGTCCTGTGTTGGCGGAGAGCAGCCTGAAGCTTCTGGGAGTAAAGCAGAGAGGTTTGCGGGGGGATGGATGGGGACACACTCTGCTGCCACCCTCTGCACTGCAAAGCGGGTGGCTTTCCAGGGGCGGCAGGGAAAGGAGTCTGGTTTTAGTCGGGTGGATTTGCGAATTTTATACGCCCTAAATGTGAGGCTTATCATCTGTACCTTGCGTGGCTTGTGGGACAAAGCCAGAGATTCCTTGGGACTCTGACAGGGAGTGTAAGCACACAGGGCAGTGAGGCTGATGATGTTCTCTCCTAAGCATAGCATGAGATTATCACAATTTGTGCCAGTCGCAAAAAAGAAAAAAAAGAAAAAAGAAAAAAAGACAACAATAAATGGGAAGGATCCTGGCAAGGGGTTAATAGGAACGTATTTTTCCTTTGGTAGAAACATGCATGAACATGTCTGCTAGAGAGTAAGGAAGAAGTAACAAATGCTGCAAACTCTGTGATGTACTGTGATGGATGTTCAGTGTCAGTTTGATCAGAACTTTGTTTGAGGGGGGGATTTTCCCGTTGGCTCGAACCTTCCAAAGTTATTGTATTTGTATTCTCTCTTGGTGGTAGGAGAAGAGAGCCAGAATCAAACTGTAATTTGAAAGGGATTTTGAAAGCTTTAAGGTCCACTTTCTGACTCCAGGCAACATGGAAAGAATGCAAGTGATTTTTTAGCATCTTGGAAGAAGGGTTAGTGTTTTGAAGTCTTATGAAGTGTTTGTATGTTTTAATAGTGAAATAACTCCTAATATCTGCTTTCAGAAGAGGTTGCAGTGGATAAGAGAGATTTTCTTCTCATTTGTTTATGGGGAGAGATGCTCAAGAGAGGGGGAGAGGACTAAGAGGGTGCAGTGTATGCACTCTGTCATGTGCCAGAAGGGAGCATGCACCATCACGCAGCCTGCCCTCACAGTTCGTTAGGCAGCCACAGTCTGTCGTGTGCTTTGCCCTCAGCTTCCCTTTGCCTTGTCTCCCTGCCCCACCATGAAACCTCAGTTTACCTTACATCTGCTTAGTGCTCTCTGTCATAGAAAGCTCAAAGTGCTTTGGAGATTACAGGCTGAGTAATAAAATCACAGAATGATATGGGGTTGGAAGGGACCTCTGGAGATCATCTACTCCAAGCCCCCTGCCAAAGCAGGTCTCCCCCCCCCCAAAGCAGGTTGCACAGGAATGTGTCCAGGCAGATTTTGAATGTTTCCAGAGACAGAGACTCTAACACCTCTCTGGGCAGTCTGTTCCAGTGCTCTGCCACCCTCAAAGTAAAGAAGTTCCTCTTCAGATCTGGATGGAACTTCTTATGTTCAAGTTTGCACCTATTTCCTCTTGTCCTATCACTGGGCACCACTGAAAAAGACTGGCCCCTTCCTCTTGGCACCCACCCTTTAAGTTTTTATAGGCATTGATCATATCTCCCCTCAGTCTTTTTTCTCCAGACTAAAAAGGCCCAAGTCTCTCAGCATTTCCTTGTAAGAGAGATGTTCTAGGCCCCTAATCATCTTTGTAGCCCTCTGCTGCACCCTCTCCAGCAGTGCTCTGTCCTTGGACTGGGGAGCCCAGAACTGGACACAGTACTCTAGATGGGACCTCACCTATTATTTTACTAATAGGAAAACTGCATTGCAGGCAGTACATGCTTAAGCTAAGGTTACAAAAAAAGGTTATGGTGATCAGGAAGCTGCTTGGTCTTCTAACAGACCTCTGCAGTTTAGGCATCCATCCCTCCCTGCTGAACATCTATGTTTAAAGTTGCCTGAAACAACTATACAACCAGGAGAACAAGACCAGCGACACTCTATAGCCCGCTGCTGCAGTGAGATCTCATACTAGCAGGATCATAGAATCAGTCATCTAGCTTGGAAGGGACACATACCTTTGAATATCAGAAATCACAGCATAACATCAGGGAAGCATGTCAAGAAAGCAGAATGAAGCCTGTTGTGGGGTGCACATTGTTATTGATGGGTTTTGCAATTGTTACCTTTGTATACTGAGGGTTTGCTGTATATAGGAAGGGGGGAGTTCCTCTTTTTAAATATTTGCCTTACAGGCCCTAGGTTAGAGAGCAGTTGTGGTTCATGCCTGATTCAAGTTCCCAGAAGGACTACTGATAGCTCAGCCCTGGCACAAGGAAGTGTGTTGTGCCTCTTACAGCGTTTGTGTAAGCACGGATACAGCAGCGTCTCTCTCCAGTTTTAACAAAGCCCCATTGAGATACATAACATGAATACTTCTGTGGTTTACCAGTTGTGGTTCAAGAAGGGTTGGAAAGCCTTTCAAAAGGCCAGGGAAACCCAGCCATGGAGAACGCGATAACAGCACAATGTATGTATTATCAAGCCACTTCACCTTGCAAGTTCAAAGACACTGTAAATGAGAGAATCTCTTCTTTCACAGAAAATAGGAGACAAGTGCATTAAACTCTTAGAGAAGCTGAGCTTACATAGAAGGATTTTAAATCAGCACAACTATTCATGTGTCGTTTCTTAAGATTCTGAGGGAAGGTCATGCGGCTTTTACATAAAGTGAGAGGTGTAATAGTTGCTGTGTCAGGACAGTTCAAGTTAAAGCAAAGCCATGCACATGAGTCACTCACTTTTGGGGTCTCTGCAAGGGTGGATTTCGGCTGTTGCTCTATAAAAATAGGGAAATTTGAAAGGAAATGTGAAGAGTGTTCTTCATTCAGATTAAGGGAAGGGGCAGCTCTGTTGCCAGTGCTATCCTAAGCACTGAGAATAAGGCAAAGAAAAGTGTAATCCCAGTTTCATTTCATCTGCTCTTCCTTTGGTCTCTCTTGCTCAGCTTGTCATTTGATGATGTGTCTCTTAATGATGCCTGTAGGACCTGGGAAACTCAGAAGGAGCATTTGAAGGTCATTTAAAGTCCTTCCAAGAGCTGCTCCAAGGGGTGGACAGTCCTTTCACAAGCAGCTCAACTGAGGGTTGTAAGGCAGCACTGGACATACTCTGTGGAAAGCAGTGTGTTTCCCTTAATTGGTGCATAGGCCAGCAGGATAATGACTTAATAAGAAGAGTGTTGAGTGAAGAGATGTGCTGCAGTTTAATATATTTCAGCAAC
Source organism: Thinocorus orbignyianus (assembly GCA_013400375.1). Taxonomy (NCBI): domain Eukaryota; kingdom Metazoa; phylum Chordata; class Aves; order Ciconiiformes; family Thinocoridae; genus Thinocorus; species Thinocorus orbignyianus. The sequence goes on from VXBW01000158.1 coordinate 113,003, forward strand.
TGATAGATAAATGGCATGCCTGGCTCTGTCTGCTGGTCTGTTCGCAGTGGTGTGCGGGTGTGAATTAAAGTTTAACTGCATACCCATCCTGCCCTGGCAGTGGGCGCAGATCTGCTAGGGATGAGATGGTGAACAAATCCTTCATTGTTGTCGCTTTCTGTAACTTCCAGGCAAGACATTTTCGTCCCTGTGTGTCTCTCTGGTCCGCACTGATGTATTTCAGCAAACTCCCTCATGCAGTTCCAGTTTTCTCCTTTGCTCAGGAGAAGCAGGGAAAGGAGGGGAGCAAGGTCACCAGCAAGTGCACACCTGCCTGCCTGATGAACTGCAGCCAAAATCGAACAAAGTCTCCAGGCCTGGTCTCCTGGAATGGACACAAGTCCTGGAGCAGTCAGGCTGAGTGTGGCGTGCCTGAGGTACTGCCAGTGGGAAGCAGGGAACGCTGCTCTGTCCAATAATTTATTTTCTTTCATTTTTTGTTTTGCCGCCCTGTTGGCAGCATTGCTGGAATGTACTTTAAATAACTGAAACTCCAGCTGTTGCAATGAAATTCTTAGAATTACGTGCCCAGAAATTAAAAAAAAAAAGAAAGATGGTATCTTGAGTTCAGATCAAGTGCTCTGGTATTCTGAAGTCACATAGGTGTGTATAAATGTAACGCTTGCATTTAATATTCCTCGTTGTTTTCTGTTCATTCAGCCTTTCTCCGAGGCTGTATCCAGATCGAGCTGAAACTGCTGTAGCAGCAATTGTTTCCTGTGCATTTCCAGCCTGATCATTGTGAACATAAATTTAGATCTAAAGACAATGTTTCATGCACGTTCTAAAACTATTTAGGACATCTTGTACTGTTGTAATATTTATGTCAGGACTCCAAGTGTGCATTTGTCAGGAAAATCTTGATGGGGAAGAAGCTCTGATGTGGCGGTAACTGCAGTTGTTGGTGCATAGATTGATTTCTCAGGGTATTGATTTTGCAAATAGTGACACGATGTTCTTTGTTGTCACTGTGGAAACTGGCAAAGTTGCCTGCAGCTGACATGGACTGGTGTGGTGTCTACTGCAGCACACTGGCACTGCATCCAGCACTGCCATGGCATATTGTAGTTTGTACAAAAAACATCTTTTCTAATCAAGCTTGAGGAGAATCGTGTTATAACATGACCCCAGATGTAGTTAATCAGCCCGTGTGTGTAAGTATTTAGCAAGTCTCTCAGCAACTCTTAATTCTCAAGAGTTAACCCTCAGCCTGGTTGACACCTGCAGTGCTGAATCTGAACAGCTTAGAGGAGCTGTGTCTTCTGGAAACATCATCATATTCTGGGCTTTCTTGAAGAGTAGGATGAGGATAGAGCCATTGCTAGATGCAAATACTAAAATTATTATTATTGACCCAAAAATAGTCAGCGAATGACAATGTTTTGTATTTGAAAGACACAGGATGGTGTATTTGTGTCACATGAGAATGATGTAGAAGTTTCCAATCCATTAGTAACCATGGCAGATGTTAAACAAATTCTGCTAGAGATAAATATCTTAAAATCACCAAGCTTGCAAGACTGTACCCAGCATGAATGTGAGAACCCTAATGTTATTCCTCTATTGAAAGTGGACAAGTATGATCGCTCTGGTTAACTGATTAGTCTGACAGCAGCAACAAATGAAGTAATGGCAGTTTTATGGGAGTATGATAATACTTAAAGGATAGGAATATACTTCATGCCAGGCAGCGTGGGTTATGGAAACAATGAAAGCTTTGTCACATCTTTTTGACGAATATATGCTTAATCGATAAAGAGAATGATGGACATATTATCTTCTTTAAAATGTGGGTCCAACACTGTCAGGAGCTCACAGGCGGAATGGTTAAGCAACTCTCCAACTGAAACAACCATTAAGAGGGTACTCCCACTCAATGAAATTGTCATTTTTCTTTTGGGGTTCTACAAAGATCTGTGTCTGACACAGTTAGCATTTTCACTGGTTATCTTCACCCAGATGACTGAACTAAGAAAGGCATGGGATGCTAAAAAGATTCCTTAAATAACCGATTACAATACTTCAGCACTAATCTTAGTAGAATGTAAAATGCAGTTCCTTGAAGATAAAAATACCACTTGTGTGGCAAGCCAAGATGCTGAATTAAAAGATAATTAAGTTCCCTGAAGCTTATTCATTATTATTGCACAAAGAGCTTTAGAGGCTATCAAAGAGAGATTATCAGGGCATCTCCAGAGTGTGGCTTTAGATGTAGACTGGAAATTGGGTGGTAACTTCTGCAAATGAAGATACAATGAGATTCTTTAAAGGGAAATTTAAAGGGAACAGTCTATGGGATCCATTGCATTTTCCACAAGTACATATTGTTGAGAAGTCTCTGATTCAGAATGTATTCTAGCGGCATGAAAAAATGAAAGCAGTAATATAAACTTGTAACACCAAACTTACAGGCAAGAAACAGAGTATTTTTTATGGTTTTATTAATACCAGGCTATGTACATAAGTGAATGTTTCTCAGTCTTTTAGAAGAATTTAGGATAATTTGTGTGTTGGTCTTAATCCAGTTTTCAGAATCTTTGTTTCATTAATTTCCTGCACACGCAATATAGGTAATTTCACCAAAATGTCAATAAATTCATCGATAAAGAAAGATTTACTGCAGTTTCCTCCATGAGATTTCTGAAATTTTAGTTTGTAATGTGGAATATAGTGTGTTTAAGAATATAAGTGTATAATTTAATTGATAGGGGAATCACTTATATATTAAAAATTATACTACATAAGGAGAGAAACTCATTTTCAGTCAGTGCCCTAGTTCAGAGTCTCAATTAACAACAGCACGTGTCTGCAGTCTGTAAGATTTCAACTAAGACTATCTTTTTTAATTTGTTTTGTTTCAGGGACAGTTTTGTGATTATTGCAATGCTGCTGATCCCAATAAAGCTCACCCGGTCACCAACGCAATTGATGGCACAGAGCGCTGGTGGCAAAGTCCTCCTCTTTCTATGGGCTTGAAGTACAATGAAGTCAATGTCACTTTAGATCTGGGACAGGTAAGTGCATGAGCTCTTGGGTGAGGCTTGATCATTTCTTGCATTTCTATACAAGTTTTGCGATTGGGAGAGAAGTTTGAATTGAGGATTTCAACTTTTTGTCTGGTTTCTGTTCTATATTTGATTACCAAGCTAACTTTATTAAAGTGATTATCTTCCTTAGGAATTTTGATGATGTTCTTGCTACCAGCATCACAGAGATTCAATGACTTTTTGCTTTTCTGTACAGATCCTGTAATTTGTTAACCTGACGTTACCAGGCATATTGGTCTGTTGAAACTGGGGCTCTGCCTTCCATATTATGCTCTCCTTTTCCCTGGGCCCACAGAGAGACTTTTTGCATGCTCTCATACCACGCACACACTTTGTGAATAATGTTTGGAGTCTGCTTTTGCCTCAGGGGTCCTTCTGGCTTCTCTGTCATCCAGCAACATCTTCAAGATAGACAGTTTATTAGGACAGAGAAAGAAGAAAAACATGGTCTGAAAGAGAAGGGACAGCAAAACCAGTGTAATATGAATTAGTAATATGACAGTAACATGAACACCTGTATTTCCTCTGCAGGCGATAGGCAAGTAGGTAACAGTGAAGCCTCTCGATCTGTATTTTAAGTCACAGGGGTGGATTCTCAGCTGCCGTAATTTGGCACTGATCCAGTGAAGTTACACTTCGCAAGTTCGCACCAGCTGAAAATATATGGCTATAAATACATGTTGGGGGCTACAAAATATACATATGCAAGTATGTTTTAGGTAGTAATAACTGCTTATTGTGTTATAGGACAGGATTTGTGTCTTTCAATTTAGTTGACAGCAAGGGGAGAAATAACTAAGGCAACAAGTTTCTCTGTGAGACCCCACTGCTGTCCTGTTGGAGATCCAGGTGCAAACCGTTTTATCTCTTCAATTACATGGGGTTTTAATGCTCCTGTCCTTCACATGACCAGAACTGTTCTCATTTTGAGGGTATTTAAATGCAGTGGTTTTGGATCCAGTATACCAGCAGTGCAGAAATGCTGGACAACTTAAGATGGAGAGTAACAATAAACTAAGCTACTGTGATTTTTTAATTTGTGTGCCTATTAAATAAATTAATAACATGCCTGTTTTCTTGGTTGCTTTTCTCCACTGTGCCACAAAAGAAGGGAGAGCTATGTAGAAGCTGATGAATTTTTAAGCCACAGCACCCATGTTACCCTAGCATGCAGTGGTCAGGCCTATTTCTGAGCTCTGTTGCTCTTTCTGTTACGCTGCAGAGTTGAGGGGTCTTGCATCCCCTCCTGTGAAGTAAGTTGCTGAGCCGTTCTTTCCCAGCACACTGTAGGGAAGTGTGTCTTTCAGGCTGGGCGTACGGAGCAGGGACAGCAAATGCAGAGCAGCATGCTGTGAGTAGGCACAGGAAGGCAATTGCTTCCCTCTAAAGCAGATCTTACCTTCTGAGCAGCTTGCATCCATTGTGGTTTCTGTAAGATGCAGGATTAAGCTACAGGCAGTAATTTGTCTTGTGGTGTAGTCCAGCCTATTTGTGGCCAATACTTATGCATCATTATCATCATCCACTTCTGTAGCATACTGCTCCATCCAAAACTTCCATTCCCGTGGTATGTTTGTTAGCTTCCTTGGAAAACCTACTGGCAGACACTTTATCTTTTACATGTTGAGTAAACTTCTGAGAAACCACCTTCCCTCAGAGGAAGGATATGGACTGCTTCCCTTCTTCTCATGGGACTCCTTGGGAGACCAGACTCTGTGTGCTAAAATTCTTGTATTTATCAAAGGACTTTTCAGCAGGAGGCTGTGTGTTTCTCTTTACTCTGGTACCACATGGAAAGGTGATTCTGAACTCCCTTACTTAGAAACCAGGGAAACCCAAGACAAAGGTCAAAATTACTTCAGGTCTTGTGATCAGGAAGGGGGATAATTTTAGTAAGTGGATGGATAAGGGTAGGATTCACATGACTTTTTTTTTTTTTTTTTTTCTTTCTCTTCCCCCTCAAACAAATCCTCAGGATTTGTTTGAACTTGAGATTCACTTTTGACGTTTTGCCTAGTAGTCTCACACCCCAATTTCATACAGTGATGCACAATAGTCATAATGAAAAAGAAAATGAAATACTGCGACAGAATAAGTCTGTTCAACTGAACAGGTAAATACTGTGACCCCAATTCACCTTACCTTGTTTTAGGGTCCCAAATTGAGAGCTTAGTGCATGTTAGTCATGCAGACTTTCTCAAGAGTTGACAGAGATAAAAATTTTCAGAGTACAGTTCCCCCTCCAGTGAAATGAAGGTTTTAGTTTTTAAGGAAGAAAAATTGTTCTTAAAGATAAATGTGTGCCTAAACACCTTGCAAAACCACAGGCAGTAATAATGAAAAGATAGGGATGCGGTTTTCCTCACTGAGTAGTTGTCCCATTCTTTATTTTAACACAAAGTGCCTTATTTTGCAGACAAAATATGGAAAGGTTTTTGCATGTGCAAAACATGACGAAGAGGAAGGTACATACGCACGCAGGGAAGCAATCACTGAGTTGTAAGCTAGTCATCAAATATTCACAATTAGAGGAAGCAGAACCTAGTGCCATGTCAAAAGCTTTTCATTTGCTCCATTCCTGCCATTCTATCTTTAAGACTGAGAGCGGAGTCCCAGTGGAGCCTTTTGCCACGGTCTGTTGGCAATGTTCGATTGGGTGGTTGTACCATGGTAGAGGTTTGAGCCCTCGCTACCATGGAGTTGGAACAGAGCAACCAGCTGCTGCTGTTTCTGTTTCATAAGGGCTAGGGGTGATTTTGAAAGACAAAACCCCTTCAGGATGTTAAATCTTTCTGCTAGTAAAATGCTCATTTTGCTGTACTTTGTAATATGAGAAAAAGCAAAAAATCTTAAAGGAAAAGTTCTGCTTTGCTTCCTTTCTGACTTTCTGTACTGTAGCTACATTTCTAATCAATCACCGTCATTCTGAATAATAATTATAATGTTGATCCCTGAGGCAGTCTCTGCATCTTGTTAACATACCTGCTTATGCTGTGGCTATTCCCGACTTGTTTAAAATATTTGGATCAAATGAATTCTCATTTATTCCTTTAACTGGTCCTGATTTTCCCAACTTAGTTTTCAACATATTTTAAACTTCTGAATCCGACATGTATGACTGAAGTTCATTGTCCTTCCCCTGACTCTTTGGATTGCCTAATTTTAGCAGGTGTGCCCTTGTCTTTGGCTTTCTTAGTGCTCAGCAGGTATTACAGTAATACTCCCCCAGGTATTTTTCTGAACTCTGTCTTCAGATGTAGAAGGTGAAGGTTCGGGACAACGTGATAGCATATGATGAAAAATAAATGTTGCACTTCAAAAAGTGTAGCCCACAAATTTTATTGTTGCTTTTAGTTATGTGTCATTTCTCTACTGTGTTTTTGTGGCAATAATATGGTGTTGAAAGACTCAGGCTCAGTGAAGTCTTGTGTGCTATTATGTTGAGTAGCTTTTGTGTAGCAATATTATTAGTCACTGATGTAAATTAAAGGCACACAGTGGAATGTAATGTCCAAATTAATACTTTTATTAGGGAGGGAGGGAAACTCAACCATAAATTTAAGATAAGAGATACGGCCTGTGGAGGACTTTATACTTTTACGTTATCTGCCAATTAAGGCTCGTAAACATTTTGTAAAAGAGCCTTGCAGTGTGGCAAATCTTCTGAGTTGCTTTTATATGGTAAGTATTTCTTATGGGTTTAATTTTTAAATTTATAGTGATCATTTATGTCCATAGCTTTACAAACAATATTTGCTATTGAGTATATTAATCAGGTCTGGCTAATTGTTGTGATTTGTTATCTTATGAATGATTGACGTAATTTCTTAAAACATGTCTAAAGCTACAGTTAATTTAACCATCGTTCTTTTAAATATAAAGTGTCCTGTAAGCATTTCTTCTGTAGGGAGAAACTGCTAAGGTGGTGGGAGATTTATCATAAGCTGAACTGAACCGGGCTTCCAAAAATAGTCATTGCATTCATTGTGTTTGACTATTGAAGACTTTATATTACTGCTGACCTTGAAATTAGACCAAGCTCTTACGTGAGATTGCGTAACCTTGATCATAAAACTGAGAAGTCCTTTGAACTGGGGCACTTGAACCACTGCATGAAGCTTCTGCAGTCCTACAGACCTGCTGCAGCAGTGAGCCAAAGCCTTTCCCCTTCCCAGCTTTGTCTCCGTAGCACCCTGACCCCTGTTCTGCTGATTTGGCTCACAATGGGGAGAAAAGGGTTTTTTTAGGTCTGGAGAAGGTACAGTATTGTCCCTGCAATGTCTAAAAATCAGTGTGCTAACATTACAGAGAATCTTGCATTTTTTCATGTTAGAGAACTATAGTTCTGAGTTTTTTTCAGGTTGTGCAGGAAGTTGCTTTGGGATCCTGGCACAAAAGATTATGCTTTGAAGTTAGTTGATTTTTGGCTCATACCACAGTAAGGTGAATCTACTTGTGAAGTCTAGATTAACACAACTTCAGCTGATCAAGTAGTAGCTATCTGATAAAAGTTTCTACAAGCTGTATCAAGTAATGGAAGCTCCGTTTATTCCTTAGTCACCCTACAAGCAGCTCATTCTGACCTGAACTGCCAGCTCTAATCATGGAAATACCCTAACTGCATCCTTTCTTGCTGATACATTATCCTTTAAGATGTAGCTAATGTGCTGTGTTTTCTTAAAGCTTTAATTAAAAACCTTTTGAATGGCTCAGTAGTATTTTTAAATTATGTTTGCAGTAATAGATCTGTATCACTGGCTTTAAAATTGTTTTGGTATTAATTTGGTATTATTCTCAAAAAGTACAGGACAAAGTCTTTCAAAACTCGCTTATCTTACCTTTCCTGACACTGTCCTCTTCCAGTTCTTCTTCAGCATCCCTTTAGGAAGGTCTTTGTTTCCACTCTGATCTCGTTTCCCTCAATGTCTGTACTTCTTTTCCCACCTCCCTTCGTTCATACATGTTACTTCCATTTTGTTGGATGTTGTCCTAAATACCTTACTTTCAGCTCAGTATATTAAAAACAGAACCTCTGCTGATAGCCTCCAACCCTCCACACTTGCCTGTGTTTCCTTCCAGCGCTGACAGTATTACTGTGTTCTTTTTACTTTGGACTGTGGCCCTCATGAGGGATGTTTATCTCCTGGACATCTGAGGTCTGAGTTGTACAAATCCTTTCCCATATGAATAGCTTCAGTGTTCTGTGAAGAAACAGGCCATATGTAAGAAATAATTACGAGCATTGGGTTGGTCTTTGTCCAGCTCCCAGCGGAAAAGTGACTGCATGAGAAATTTCAGGATAATAACTGACAACCATTGATGTATTTGCCTGCAGCCTTGGCAGAAAGACCAAGGGCTGAACAAACCTGGACAATGGACTACCCTTTCATTTCTGGAAGCCTGCTTTCCTTCCAGGGTGCTGCCTGTGGAGTATGGAGAGCTTCTCTCTTCTGGTCCCGCCCGTTGACTGTGACAGAGAGAAGACTTAACCTCTCCAGACACATCAGTGAATTAGGCATTTGTGTGGGCACTGACTTATATAACTAAATATGCCTTTTAGCATCAGTGGCTAGTTAAATGAAAAAGTCATATGAATACAACAAAGACAGGACTAATTGAGCAATACTGGGACTCCTGTGCTCATTCCTGCCATCTGTACCCAATACTGTGCAGCTGGCACACAAGGAATGACTTTGGCTACCCAGTGGGAGCCTCTCCAGTTGTTGTCACTGTTTACACACTGTACGCACTGCTGTATATATGTATATGCAGTTCAGCTGAATGGAACACGTTCAGTGGATCTAAAGCCTCTCGGATTTTCTCTGCACCTCTGCTATAGCTATTTTTCCAGATACCCAGAACAGTAGCTTACAACTGCCAGAAACACTGGGTCAACTCTTTCTAGTTGTCATTTTGTTGTATTACAGTTTCATCTGCAAAATACTTTGTTGAGGTTTATCAAATACTGTCAGGAGTGTTTTATTAAGTCTGTGGATCTCCAAAGGTGTCTCAAGTCCTGCTGAGAGGTTATTGAGGAAAGGAGGTGTTGCCCTCTTTGCAAGGAATCTAATCCTTTCATTTTAATCAGAGTACATAGGATTTTTATTTCATTTCAGTACATCACAGAATGGTTCGAGTTGAAAGGAATCTTAAAGATCATCGAGTTCCAATCCCCCTGCCATGGGCAGGGACACCTCCCACCAGAGCAGGTTGTTCAAAGCCCCATCCAGCCTGGCCTTAAACACTTCCAGGGATGGGGCATCCACAAATTCTCTGGGCAACCTGTTCCAGTGTCATTATTTTAATGTCTTGGTCTTTGAGAAAAATGAATTCTCAAGGCCTTAAGGCTTCATTACATGATGAAAATAATGGACATGCACACACCAACCCTGTGAAATCAATGTGTTCTGGAACAGGTATTAAACACGTCTCATACTTTCTTGGATCCCACTCCTGCATTGATCCATGTCTGAGAAGTTTAGTTTAGGTACTGAAAGATCAGCAAATTTCTGATGCTTTCTCACTTTCTTTATTAACATGTCCAGCAAATAGAGAAAGGTTGTGTGTCTGATAATGCAGGGCATCTTTTGCAGAGGCCCTTCAGTGCAGGGACCTCATTGTCTGTCTTCTGTGTGATCTGCAATGCCAACCCCGTCGACGTTATTCAAGACAATGCCTGAAGCCTGGAAGAACAGTCATATTATGTCTAGGGAAGTTTTGGTGGTGTAGATGTATATGCTAATACAGTCTGAGGAAATACTATCATGCTGGAAACAGCTGTTCTCCGTACTTCTACAATTCAGATTTCATGAAGAGAGATTGTTGTTGTTATCTTATTGAATACATCTTGAGATATATACAGTGCCTCAGACAGATGATCTATCTGGCTCTAGGTGAGTTCTTGTTATTATCACATCCCAGGAATTTTTAGTCTTCATGAGCCAAAAAGAGAGAAAAATCCTTTGTTACATGTGCAGCACACAGATGCACATTTCTTCAGAACATAGTTGTTCTTTTGGACTAGTTTATGTCCAGCATTTAACTTACAAGTCATTCCATTATTGTAGTATTTTGTATTGAGTCTATGGTGGAAGAATGGAGGAAAATGTACTATGCCTTCATATATGCACATCTTTCTTACATTTGCATATGTATTTCAGGATTCAAATAAATCTTGGAAATGCCTCTATTTAAAGAGTTGTTTAAACCTTTAAGAAGGAAACAGAGTAAAGATTTTTGATGTCTATTTTTGCAATTTTTAGAATTTTTGTGAGAATGCAATGGGTCATAGGAAGTTTTCTATCTGTTGGGTTAAAATAAGTAGTATGCATGCTGTTAGAGATCATGAATATTGTGTCATCAGCGATGGTACAGTGGGTTTCTCATTCAATTTAAATGAGTTCTTTTAAAGGCAGTCTTAAATTCACCTGTAGAGATTTCTATAGAAATACTTCTGTCTTTATAATGTAATAGAGGTAATTCCTAACACTAAATTATAATTTTCATTCTCAGATGAGCAAAAACATTTTGCTCATTCTGCTGGATGATTTCTTGAAAAGATTTATCCAGGTTGTTATAAATCTTCAAGGTCACTACCTGCAAGAGCATTTTGAATCTGAACAAACTTGAGTGCACAGGATTTCATCAATATGTAACTGGTTAAGTTCCAGCTGTTGGCAATCCATCATGTTTGGCGCATGCTGCACGATTACGGGAAGATACGGTGTTGGAACATTTACAGGGATGCATCCTCTTTCAAGCATGCATTTCCAGAGTGGATGGTTTCCATTACTGGAAACAAAATACTGTTTTTACTCGTAAACTCAATTCTTTAGTCATATAGGAAAATTGTCAGAATTTTGATTAAACTGTGTTTCAGAATTTTTGTTGTTTGTTTGTTTGTTTTTTTTTGTTTTTTTTTTTTTTTGTAACTACTGTATAATTACATGTCCTGGTAGCAGTTATTTTTAATACTTATTTCCATTTTTAACGCACCTCTTGAAAAAGAGTTGTTTCTTTAATGAAAGAACACTGACTTAAAAGCAACCAAATAAGCATTTTTTCGAAAATGAAGACACTCACTTTCTTTTTTTCCCAATACAAAATGACTGAAGACAAACACTTCCTTGAGTTTATTATGCCTTTATTTCAGGGCAGGTCTTATTTCTGTTTGTACAAGGGGATCAAGATTCAAATTAGTGAAATGCCTGTTTTGAATATGTGATTAAAACTGGCTTTAATGGTAGCTTTTCTATGTCTTTTGTCAGCAAGCTTACTCCTCTATTTTTAGCTAGGATTTTTTTGCTAAGCCAAGGAATATTTTTCTTCCATTGTTGCCTCATCAGATCAGCGGAGAGACCATTCGTGAACTTGGTCAGTATTCAACCATAGTGGCAATTCAAATTTTCAGGTGTTATTCTGCATCCTTGGTTTGGGTCTGGACCAAATCATTGGCACCCATATGAAGTCATAACCAGGACAGACGATAGGGTTGGTGAGTAAATTTTGGTGATATGTTGTCCTGAACAATAATTTTTTTGTTGAGACCTATGCCCTTCCCCTTTCTGAATTTGGCTGTACAAACGCAAGCAGTATTTTATTTGTGAGATATAAGATGAGAAGGTTTTCATATATGCAACAGCAGGTTGAAGCTGCCATACGTTTTTGTTTCCTCTTTGTGATTTGAATGGAGATTTGCGAAGTGTGGTGTTTGGAGCCAGTTCTCGCTCTGGTAGACTTGGCAGAGGAACGTGTTGAGAGATTCCTGATATAGCACATGTATGGGACAGTACTTCCACTTCACGTGCATTCAGTAGTCATAGGCTTAAGCAAATTCCACAGCTGCTTATCAGGTGTAGCATTTACACGTTTGACGGGTGCCACATGCTGATTCAGCTGCTTTACTGTTGTGTGTCTTCATTTTGGCCACTTCATCCTTCAGATGCTTATGAAAGCAAATTCTTAAAGCCTAGGGTGACACTGATATGTAAGTGAGCATGTCTCCTATTTCTTTAGCAGTGTGGAAGAACTGTGGAAATTGAAGTCACTGCTACTACTTTGCTTACACTTATGAGAAGGTGTGACCTGTTATGAGAGATTAAATGAGACTGGCTGTGTCAGCACTTTGAGTAGCATCTGAGTAAAATAATAACTGTATGATAAGCAGAAGCAGATGACATCTGCTTTTTTTGATGAGTAGGTATAAGGTTGTTGTTGTAATGATTCCACAACATGATGACAAGCAATGGAGTCCTGGAGAAAGCAGGGACCTTTTCTGTATGCTGCTTTCGTTTCCTCTTGTACTTTTTAAACCATTTGTCTTGATTAAATATGTATTGATTATCATGCAGAGTGTTATCCACATATGTTAACATTCATGTAAGATGGGACTCCCAAAGACCTTAAAACATAGTGGAAGCAAGAATTTTAATGGATAGGCAGTTGCCTGCCCAGTGCAAACCTGATTTGAATGGGGCAAGGTCCCTTGAGAGATTCAGCTGGGGAAAAGAAAGCAAATGCATCATTAGTTTTTTAGCAATTTGAGAACCATTATTATGCTTTTCTGGGAGGATACCAGTCTTCATGCTGAATGGCCATACTGGATGATACGTAATGTCTATATGGCCCTATTCCTACTCTGAAACTTGCCAGTCATGTAACAGAAGTTACTTAGGCAAAGACTGTCAAAAACTCAGTAAGAGCAAGTATTGCCACAGTCCCCAAAGTATTCACCTATTTGTGACAATTGGCATGGAGACTGTCCATTGGTAATTTAAGGGCATTCTCCACCTGTGCAGTCACTGTACGTAGCTCTGGGTTCTGTCACGGCCTTGTCAACTGAGCGGCTGCCACTTATTTTGCTCAATACTCCTGTCTAGTAAGCAGTTTTACATAGGTAGATACTGTCTGGTACCCAGTTTGGCGTAACAGGAGGTGAAGTTGGTGATCCTCAGGCTGTGCTAAGTAGGCAGGCTAAATTCCAACACTTCACATGAATGGATTTTTTCCCCCACAGTTCTCTCTCCACTGACCTAGGTGAGCAACATTCAGCAAACCAACGGTTTCTGAACTAGGTTTCAAGGTACAATACCTGCTGAAGCGATGCCTTTGATTGTGCAGAACAGGTGGTTTCCCTGGATAGTTGTTGTACATACTGTTGCACAACAAAAAAGAGTCAGTCTTTTCTTCTGGCCTGTGAGGTATTATCATGAGATAGAGCTCCATGAAGTCCCTGAACTCCTGCCATTTCTCCATGAGAAGGTTTTACTTTCTTCTGTGAATACTTTTGATATTCAGAAGCTGATTTCTGAAATGAATGTGTGATGATTGAGGCTGCGTGTCGCCATATGACTGCAATGTACATGTAGCCATGAGGTCAGCAGTACTGGTGCAGTACTGGCTAGGGACAAGTATTTCCAGGTATCTGCTCTGCTGTGCTGTTCACCATTTGCATCTGGCTCTCAGCAGCCCCAGCTGGTATGACAGCTATTGCACTGGTCCTAGCTGGCAGCTGAATGGGCCAGGCATGGCAACAGATGCTTTTATGCACTTGTGGTTTGGAGTCTTGAGTCCAAACCACAAGTGTGAGAGTCTTGAGTGTGAACACACTCAAGCAATCAGCTATGTGCAGGCCACAGGTCTTCTGAAATGTCCTATTACAACTTTCTTAATGTGTTGGAGCACGTTGGCAGGTGAGGTAGCCAACTGAGAATCTGGCCTATTTTTTTATGGGAATGAAACTGCAGAGGATAACCTTCTCATTGTACACTAAAGAGAAGGTGGTTGTTTATTGGCATTAGTTTTAGTATTGTGGTACTTTAGAGAGTACAAAAAATTCCTGATAAGATCTATGTATATTCTGTTACCAGCTCTTCCATGTTGCCTATATCCTTATCAAGTTTGCAAATTCTCCTCGTCCAGACCTCTGGATCTTAGAACGATCAGTGGACTTTGGAAGAACTTACACCCCCTGGCAATATTTCGCTCGTGAGTATCAATCCTTGTGTCACTGCTCTTGTGACCACGTTTCTTTAATAATTCATCCAGTAGCTGGAAAATCAGACCATGGGGCTTGATAAAGGTTTCAACTGCAGTGAAGACAGTGAGTGTCAAATACATTTCTCTTGTCTTAGTTATCTGCAATAAATTAGTGACAGGAGTGTAACAAAAAATGAGCATGATGTTTTGAAAGTGTACCTCAGCATGTCAGCATTTTTCAGTCCCTTGGGAACTTTTGTTTTGTTTCTTTTTTTTTCTTTCTTATGTCAGAACTAGTATGTCCTTCATGCCATGGGACCCTGGACTTCCTTGCGAAAGTCAAAGAGAAATACAAATGCAAAACCTTGGAGTATACATATAGCTTCTTTGTGATGATGTGAGAAATATTGTGCCATGTCTTGTCAGGCACTGCTGAACTGCTTAGGATGAGCAATAGTTTGTTTTTTTTTTAAAGGAATTTCCATTTTTCTGTGCTGAGCAAAGCAATTGCTATTATTATTCACTTACAGGGGAGAATTTACGTGAAAGCACAAGGGATGCTTCTTCATTAATTTAAATTAAAGCAACAGTGTTTATTTTCACATATAAAAATAGTTCTGTTCTCACTTAACTAGACTCCAAAGCGGACTGCTTGGAGCGGTTCGGAAAGGAAGCTAATCTTCCACTGAGGGGGGACAGCGATGTCCTTTGCACCACAGAATACTCTCGAATCCTGCCTCTTGAAAATGGAGAGGTAAGTGCTTTCCAAAAAGTAACGTGGAACACAAGCAAATAACATCATTTTCAGAAGTCTGCTGTTTCAATAGAAACCCAGAACTGAAAGTAATTTTTCAGCTACACTGCTTGAATCTACATTAGTAACCAAGCACTTAAGTAGATAGTAAGATTTTTGGAGGGTGAGCTGGGTAGTCCTAACTTTCACTGTTCCCTGTGGAGGTACGGGCTGCTCAAAGCCACCTCTGCTGATTTTTGTTATGATTCTGGTGCCTCACCTTAGCCACATGCATTTGAAGATGTTGGCTGCATTTTCTGAATGGTTCCAATGCACATAGTAGAACTTGTTTCCTCAGGATTGCTCACGGGCTGTAGAAACAGGTATTTACTATTCAAGAATAAGTAAAAAATATATAAAATGCTACATGTTTATAATAGAATTGGAAAAGTGTTGTGATTTTAGCCGTTGTACCTTGCTAGGCAGAACTGTGGCTTGTATTACTTGAATGAATGTTAAACTCCTGGCTGTGCTGATGACTCCTGCTGACATTCTCCTTTTCTGCCTCATGTGGTTAGAATCCTGGTCTGAACTCCAGAGTTATCCAGAGTTTTTGAGCATATGGATCTGGGGTTGTAGTTTTATATTAAAGTAGAACGTGTTTATTAACATATCTGTGAAATTTCCCTAATAAACTATTGCAAAGAATAATTTCCACAGAGGAACATTGCTGGTGCCATCCCCTATTATGTTCTGCATGACTTTTCCTAAATGAGTTGTGCTGCAATCAGAACTGTCACCATTCCCTTATTAAATACTTTGGAGCATAGGAACCATTTGAAAATAGAGATCAGTCATCCGGTTAGTTGCAAGTAAATGACATTCTCTTACTTGGTTGTGTACATGCACACTGGATTTTTAATTTAATAGAGGTTCCTGACTGCTAGGCTGCTGGCATCTGGTTCTTTAAAAAATAAAAAAGTACCGGAGCCTTTGTTTTGAAAGTCAGATAAACCTCCTTTCATGTGAGGGGATTTTCTAAAGCAACACTGTGTACTTTCTTCCAAAAGATCATTAATGCTCTCCCAGGCACTGGACCTGGTAACAATAATATTTTCCAGGAATGTTTGTGCCTTAACCCAAAAATAAATGTGCTTTGGGAAAGAGCCAGAACATGATGATTTTTACTCAGGCAAACTCCCATTGACACTATCAACTGTTAATGTAACTAGTTGCAAGTATTCGTATTACTTTTTTCTATTAAAACATGTACTTTTTGTGTGTTTTACCACCTGTTTTCAAAGCAGAGGCACTTTTTTTTTTTTTTT
>VXBW01000158.1:131163-339358 GCA_013400375.1 Thinocorus orbignyianus
TGATATGCAACCAAAATGAATCACAGAATTGTACACTGGTTGAGGCTGGAAGGGATCATCTGGTCCAAACCCTCCTGCTCGAACAGGGCCACCTAGAGCTTATTGGCCAGGACTGTGTACAGTTAGCTTTTGGATATTTCCAAGGATGGAGACTCCACAACCTATCTGGACAACCTGTGCCAACGTCCAGTCACTCTCACAGTGAAAAAGTGTTTCCTGATGTTCAGAGGTAACCTTCTGTGCTTCAGTTTGTGCCCACTGCCACTGATCCTGTCACTGGGCACCACCGACAAGAGCCTGTCTCTGTCCTCTTTGCACGCTCCCTTCAGGTATTTACATACATTGNTAGATCAAAGAGGTCTGGTTGGAAAAGCTCTCTGCCTTGGGGAGGTACCTTGTCTGGTCCCAACCAACTGAGCCTACATAAAAGCAGAATGTGATATGCAACCAAAATGAATCACAGAATTGTACACTGGTTGAGGCTGGAAGGGATCATCTGGTCCAAACCCTCCTGCTCGAACAGGGCCACCTAGAGCTTATTGGCCAGGACTGTGTACAGTTAGCTTTTGGATATTTCCAAGGATGGAGACTCCACAACCTATCTGGACAACCTGTGCCAACGTCCAGTCACTCTCACAGTGAAAAAGTGTTTCCTGATGTTCAGAGGTAACCTTCTGTGCTTCAGTTTGTGCCCACTGCCACTGATCCTGTCACTGGGCACCACCGACAAGAGCCTGTCTCTGTCCTCTTTGCACGCTCCCTTCAGGTATTTACATACATTGATAAGTTCCCTCCTGAGCTGTCTCTTCTTCAGACTGAGCAGTCCCAGCTCTTTCAGCCCTTTCTCATAGGAGAGATGTTCCAGTCCCTCATCATATTCATGGCGCTTCCTTGGACTCTCTCCATTCTGTCCATGTCTGTCTTATATTGGGGTGCTAAGAACTGGAGCCAGCACTTCAGGTGTGGTCTCACCAGTACTGAGTAGAGAGGAGGGATCACCACTGAGAGAGGCTATACACACTGCTTATTTTCTTCATTCGTGGCTTTAAATCTGCCCCTTCGACTTTTTCAGGGGGGTACATAGAGACCAAGATTTACAACCAGCTCTCCACTCTGCCTGGGTGCCTGCAAGGCATGAGGATGAGATACAAAACGTTTCAACTTCGGATCGTGGTTTCAAATCCAGCTTGAATTAGGAGTGATTTTGACTGAGCTGGTGGTTTCAGTCCGTTTCTAACATTTAGTGATCATGTCTGACTGAATGCGGAGTCTGCACTGCCCGTACCAGCATGTCTGGTTTGTTGACCAGACCAAGGTCTCACAAACTGATGCTTTGACAGTATGTTACATCTCCATCCTCAAGCTGGCTTTGAACAAGCTTTGGGCTTGGGTGCTGGTGGCCGTGTAGCTGCTGGGGAATGGAGAGCTACAGCAACATGCGTCTGGTGTGAGCTGCACAAGCCTGTTGCTATCAGGCACCCCATGGGTACTTACTTTGATTTGCTGGTATTCATACTGGGACGTAGACATCAACAGAGGTTTGACCATTGGCTGCCTGATGCTGGCCCTTTGTAAATACATGCCTTTACAATTCTGATAAGATTTAAAATCTGATGTTGATATGTCTGACGTAATACTAACAAGGAAAGACCTATATGAACTTGTTGTGCTTGTTCCATAGTACTACTACAGTATAAAGGACATCAGTATTGGTGGTCGATGTGTTTGCCATGGCCATGCTGAAGTATGTAATGCAAAGAGTGCTGAAAACCAATACCAGTAAGTAAACAGAGCATGATGTTAATTTAATATGTGAAAAACAATATATGAATGTTTTCAAATTACTCTTTTTTTTAATATATAATTATAGAAGGATATAGTCTTAGAGGAGGTTTTCATTATATTAAAAAAAACCTAGAACCTGCTAATGATTGACAAGAAAACTTGTCAAGATCTACTATATATGAAGTACAATAATAAAAAGTCTTAGATTTTTCTTTTTAATTGAAATATGAGTTTGGCAGATTCAGTAATTTTTAAGAAACCCCTCGTTCTCTTTGGAAAACACGGATCCTTCCAACAGTAGGAATTACAAAGCCAACTCAAAACCAAAGTTAGTGAATTCCTGGAAATATCTTGGCTCATCTGCTATAGGGAAGTGACTGTGAATAATCAGGCTACCTAAAACATATTTTAAAAGCTTGGTTTAAACCGGCTGTTGCTCTTATCCATGATGGTATTGAAAAAAACTTTTATCAGGACAGTGCAATGTTTTCAACTGTGTTTTAATGAAGAGTAAGTGGGCAGATGGGCACCTCTTTTCCAGCTGTCTATGTTAGAGACATGTAAGCATAGAAGATGTGGAATCTGCGGGAATAGGATGATTATATTTGAAAATTGCTTTTCCCCTTGGTTATTGTACTGCACAGGTAGGAAAAAACCATTGAAAAATGCCTCTTCAGTCTCAAAGTCTCTTTGTTCCTCCTGTGGTTCTGTTACTGTGCATGATAGTGAGACCTAGCCCATAATGAGAGCCTGCCCTTTAAGTAGGCTGTTCAGCTAAATCAAAATAAATACGAACTACATTTTCTTGATGAATAGTGTGCACTATTATAAAAATAGCAAGATGAATTTATGATCTTGGATTATTAAAAACGCTAATAAAATTACTGTAAATAGAACATAATGAAAAATGATAAAAGCTTGCATATAAAAGTTATAAATATTTTTATTTACTGTAGGTCAACAAGCTTGAGCCTTGGAATGAAGCTAAAATAGGATATATCCTAAATTGTTATATATCATTTAATATTCTAGAATAAGGTTTCATTATCCACTCTGAGTCCAATTATAAACATTCTCTGTAACTAATTTGTGCTAATAAACTCATAATCACATGATTAAAGTAATTAGTCATGAAGAATTTTAGGAAAGTTCCAGTGTTTCGTTATTACCATTTGGCCTCTTTACGTGTAAGCTTATGTCCTATCCTTTTCCCACTATGTTTAAGTCTCAGACTGCAGTAAAACTAAGAAAAAAATTTTCAATCTAGCTTCGGTAGAATAAGAGGCTTTCATTTCTGTAGGTTTCAATGTGAATGTCAGCATAACACTTGTGGAGAAACCTGCGATCACTGCTGCCCTGGATATAATCAGAAACAGTGGCAACCTGCAACAGCTGGGAGCACAAATCTATGTGAACGTGAGTAGCCTAAAAGATGCTAGGTTAAAAGGGACATTGACAAGTGGGTGGGAATTAGCCACGGCACACATGTCCATGGGGCATAACTAGTGTTTTAACACCTTTTTTCTTTACTAAGAAAATTCTTTCCACACAGCAATGAAGAACAGATGATGCAATGAGTATTATTTATGTACTTCTCTCTTACTAAACAATGGAAATAGTAATTTGTGTGAGAATATTACACGAGAAAAGTGGAAGCCTTCCTGTGGTAGATTGAGTCAACATCTCTCCTCAGTCATAGCTATTTGCTGCCCTCCGTTCTTCTGCTGATAGTCACCCCTCACTGACCATATGAAAGTGGGCACAAAAGCATTCCTGGTGGGGAGTCCTGACAGTTCCAGACTTGCACCCTTTCCTGTGCTCGTAGTTGAGAGTTTGGAGTGCGTTAGCCCCCCAGACTGAATAGTCAAGCTGGAGGAGCCCATTGACCTTTCTTTTACCTCCTCTGTGTCTCATTCTTTTATTAAAGAAAATGACAACATGGGACCCCCTTTTGGTGGCGGGGTGCATACTGTCACACAGGGCTGTTTTGCATCCTTCTGGCCAGAAACAAGTGAATGTGGCATAGGCAGTGTTCCCATCTCTGTGCATATCCTATTCTGAGCAATGTGTTGGCACCCTGGAGTTTCCTTTGCGTTTGCCCTAATTTATTTTCTTCATCATGCCGTTCCTGAAAGTAGCATAGCCAGTGGGTATGAACCGTTAACAGGGGAACCTTATTTGAAAGCCAAAGAGATGTACCTGTGTAATTAGTTTGAGGAATAAAAAGATGGCTTGTTTAATCAAAACTGCAGTACTGAGTGCTGGGGCGGGGGATTGGGAAGATGATTAAAATGTTTGATAGGAGATAGGCATGTTGGGACACAATTTTTGGACAATATTTGAAACCTCATTTAAATTCCCCTCTTTGAAAGGAAAACATTTTCTGCCAGGAAAGAGGTAGACAAAGAGCATAAATAATGTCGTGTCTTTTAAAGGATGACTTTATAGAAGATCACATACAAGATCTGGAGCCAAAACAACTCAACTTTGTCTCTCACTGCCTCTGAAAAAATACCCTTTTTAGTATGGATTGCTCCTAGCAGTTTGAGCTGTGTTGAGAGTGTTTGCCAGGTGCAGACCTCTTTTGCTGGCAGCCAGTAGTGAAGGAATTAAAGCAATCTTGTCAAGCTTCCCAGAAGCCTGAAGAGAAACTGATTGAAAGAGGTTGGTGAGAGCAGGGATAAGCCCTACCTTTTGCTACGAGTTTCCCAGTACTGTATGGGTCAGCAAATGGCCCAGACTGGTAAGAAGATGCTTAGTAAGGTGGCACGGGTTTCTATTTCCCTGTGAGAGCAAATGCTGTTTTTATAATCAGAACTGACAATTTACCATTGCTATTAGAAGAGATACTTATGAGCTCTAACTCACAGTTAGTTTGGCCCTAGAGGCAAGGAGCTTTTATTTACATTGTAAACCTTTAAATTTTTTTGCATGTTCTCTTCTTTCTTTTTCTGACTTAATATCTTGAACCAGCATCTCATTTGCACAATGTTTTATTCTTTTCAACAATTATATGAATAAAAATCCTCAAAGATCTTCACATAACCTGGCCAGGGAACCCCATCTTGACCTGTCTGGTTCCTGTAAGCAGACCATAAGGGAACCTAATGGTAGGCCACCACCTCAGCTGTGTTCTTGGTAGTTTCTAGGAAAAGTCTTCCTCCTCCAAAGATATTCAGATATATAGATGCAGAGAAGATGAAGAGAATGATCTGGTTTCACTTCTCTTGTCTATATGAACAATTAGCAATGCATGGAGAATCACTTATCCCTGAGCTGTGCTTGGAATAGAGTTTGGAAGGATTGCTTCCTGTAAGCTTTTCTCATTGTAAAGAAAGTAGAGCAGGGCTCTTAGCTTCTTTTGAGGTGCTTTCAAGAACCCATTACCTTCTAGAGTATCTTATCCTCTGGTTCCAGATGAAGGGAAGATTTCCCTAAACCTGAAGCCATAGCTTTATAAAGTCTAAACTTCAGGAATTTTCTGGGAAGTCTTCCCTGAAGTGCTGGAACACCTGTAATTAAAAGCTCACCGAACACCCGGTGAAGCCTTTTTTGTTTCCTACATTCTTTAAAAAAATTTCCCATTGTTCCTCTCCAGTAAGGAAAGAAGATCAGATCAGAAAAGAAAAAAGGACGTAAGATGAGTTTATGGCAAAACCACAGTTCTACACTTCGATTTATTCTGTTTGCTTGTCACTATGGTTGGTTCCTACTCAGATTTATATTATAGTTCTGGAAAATGTCAGTGAAGACAGGCAGAGCATTACATGACCCACAGGAAGAGATTCATCTTAACTTAGATGGGAAGATTATGAGGTACACATAACTGATGTCTAGGAAATTAGGTTAGATATATTATCTTCTGGGTAAATCCATTACCCTTTACTCAAACTTTATTTGCAGAAACCATTCAAAGTGTGGAGCTATTTTGCAGGTTAATTCTCTTCTGCATTGAAGACATTAACATTGGGCTGGTTCTGGGATTTGTATTGCTAGGCCTTTCTGCCAAAGATAAAACAGAAAATGCTTTTCAGGATCTAGGTCTCCCACCTTGATGTAAGGACATCAGTGAAGTTAAAAGTGGCTTAACAGAAGGGAAAAATAAAGGAAAGAAGCTAACCACACGCCATCCAAAGTAAAATTTATCACAGCTGAGACTGTTAACAGAACCATAAACTGGGAAATGATTTATCTTGGTCACTTAATTATTTCATTTTCCAGATAATAATAATGTATGAATATTATTGTTGTTGTTAGTATTGTTCTTCATACCATACTTCTTCAAACCATACTTATTTTTGAATCCACAATTCCACAACTCATA
This sequence comes from Thinocorus orbignyianus, assembly GCA_013400375.1. Taxonomy (NCBI): domain Eukaryota; kingdom Metazoa; phylum Chordata; class Aves; order Ciconiiformes; family Thinocoridae; genus Thinocorus; species Thinocorus orbignyianus. Next base: position 137,273 of record VXBW01000158.1, read on the forward strand.
CTTAAAACATATCCATTCAGAAGACAGCAGTTGAGTAAAGGTAGAGCTAATTTTGTTGGTATATCTGTACCTACGACTGAGTATGAGAGTTCCTTGGTGTAGGTCTTTTTTTTTTTTTTTTTTAAATGCATATATCTTATCTATAATTGTTTACTTTAAATATTTAGTGTACACAGCTTCAGCCCAGATGTATTTTCAGATATGAAAAAATAGGATGAACATTTGACCATGTTCCAAATATTTTTAAAGAACTGCTGAGACCATTATTCTGGAGCTTCCTAGTTCTGCATTTGTGCATAAATATATTGTTTTGAGATAGTACAACTGTTGTCTCCTCTGATGAACTCTAGCAGCCTATGTTTTCCTTGTATCTAAATGATCTTAGCACAATTCTGGTGTGCCTATCCAGCTGTTAATAGGTATATCAACATATATATATCCATACTTCAACATACATGAGTGTATGTGCACATAAAAAATTCTGAGCTTCTTTTTCAGCTCTGCTACATTACTGAATTCCAGCATGGTAGAGAAAGCTGACTTGGAATATTACTTTTTCAGCCTGCAATTGCCATGGACATGCCACTGATTGCTACTATGATGCTGATGTTGATCGTCGTCAAGAAAGCTTAAACATCCACGGGCATTATGAAGGTGGAGGTGTCTGCATTAACTGTCAGGTAAAAAAGTTGTTTTGATCAATTTAAATAAACGACATTTGAAGAAGGGCTACTGAAGTGGGCCTCTGTCTGTACCAATAGTTTGGAGGCTGACCAGCCTAGATAACTTCCTTTCTTTGGTATATATGTATAAAAGACACACGTGAATTTTATTTGTGCTCAGTCTTGTGTGATTCAAATACAGCCTCACAATGCAAAATTAAATCAACTACCAAAATTTCCCTTTCCTGTTATTATAAACTCTGCCACTTCCCTGCTTAACAGAAGGAAGTAAAATCAACCCAATAAAATTCAAGCTCAGGCTAGCTTGTTCCTTATTGCAGCAAAGCACAGAAGGATCTCCCTCATCAGCAGGAGTAAAGGAGGGCATAGACTTTAGAAAGAAGTAAGCTTATAGGTAGTGGAAAAGCACAGAATAGTGGGAGGGACCTCTGGAAGTCATCTAGAGTGCTCCACTCTAACCAAGGCTAGATGCAATGTTAGATCGAAGAAGGGTCCAGTTGAGTTCTGAAAATGTTCAAGGACGGAGATTACACAGACTCTGGGTAATCTTTTACAACATTTAATCACTCTCATTGTAAAGAGATTTTTGTAAATGTCTTTGAGGCTTGGGTGGATTGAATCAACAAATGTAAACTTGGAGGACAGAGAATTTATGCTGTATATGTCATTAGTGAATAATACATTTTTGGAAAGAGAAAGAATGTCTCTCATCCTGAGTAACTTTTGTTCTATTTGGGCTAATTACTATGAGGAAAGATCATACAAGGCTCTGATCAACTACATCTAATCTTGAATTTACCTCTGCTTTGAGTGGGATTTAGCCACCTGACCTCCTGAGGTCCCTCACCACCTATAATTACTCATTGGTTCAGTGATCTCAGGGTTAAATATGGCCATAGTTATTTGGAAATCTGTCTTCCTTTTGTTGTCAAGTCATCTGAAGTGTAATGATAAGCAGCTGAACGTAATTGAGAGGGAAAATTACCATCAAACCTCTGTTCCTATGAGACCTATGCATCATGATGTATATATTACCATGTTGTAAATTTTAAAATATAACCGTATTTAAGCAGCAAAAAAGAGGGAAAATCTAGTAAAATGTATAGGGTATATTTTCCATCTTATTGCCACCATATAATCAGATATTGTCCAAAAGGCAGTCAGAAGAGAGCAGAATTATTTTTAGTCTACAGTAGATTAAATGTTCTTTGTCTTCCAAATGACGTTTCTGTGCAGAACTTTGTTTATGGAGTCTAGTAAGATTTACCATGTTGGTCCTTCCTGTCAGCTATTTGTTCATGAAAGAACATTTCTCTTACATTACTTCCAGGATAGAAAAGAGCAAAAGTAGTCTAAAAGTATGAGTCCTGATATTAATTGTAGAACTTATGCTGGATTTAATGAGTTTACCATAAATCTAATTGTAACATTTTATTTTTTTTTTAATGGATAAAACATGTGGGTTTTAATTTAGTTTTTCTGTTTGCCTCAGGGCAAAAAACTGTTAGGAATGAAGTGATAGGACTGAAATGTTGCATACAAACATAGATTCAGTCTCTTCAGAGTCTGGTAACAAGTGAGCTCTGGAAATCACATAGTCCAACCCCCTGCTTGGAGCAGGTCTAATTAGATAGGGTTGCTCAGGGACTTATTCAGTCAAACCTTGAACACCTCCAAAGATGATACCTGAACAACCCAAAATCTGCTTTTCTGAAGCCCAGGGCTGTAATCCAGCTATTTGTCTTGCTTACTTGTCTCAGGATCTTAAAATCCACAGTCTCAGGGTTGCCGCAGCCAAGTTTGCCCTCAACCTTCACATGTTCTTCCTTGTTAGTGGGTGTCATTTTGAACTGACTTGGTTGTGATTTACTTAACTGGTGAATGCCACCCCCACTACAAGGGAGGGCTTTGCTGCACAAGTTGAAATACATTTGGGACTCTGTTCAAAGGGGTTTTATATATTTTTGCTGTGGTTCAAGTTACTTACGAATTTTTTTCTTTGTGCTTTTTAAGGCATGCTTATAGACATGCTTTTCTGATGGAAGATCTGTTTTGTGCTGACCTGCCTGATCAGGTTTTGGTTTATTTTGATGTTGCTGATGTTGCTGTTACATATTGTTTTTTAAAAAGTAATATAAAGTATGAGGAAAGATTGATGATGCAGTTGTCTGAACGATGTATACATTATGATAAGAAAGTAGCATAAAAAGATATAAATATCATGTGAGAGTGAAAAGAGATTATTTTTTTCCTAGAATAACCTTTTTTTGTTGTTGTTGTTAAAATACATTGGTAAAATAGCTCTTTGTCATCATACTTTAAAGTAAATTCAGCTGCTTTATGTGAGAAGGCGGTGATTCAGAAATCCATAGAGAACAGGTGGTTAAAGAACAGCAAGTGATGAATGCTGTCTTTATTGCAGTCACATTCCCTTTTTTCCTGTGCTGATCCTTTTTCAGATGTACATAGAAACAGTGTAAAGGATGTTATGGTTTCTTACATTTTCCGAGTTCCCCTCTTTATCTCATATTCTCCTTGTGTTTTATCTTGCACAGCATAACACAGCTGGTATTAACTGTGAGAAGTGTGCAAAAGGTTACTATCGTCCTTATGGTGTTCCAGTGAGTGCTCCTGATGGCTGTATACGTGAGTCCTTTTCTGTTAAGTATCTTCTCATGGTGGTGGCTTGGGTTTTTTTTTACTGTAACAAGGGAATGGGTTGCATCTTTTGGGAAGGAAAAATGAAAGAGTGGCCAAAAGATGTTAGAGGGCAACTGCAAATGACTTTCTCTGTTGCTTTAGACACTTTTAGACCCTTTCAGACCCTTTTTTTTCAACTTAAGTGTCATATGAGTCTGAAGCTTCACTCTATCAGCAGGGCAATAGGAGGAAGTAAGGCAGAAAAGGCTGCTGAGGAGATAATATTGTGTAGTCCCAGAGTGCTGCTACACACCCCACAGTGAGGTGCCATGACCTCTAAGAAGCCATGTTCATCTCCTGCCCTCATGACCTTGCTTTTCTTAGCTCTCTGGCGTGTATATGAGGTACCCGTTGGCTCTTGGTCACTTGAAAATTTTATTCTATAGCTCAAAATATTATAGTGGCCTTCCAATATCTAAAGGGGGCCTATAGCAGAGATAGGAAGGGACTCTTCATCAGGGAGTGTAATGATAGGACGAGAGCTAACAGTTTTAAACTGAAAGACGGTAGATTTAGGTTAGGTTTTAGGAAGAAATATTTTACTATGAGGGCAGTGAGGTGCTGGAACAGGTTGCCCAGAGAAGTTGTGGGTGTCCTGTTCCTGGAAGTGTTTAAGGCCAGGCTGGATGGGGCTTTGAGCAACCTGCTCTAGTGGGAGGTGTCTCTGCCCATGGCAGTGTGTGTGTGTGTAACTAGATGATCTTTAAGGTTCTTTCCAACCCAAATTGTCCTATGATTCAGTGGAAAGGTCATTACTCCTACTTTATGCAGTGCTGAACTTAATATCTAATAAATAATGCAACAGGATAGTTAGTAATATAACATTTAAAAAAGAAGAACTGAGTATAGGTAAGAGGTAAGAGGTGAAGTGCAAACAGACTGAAGGAGCCTTTTGACAAGTACTAAGAAGCTACGGTTTGTTGTGTTTGGGTATTGAAATGAATGGGAAGTCAACGGAGCTGTGGTGTGCTATCAAGATGTTGCACGTGATGTGTAAGGGAAAGTGGATGGAGCACCGTGCTTAACCTAGATCATGGAGAAAGATGAGCAGAAGCCACAGAAAATATCGTTCCTGCAGTGCTATGGAGTAATAACATGCAGCTTTCTGAATTAAAAAATAAATAAATTAATCACTGAGAAAATACAAGTCTTACTTCTAAGGGATATCACAAATATTAATTGGTGATATGGAGTACTTGGAAATTATGTAACAGTATGCAAATGTTAATTCTTTAAATAGTGAGACATTCACAACTTCAAATGGAACACTCCTGTGATGTCACTGTGCACTGCTGGAAAAGGCAAATTAATTATTTTTTAAAAAGCTGCTAATTACTGATACTGGCTTAGTCTGCAGTTGTAACATGGAGCATGCAGAAGGCTGCGAAGAAGGGTCTGGGCACTGCTTCTGTAAGCAGAATTTCTGGGGAGAAAACTGTGACCGCTGTGCTGATGGATTCTATGATTATCCATTTTGTGTCCGTAAGTATATAAATAAAAATGCCTCTTTTCTACTATTTTAAATGTGCATTAAAGAATTAGCCATTTTCATGATACTTGATTTGGTTAAAACATCTGGCATTTCAGCTTCATATGCTTACTCTTTCTGATAAAACACTTGTCATAGTACTGAAGAGAGTCTGGTTTATTTTACAAAACAATGGTTACTTGAAAATCAAACAGATTGTGCTGCATTCTCACAATTCTAAGTTCATTCAAGACATCTTCATCAAAGCTTACTTTCCTGATAAAAAAAGGCTTATGGGCTGTCAATTCTAAAATAATAAAAAATAATTCTAAAATAGCACCTGGATAATGCTGGAAAGGCCCTTCTGGCAGAGCATAAGACCCTCAGCCACGCTCTCTTATTTTTGCCGGACTGTGGGCAGGTGCAAATCCGTGGTTGAAGGAGGGTTTCCAGTTTGTTTCAGACTTTTAAAGAAACGGTTGAAGGAAAAGTGTTTGTAAATCCAGATAAAACTAACATATTAGAAAAAACAATGTGGCACAACTGTCGACTGCTTCTGCTTATTAAAAATAGTAACCAAATGCTATCTAGTGCTATTGATTAATTGAAAATTAGATTTTTACTTCAAAATAAAGAGATCAAAATTAAGTGTTGGGAATTCAGCAAATTAAATGCTTTCTTCATAAACAAGTTATAAATAAAATAACTGAGAAAGAAACATAACATCAGGATTGTGGTTGATGCATAAAAGCTTGTGATTCCATGATCAGATTCTAAAAATGCATTGGTGGGAGAGTTTTGTGCCCTCAAAAGTGTGTTTCTGGCAGCCAATAAAACAGGTATTGTTCTGGGGCAAGATATGAGATCTGACTGAAACAGGACTACCATGATAAAAATGAAAGAAGAAGGAAATCAATACAAAACAAAAGAACAGTGTAGAAAACTTGAATGCTGTTTGAATTCAATGGCTGCTATAGAATGAATCCTCTCTGTACAGCACACTCTAGATTATCACATCGCATTTATCCTCTTGTTTGTAATCCAACATTTTTAAGTAACTTCAGATCAGATAGACCTCAGTCTAAGCCCCACTGACACTTTTAGCACATCAACTTTGGATCCCATCTTACTGGAGAAAGCTTTTTGGGGTGGCTTTCCCATTCGCAATCTGGAGGATTCTCAGCTAAAAAGCTCCGAAGATGTAACGTACATGTCATGAGTTCTGGCAGTTCAGGTAGTGTGTAGTAATGGCACGTAGCAGGAGATGGACTTTCAGCTGGAAGCAGGGAGTGTGAAATAAAGACAAAGCTCTCTCATAGCACTGTCTAGCATGAGAAAACTTTGCAAAAGGGTGGGGAGCAAGGAAGCAAGCTGATACCGTTTCCAAATTGTGTCTGGCCTGTCATACTTGTTCTTTCGAGAGGGGATGTTTATATCTGAGTTGGAGAACAAAAGTAAAATGTTTCTTATCCTGTTCCTAACTGAGAGGAAACTAAGCTGAAGTTGGTTACTGGAGTCACGTCAATATCATGCTATCCCCTGTTGACAGGAGGTAACTTCATGTTTTGTGGTGATTTTTAGTAAAATACTGTGTCTGTTTCAAATGTACTTCATTGTTTCTTTTGTTTTAAAGATGTTCCTGTATATTCTTTTACTTCTCCAAATCCAAGAGATGAAATGGCTGGTGACATAATTGGCAAGTTCTTGGTGTTCTTTTTTCCTACCTATTTTACTGTTTTTCCCCATGTTGCTATTTTTCACTCTTTCAGTGGTGTCTGCTCTTTTATGGAGATTTATGCAGTAATTTTGCCACTGCTGGCATTTATCTTTCAGAGCGCCTTTGTTCTTGCCAGAAGTTCATCATACTGTCATGTTCGTATTGAACAGTTTAGTAGGCTAGCTTCAGGAAGAGTTATGTATCAAAATAAGTTTGACCAGCCTCCGGCAAACATCTGCAGAAGAGGCTGACCATCTTGTCTGGTGCTCTTATGAACAGATTCATCAAGAATTTCTGACAAGTACAACTTGTCAGCTGCTTTGCACTGTAAATCTCTTAAGGCTAAGTGGCCTCTGCTGCTGGACTGTCCTCTTGCACCTGGCAAATTGTATATTGCCCTTGGCAGTGAAGAACTTTGATTTCTTAAGAGAGCTACATATTTCTTATTTACCCCACTGCAAAGCTGCCCGAAATCCATACAGTGATTCCCTCAGTGGGGTTACGTTTTTTAGTATATATTGTTATACTGCAGAATGGAGACATCATCAGATGCTTAACCACATACATATTTGCTATGCACTTCAAGATTAAGAACTTTGAAAAACCTCACAACCTTTTTCATATCCTGAATTCAACATTCTTCCCTCTTACTTCTAGCATCTTTAATAGAACTGGAATTTATGTTGGCAAATGAAAAAGCGTTTTCTTCTGTGAATGTGGCAGAAGCTTAGATATAAGCAGACAGCACAAATCCATATATGTATTTACAAGTCCCAGTTGTTTACAGGGAAGTGTCTGCAATTACCATCACAGCCCACAAAGCCTCAGTCTCCTGTACCACTTATCTCCTTTGTACAGCATCCAAAATAATTGCCCTGGTAGGTGTCTGGGTATGCTGTGTTATATATTATTGTATATCCTCTTACTTTTTTTTAAAAGAAGAAAGAAGAAGAAAGAAAACCCCAAAGATACCATAAAAAATTTTACACAGGAGAAAATGGATCTTGAGGTGTTTACGTTTTCAATAAGTAGCATCTGAGTCTGAAGGCAAAAGAAAGGCAAACTGCTCTAAGTGGAAGCTTCTGTCTGTAGAAGTTTTAAATTTGTGCTGGCAGATTAACCATGACTGAATTTTAGTTTTTTAAAAATGAGGTTTGTGTGTAAGTGTCATTCTGTTCAAGAGTAATAAATACTAAGCACTGATCTGTTTTTCTCTACAAAAGTATGAGGAGTTGCGTGATTTTAGGCACTGACTTTGTTCCTTTCCTTCTTTTCCTTTCCTCTTGTAACTAGAAGGTGGCTGCAAACCAGGATATTTTGGCCCCCACTGTCTGCGTAAGTGCTGAAGTTTCTTTGACGCCTGGAGCCTGTGCTCCGGGGTAAATGCCAGTATTTGGCTTCCAAGTGAAGTAGGAATGTTAAGATCATAACACCACCAATGTTTTCTTTACAAATGTGCTCTTCAGCGTGCCAGTGCCACGGCGCAGGAGCGCTGGGCGGTGACTGTGATGGAAACACTGGGCAATGCAGATGTCGAACCGGATTTGAGGGGTTTTCCTGCGACACCTGTGCAGCTGGGTATTTCCACTACCCCTTCTGCCAGGGTAAGCCAAACGTTCCCTTTTGGCAAGCATATCCAAAATACAGACTCAGGTTTTATGCTGGAGGATGAAGTCCTTTTGCCACGGAGACGTGTTCGTAAGGGTGTCTCCCAAAACTTGCTGAAGTCAAAGACGAAAAAAACAATGGGATGAGGGAAGATTTCTATCTAAAAATGCCCCTGTTTCCTTGATTGCTGTTTACTGCGTGATGCAGCTGTCAGACTCCAGTTTAGGACTGGATTTAGTAACACTGATGAAATTTAGAATACCTTTGGAAACATTTCTGTTACTTATCCTTGTTGGTTTTTTGAAAGAATTGTTTTTAGAGTTTATAACCTTGCTTTGATGCAGCCAGCTGCCCTTTCTAATCAATACTAGATAACTGACTGGTCTTAAACTTCATTAACCATCTCTGCACTGTCTTTTTGGGCATTTTATTAACCCCTCCTACCTGAAGTTGCAAATCAAGACCCTGTGTTGTTTCATTTTAGTTTTAAAAAAGGATAGTATTACTTCCAATAGTTGGCATATCACTTGGCATCGATAAATTAGTCTCCGAGTGGGGGCAGGCTGAGTGTAGTGCTGCAACCCTGACACTGAACCCAGCAGTTACTTTGAGCCAGACTCTTTTACTCTTTCATTAATACCTCCCTCGATGCTGAATTATTACTGATATGGGCAATCCATAAAAACTGTTACAAGTCAAAATATTCCAATGGGAAGATTTGGTCCTGTTGAGCACCAAGGAGTTATTTATTTCTTTTTAATTTGAAGAAAGATAGAAGAAGGAAGCCTAAGCAGAGGCTGATTCTGAAATATCTTTTGTTGTTTGCAGTCTGTGAATGCAATTTAGCGGGTACCCAGCCTGAAGTCTGCGATTTTCTCGGGAGATGTCTGTGTCGCCCCAGAGTAGCTGGACTTCAGTGTGACAGCTGCCAACCTGGCCACCACTCTTTCCCTGCCTGCCAAGGTAAGGCTGCCAGTTGCATGCACAGCATCAAATAGGTACCCAGACAGGCAACCTGGAGGGCTTTTCAGGTAGTGTTTTTGCAGTGGCTGAAGCAATGTTCACAGCAGTCAATGGGCTAGGGAGTCCTGTTCTCTATGGTGAAATCCTCGTGTGTTCTCATTCTCCAACCACTAATTCCAGGCATGTTTCCATAGTAGGGAAGAGTTACATAGTCTGTTTTCTCTCAGACTATTTTTCGCATGGTCAAATGGTTTGATACAGCCTGTCAGCGCAGCTGTCTTATTAATAACCAAAGGATTTGAAAGCTGTTTCAACGTGGAGACCTATGGCAACAGAGTATGCTTGACTGCTAAGGAACTAGCGTAGCAGAGCTGTGAAGCACTAATCTACTTTAGCAGAGGGCCTTTGTTTGGTACTTTGTAAAATGCGTGTTTTGTGAATCTCAAAATGGGAAGCTCCCATTTTGCCCTTCACAGTGATATCTCATTTATTTTAATGTCGTGCAACAACCACAGAGACAGCCTCTGTTCATGTAATCATGAAACATGAATAATCTCCATGGGGTTTCACCAGAGTACCTGCCACCAAGGATTAGCCTACCTTTTTCAGGAGAGGAAAACTGATCAGCACTGATGAGGTATAACCTTGAATATCATTATGGTTTTATATGTGTATGAGGAATCCATCAAGTCCCGTCTGGCCCCTACGTTTCATCTGCCTGAGTGGAAGAGAGGCCCTTAATCCTTAGTGAATTTTACAGTGAAAAATAATACAGGATACTGCTGAATACTGGTGTGTGCCTTCCTGTATAGTTTAGCAAGATTTATGTAGAGCGTTGATTTACTTTCTTCCTGCTCATTATTTTTGTTTGCTGTATCTGTCCTCTTCTTTTGGGCTTACGTACTTGTTTACGTCCTATAAATAGACAGCAGAATCCTTTATGCTGTTGCAAAGATACATTATGTCGTGTTACCAAACACAATGGGTGGAATAAAGAAGTATCACATGACTCTGTTTTATGGTCTGGAGTAGATTAACATTTTTAATGAAAAACATAAAATCAGGGCTCTGCATTGGTACACGCTGTTCAGTGGTTTTAAAACACTCTAACAATTTTATTTTTCTTAGAACTGAATTCGGCAGCAATCTGAAAGCAAATCAAACCTGTTCTGAATGCATTTGAATTTTTAACACTGAAAACTGAGAAGGGCATGTAAAAAAAAAATTGCAAAAGACAGATGAAAATACTTGAAAACCCAGTCAGAGGAATTACTCAAAACCTGCTGCAGTTTACAGCGTGTTCTGTTAAATTAATCTGCCATGGGTTTAAACTTGAACTAATGCAGCAGGCTGCAAACTGTGGTGGAAGTGAGCAGCCCAGACTGCTACTCCTATTTGGCATTGTCATCTTCAGAAAGGAGGTAGATCTACAACTTTTTGGTTGCTACAGGTGGAACTCTGGTCTTGACTTGTTGAACTCAATAGAAGTTCTATTCAGTAGGAGTGATGTCAAAATAAAGCCTTTAAACAAATCAGTGTTATTAAAATGAGAGAATGCAATATAGTGTTCACCTGGGGGTGGACTCTAGGGTAGGTGATGTTTTTGGAAGCTTCAGTATTTGTATTTCTCTTACGCTAACTTCCTAGCGAGTTCTGTGTCTTTCCGGGCGTCTTTGCAGTAACCACAGCAAAATCAGATGTCCTTGGCTGTAGCAGAAAGAGGAACCTAAAAGGGGAACCAGGAATGTGAACATGGAACAGAAATACAGTGTTTGTTTTACATGTCTGTCATTCAGCCATTTCTGTCAGTTATAAAAGCTTGTACCTGTGGCAGCTGGGATTCCAAGATGGGGTCCCATTCATGTACCTATAGAGTGTGACCCTGTGTAATGTCCAGCATTGTTTCAATAAAATAGCATGTCTTATCTGTGAAAGAGCTGTTAGCCTAAAATAGGGGTAACTCCAAAAGAAGTTTGTTGTTACAGTCTAACAATAGTTTTTGTTATAGCCTGGCAGTGTGCCTGATGTGCGACATGCAGATTTCTGCAATGCAGTTTACCAGCTTGTAGAATTAAGATGTCAGCAGTTTTTACCTTGTGCGTCATTTGTTTGTGCATCATGAGCTTCTGCTTGTGCATCATTACTCATAAGCTTCTTGTTAGTCACTGGACCTAGCCTAGCTTTGTGGATGCCTTTTTTCAGAGGTTATTTTTTAAAGACGTTAAGTACTTCTCCCACGTGACGTTCTTTCCTTTGTAAGATGGATTTCTGACCCTTGTGCCTGTGTTTTGCTAGGCATCAGACTAAATCTCTGAACTCCACATTGTAGAATTGCAGTGAGAGCCTGTCTAATCAATGGTTGAGGAGGCAATTACAGTATGTGATCTATTTCAGGACTTCTATTGTTGGTGATAAAATTATGGTTTATCTGATTTCCTCATTATTGCTTTACATTCAAAGGTGATATTTTGGCAAGTTCTGGTTTAAATAACTACTGGACGTGTATCCGTTTTGTTGTTTTTGTTTTTCCTCTGTGCAGAATGTAACTGTGATGTTTTTGGCTCAGTGGAGAATACGTGTGGTCCTCAAGGTCAGTGTCTGTGCCATAGTAACTACGCTGGACTTAGATGTGATCAGTGCGCTCTGGGTTATTACAGCTACCCCAGCTGTTTGCGTGAGTAAAAGCCTTTCTTCCTTTTACTAGAGTTATCTGTGTAACTGTGATGGTTTTGTTCCATCCAAAGCTGGCAACAAAACTGCTGAAGATCCAACCAGTGGCCAGGATTCCTGGCAAACACGTGCTCTGGTAGTCTCTGGCACATCATTGCTGTTCCTGTGTTAATGGGGTTAATGTGAGCATAGCAGTGTTTGGCCTTGGCACAGTTTTATCTCTCTCTTAAAATATGAAATTCAAGGCCTAGGCTGGGCAATGGACGTGTACCTGTACAAGTTCTGGCTCACTGAATTTACAGAACATAAACTGTCTTTCAACTGGTTTGGGCCTCTAATATTTGACAGGCTGTCCTGTAAACTTTTAAGTAAGTACATTAGTTTGTGTTATTGGCCTTGTACCAACATTGCACCCTAAGTACTGGTCTATCAGGGCTTGACTCTGCAAATCTTCCATCGTATCAACAATTTTTCCTGCCCATGTGGGTCAGTTGATCAGGTCCAGAATGTGTGTATAATTTTTTCACATCAAGCAGAGGGAAACCTGCAGGCTCTGTCATTAAAATCAGGAAACTACTTGATCATTATGAACAGGACTGCTCTCCCCTAGAAATAAAGAAAGTTATTATTGCTAAGGAAGGAATGTGTCCTCAGAATTTGGCAATTACTAACCATGACAACCACAGCAAAAAATAATCTGGCGGATTTGTTCTTTCTCTCTTTTGGTCTCTTTAGGAGACTGGCTACTAATTTACTAAAATAATTGTCATTAACCATTTCACCCTTAGATTCTGTCTGAGCAAAGATTAGTTTCCTTGCCTGTAGCTGCATTGTTCTTTTTTGTGGAATTATTCTTATTTACCCTGTGTGTGTAAACCATTGCACAACTGAGACCTTATGTGGGAATCTGAAATAATGGGGCTGTTGCATGGTGTATTTCAAAACTTGTTTCTGGCCTCCTCTACCCTCAGATCTAAAGCTGTAATGTGCATACAATTTTATATTATATATTTCACCATCATATTTTTAAGTGCAGGTCTAATTACAGAGTTTGCCCTGGGCTTTCTGTACTGTAAGAAGATCAAGAAACCCAAAATCAAGCCTGCTGTTATGATGGGACAAAAAAGAGTTGAGGAAGAGGGATTTATTACAGTTCCAGATAATCCTACCTGTTTCTGTTAAAAACAGAGGAAGAAAATAATGTCAAGGTGTTTTACAGTCATATCAAACTCATAGGTTTCAAGCAGGGGTGAGGACCCCATGAGTTACAGAAGGACCCCGTGAGCTGTTTATTGGAAAGAAAAATGAAGAACGCTCTTGAAAAGTAGTATTCAAAACCTCTACAGTATTAAAGTTTGGGAAGGTTGTTGCTTGGTACTTACAGGGTGAACCCTCCCAACCCTGTCTGTGTTTGCTGTTATGTAGCTTGTCAGTGCTCTCCTGGCTGTTCCTGGCGTGGCACGTGTGAGCCCATGTCAGGCCAGTGTGAGTGTCAAGCAGGTTTCCGAGTGACTCACTTTGCATACCGAAGCAAATAGTCTTATCCAGGCTAAATACTTACTTGAAAAATTATTATTAAAGGCTTCTGCTGATCTTGAAGTATTTGACTCTCTCCAAGGTAACCGTGTTAAAGAACCCTTTAAAACTCACACCTGCTACATTGCACTTCTGCACTACTACATTCTAGGGCTCTGTTTTCAAAAAATCTTTCAACTTGTTTTTTTTGAATTTCATAAAGGTGTCAACAGTGAATGTGACCCATCAGGTAGCGTTGATTCTCATTCTGTAAGTATTCTACCATTGTGGCTAACAATATGTGTTAATAATTCCTTAAAGCTTAATAAATGCCTTTGCTGAATACAGTCACTTCATCGCTTAAGCCCTGAAGTCTGCTTTTAGACTATGAAAGAATTGCATGAATAAGAGTGGAAATGGCATTTATGTTTTGTTCTTCGATCATACCAGTGCAATTACCTGTTATGCATTTTTTTTTTAAATGGAATGTGCATATTGTTTATGTCTTTGTGGTATGCTAGAAGACTAATGTATGCATGCAGATATGCATATATATCTGTTCATGTCTGATTCTGGGTTTCAGCATCAAGTTGTTCTTGAAAAGCTTATTATCTCTTTGTAACTGTTGCCATTGCACTATTATTGTTATCAGTACACTGATGGTTATTATCAGTAGCGTATTGCCAGAAATCACAGTCATTGCCAAATGTGTAGCAAAGAAGAGCTAGAGGATAAGTCTGACAGATGAAGGAAGTAGGCTCGTGTGTATACAGTGACATGTCTACCACCAATAAAGGAAGGAGTAAATATGAAAATTAATTATTATTTTAAAGGAAATCTGTTGTTTTTTAAAACTTTTTGCAAAACAGGTAGTACTTTAGAGCAGTTCTAATAAGGCTATAAAAGATTTGGAAAGTACATCCATTAGGACATTTAGAATAAATCAGACACAGAAAAAATATGTAGGGTGGAATCCTGTGCTCATAATATGAGACAGAAAAATCAAAGAAGTCTGAGCCAGCCACAGTCTCAACACATCTGTAAAAGTCAGTAAACTGCCTGAGCTTTTAATAATATTACTTTTTCTTAGTATTAAAGACCAATATGGTATTTATGAAACAGATAAACCCATTAGTAACTCGTTTCTGTCATTAGGGCTACTGTCAATGTCTTCAGCACGTTGAAGGTCCTACCTGTAGTAAATGCAAACCGTTGTACTGGAACTTGGCCAAAGAAAACCCTGGGGGATGTATAGGTATGGCTTCATGACATGTTTCTTTGACTTAATAGAGTTTGTTAAATTCTTCAGAAAGTAATTTTTATTTTCTGTCACCTCCTTTGGTGCTCAGTGACTTTCACAACTCTTTTTAACAGCATGTGTTTCATGCTACTTAATTGTAACACCAAATTACACATGATACCAGCAGTTACTTTTAGAAATTAGACCAGAATTTCATGAGTGTTTGCTAGTGGTGCACCAAGGTGTGCTCTGAGTTAGGGCCCTACAGCAGTTTCACTGGAATGAGACAGAAATTCTGCCCTTAACACTGAATCCAGAATTTGGCTCAATGTTTTGAGAAAAAGGTGCTGTTTCATTTATTATCATCTCCTAGCTTGTAGGGGAGTGAAAAGCTGCCTTATGACCTCAGAGTCTGACAATTCTGTTATGGTTTGTGTCTATTTAACACCAACCTGTTCGCACTTTTCAACGTTTGCTAACAGCAAGTGTGTGTTTTTCAGGCAGATAATAATTTTAAAGATTAAAAAGGTTAAAGATAAAAAACATCTTTAAATATTTTTTTTCCCAAACTATTTACTTTTCACAACATCCACCTAGATAGAAAGAGTAGCCTTAGAGCAGATACTGGTATCATTACATCTTTGACTCTAAATCTCTAAATACTATGCAGTCTGAACATCTCCTCCAGGATTAATTGCTGCAACTTTCATGTAATTAATCTTCTCTGCCTTCAGCCACAGAGGCAATACTGGTTTTCACCAAACCTCTAGGTCAGCATGGCTCTTCCTGCAATATTTGCTTCATTTATGTTTCACACGAAGAATTGAACTGGTCCCAAAGTAGCACTGCAGAACAGAAGGTGCTGGTCAGGCTGGAAGACACTTTTTTTTTCATCAATTGTATGAATGTTTCTAAGATAGAACACAATTGCAAATCCAAATTTAAGACTGTTTTTGTTAAACACAAGTGAGAACTCTTTAAAACACAAATAAATTGCACGTACACAGAAGTCCTTATTCTCTCTCCTTTGCTTTTTCTTCTCACCTTGTGTCAGAATCTGTCTGCCTTCCTACACCTTCCAGAGCAAATGCAACTTGTGGCACTATGGCTTAAAACTACGGATTCAGGGTGGTGGGTTTTTTTTCCTGCAAAGTATCTTAGAAAGACAAAATGCAGCTTGGTTGTTTCTTTTTTTCTTTTTTTCATCTGTGCAGCATGCCAGTGTGATGTGAGTGGAACACTAAGTGGAGTCGGAGAATGTCAGCAGGTAAAGTGAAATGAAAAGAAAAACATTAATTAAATTGATTTTTGTAAAGATAGGTTGTTGTAACATTTGGTAAGACAGAAATCTTAGTGCTGAGTATTACTTTTGTACATAAAGTGGTTGGTTTTATACAGCCAAGAAGCAGTTTTATACAGAAGTTTTATATATCCTAGGGCTGTATGGAAGTTCTGCAAATTTTACGTCATCTTGAGTTTATATATTTTCTAGTCTGTTCATTGATGATGATAAATGACAGAAGTTATGTCCAGGCAATATTTTTTGTTGATTAGAATGTTTTCTGTCTTTAGAATTAGAGGGAATTCTAAGTAGTGAAAGATTAAAGTTCTGAAAAAGGTGCCAGAAAATTATTTGATAAAATTGTTTTCTTCACAGGAAAATGGACATTGTTACTGCAAATCTAATGTTTGCGGAGATTCCTGTGACACTTGTGAAGCTGGTTATTATGCTCTCGAAAACAAAAATTACTTTGGCTGCCGAGGTAAAATGAATAAAGAACATCTCTAGTAGAACATTTCCACACTGCAAGAAGTATGTAGAATTCCCTAGGTTGTATTTTGAGAATATGGATGTGTGTGTCTAATTATTCACATGCAGGAGCATTTTGCACTACTGCGTGCACTTGCCTGTAACCCGAGTAAATCCTTTGCCTTCCAAAGGGAGAAGGAGCAAGGTAGATGTTACCACTGCGGTGCCCAGTTGTTTTGTGCCTCCCTCATGTGAGGAAAGGTGATCCTTTTTGGAGTTCCTTGTCCTTCACCTGTGTTCCCTGGCACCTCATTTATCACCACTTGCTACTTCATAGAATCACAGAATCATACAGTGACATCTCCCACTAGACCAGGTTGCTCAAAAATATTTCAACAGTTCCCTTCTCTCCTTGTTTTCCCACTGTAGATTTAAGTTTGTTAAAATTATTGAAAGCACTTTCTCTGACTTTAGTGGGCTTTATACCTGTCCGGGATTGATGCAAGAGACTTCTTTTTAAAGCACTGAAGTACTTCTAACACTCATGTAATAGGTAAAAAGTTAAAAATAATGTCTACTCTATCAAACAAAGCTTTCATTCCTAAAGGGCAAACCAAGGAGCTAGCAGAGATGTCAAATACTTCAATTATCCTTGATTTTAGATAAATCCTTGATTTATCCTTGATTTTTAGGTGCTTAATATGCCTTAGAAAACAGGACACTTTTACACTAATGTGTGTTTAGGAACTTGCAACATTTCAATTAATCTTGAAATTTTTAGCCTAGACATACTTGCTTCTTAGTATTATATATTATACATCATTACTATTGGTGTCCTTTAGTTTGTACCCCAAGTACTGTTCTCTTGCACTAAGTCATTCAATAATTCAATATTGTCATCCAGTATTGGTTAAAAATATGCTTATGATATTACATAAACTCGTACCTTCTTGTACGTGTGTGCAATTTTTGTGGGATAAATTAAATGTTGTGGTACCAGACTTTGAAGAATGAACATCTTGCACTCTTTTTAAGTTAGCTGGTTTTTGTTTGTTGGTTGGCTTGTTTTGGTTTGGTTTGGTTTGTTTTTTTTAAAAATAATTATTCATCCTGATATTGGTCTAGAAATTCTGACTTTGAATTTGAAAACATTTGAATGGCTGTTCTACAAAACTGTAGCCAGCGTTTAGTAGTGTGGCATGGCTTATTACTTTTGATCTTTTTAAAAAATGGCTTTCTCCTTCTTCCAAGGAGAAATAAAGAAAACAACCACAATCATGGGAATCTACAAATAATTGCATCTTATGTATGTGTCTTAACATTCATTTGAAAGAGTCTGGGGGGGAGGAGAGTCTGAAGGGCTCCAGAAGGAGGAAACGAGTCATTAATGGTGTTTAATTAGAGGAAGCAAGGTGTGTTTTCTGATAACTTTTACCTGTTTTTTTTTCTTCTTTTTTTTCTTTTTTCTGACGGGATATTTGGTTTTCCTCAACAGGTTGCCAGTGTGACGTTGGAGGATCCCTCAGCCCAGCATGTGCTGAGCCCTCGGGTGACTGCCAGTGCAGGGCACACATTGTGGGGACAGCCTGTCAGGAGTGAGTCTGGTGTTATTTGTCTCCTGGTATCTTGTGTTCTGGCATAGTTCTTTTGAAACTGCCCATCAGTCCCTTGCCACCCTTTCATGAGAGATTCTGGATTTTTTGATAAATAAGCTGGTAAAATGTAAAATACATTAATTTTTCTGGGCAGTTTTCTTCTGTTATTTTAATAAAATTTTTTAACTTATTTTCTTAAATAACCAATGCCTGTTTTGCAATAGTATTGCATATGTGCCTATATATCTATCAAGAGCTGTGTATGGAAACATACAGCTGTAAAAGCTTCTGGAAAGAGAATTCTCATTAAGTCCGTCTTATTAATGTCTCAAATTTATTAGCTGCTGTCAGAATTCCTCAGTCATCAGTAGGTCACCTCCCTTCCACTGCTTTTTGTTCTTCTTCATTGCTTTATGATCTGACATGTAGACCCTACAGCAACTGATAATTCTTTGGGGGTTTTTTTGCTTGTTTTTTTTACTCCTTGAAAGGCCTGAAAAAAACTACTTTTTCCCTGATCTGCACCACATGAAGTTTGAGATCGAAGACGGTACTACCACCAAAGGAAGAGAAATTCGGTTTGGCTATGATCCTCAGGAATTTCCTAGCTTCAGTTGGAGAGGATATGCCCGGATGTCCTCTATACAAGTAGGCTGGTATTTCGTTCAAGACTTTTGGGTGAAAACATAGCTGCATGGTATGTATGTCTCTATAGCAGTGCTGTGTGCGTGCAAGGTCATGGAGAAATCCGAAGAAAGGACAGGATCTCGCTAATCTGAAAATCTGTCTTACTGTTTGAGTTAGTGAGTTCTGCTATTATCGTTAAGCTGGTCATTGATAGCGCAAATATGTGTTCTTCAGAGATGTCCTTTGAGGATTTTTTTTGGTGAGAAATATGCATTTTGCAATAGGTTTAAAGAAAAGAGCTAATAGCTTTAAAGTCTGTAGTATTAAGTGCAGAAATTCTTGTTGTGCCAAGGACAGCAGAAACAATAGAAGATTGATACTTGGCTGAATAATTACAGAATTCAGTGACAGTCTGTGTCCATAAGATTTTCAAGTATCATCACAGGGCTGACATTGAAGCCTTGCTTCACTCCAGTAATTGCCAGCTCCAGTCCCTCCTTAGATCCTTGCATAACTGAGATAGTCTCACATTCTTCATTTCAAGGAACTTTCCTGTATTTGACATTGCATTTCTAGGTCTTGCAGGACCCTGAAATAATTGTTTTGACATTGATTTTGTAGAAGACAAAGAATGCTACCATATCTGCCACACAAAAGGCTAATGTAACAACTTCTTGTGGAAAGAAAACTATTTCAATACAATTAAAAAGTTTTGAGGTGAATTAAGCAATCTGTGTGTGACCTCAGTGGAGGTAGTGAGAGGTGTCTTGTCACACTGCCAACGTGGATGTCTCATTATAGATCGAGGAGCTGATAGCTGGGCTCAGATTTTAAAGCACCAGTCAGAGTTGCCCAGGTTTGTGACAGAGCTCAAGGAATAATTTCTTCCCACTCTGCTTTTGCTTGAAGCCCAGGACTGACATCTCTTCCTCTCTCATTCCTCACACATCTTCTTTCTCACTCTTTAATTATGTCTTCTAGATTTTCCATTAAAGCTTAGAAACCATTTTGATAAATCTCCCGAGGCATGTTTCTTTCTTTCTTTTGCCTTTTATTTTTTGTTCATATCTATTTTTCAGGTGTTCCCTCAGTGGCCTGTCTTGTCCATATAGTATCCTTCAGTAGTCATCCATCTCCATTTATAAACAACACTTGTAAAGCCTTCCCCTAACTTGATTGTACTTTCTGTTCTGGTTCGCTGCACTTCTGCAATCACCTGGATTTTAGATACCTAGTTTCTCTAGATATCTCAGCCCTGCCATCTCTCTTAAGTCTGTCTTTGCTTTCTGCTTTGCATTTCTATTAAGAAAGTGGGACAGTAATGACAGAATTGGGGAATATACATTCAGAGCAGTGTATGGGAGCTGGCAGTCTTGCATTTATTTTACCTTTTAGCAGTAAGGGAAAATGAGATTTTGTGCTCTGTTCTCGAGTGTACGGACCTGGGAGTTGGATTGTGAGGGGAGCTTTAGGATTTAGGATGGAAAGAAGGAAGCCAAACTCTTCAGAATGCACCAATCCTAGTTTTTCCTAATCCACCATGAACATTTGAACATGCCTCTGCCGATTCTGTTGCTCTGCAAACTAAATACTGGGGGCTGTATGAGTGCAACCGCCTGTGGGATCACTGCCCATCCAGGGCTGACGAGAACTGCGTGGCTCCAGAGATGTCAGTTCAGCCTCAGGACAAAGACAGCCATGGCATAACATCTCTAAGAAACTGCAGGATCTGGTGGAGGAACAGAGATTTCAGTGACAATCTGAGATGTCTGCATGCTAAGGAACATTGTGTGTGAACTCAGACTAGGATCATAGAATCATAGAATGGTTCAAGTTGGAAGGAACATTAAAGATCATCGAGTTTCAACCCCCTTGCCATGGGCAGGGACACCTCTCACTAGACCAGGCTGCACAAAGACCCATCCAGCCCGGCCCTGAACACCACCAGGGAAGGGACATCAGCAACTCTGGGAAACCTGTTCCAGTGTCTCACCACCTTCACAGTAAAGAATTTCTTCCTAGTATCTAGTCTAAATCTGCCCTCTTTCAGTTTAAAACTGTTACCCCTTCCTCTGTCGCTATGTTCCCTGTTCAAGAGTCCCTCCCCATCTTCCCTGTAGACCCCTTTCAGGTACTGAAAGGCTGCTAGAAGGTCTCCCTGGAGCCGTTTCTTCTCTAGGCTGAACAATCCCAGCTCTCCCAGCCTGTCTTAATAAGAGTGGTGCTCCAGCCCTCTGATCATCTTTGTGGCCCTCTTCTGGACTCGTTCCAACAGGTCAATGTCCTTCTTGTGCTGAGGACTCGGGAGCTGGACACAGTATTCCAGGTGGGGTCTCACAAGAGTGGAGTACAGGGGCAGAATCACCTCCTGTGACCTGCTGGCCACGCTTCTTTTGATGCAGCCCAAGATGCAGTTGGCTTTCTGGGCTGCCAGCACACACTACTAACTCCTGTTGAGCTTCTCATCCACCAACATCCCTGAGTCCTTTATCTCAGGGCTGCTCTCAGTCCATTCTCTGCCCAACCTGTATTTGTGACTCAGATTGCTGTTGCCTGGGTGCAGGACCTTGCACTTGGCTTGGCTGAGCTTCATGAGATTCCCAAGGGCCCACTTCTCAAGCCTGTGCAGGTCCCTCTGAAAGGCATCCCTTCCCTCCAGCATGTTGACAACACCACACAGCTCGGTGCCATTGGCAAACTTGCAGAGGGTACACTCTATCTCACTGTCCATGTCTCCAACAAAGATGTTAAACAGCACTGTCCCAGTGCTGGCCCCTGAGGACTGCCCCCTGAGGATCAGTGGTTCTGGCCTGTTCCTCAGGAAGCCAGGGATCTAGACAGCCCTTGATACCGTGTCTCATTTATGGCACAGGAAGAGAGAATAACATCAAATACTCTCCATGTTTCAAGGTACAATATCAACACACATGTTAATCCAGCCATTCTGTGTCTTTTCGGATAAGTTGTTATGCAGCAAGAATTTTATTTCACAGGAGGTTTTGTTCTATATTCTTTTGTAAGCTGCCCAAGCCTTTCTTTTCTGTTACGGAGTTTGTCTTTGCCGAATGGTTTTTCTTTCTCTGGGTGCTAGTAACAAATAATATACTTTCCTTTCCTCCTTTTCCCCTTTCTTTTTATTTTTCCCAGCCAGAGGTGGTTGTGCCTGTCACTGTGGCTTCCCCTAAGCTCTTCCACCTAGTCCTCCGTTATGTCAGCCTGGGCTCAAAAAGCTCTAAAGGGAAGATCTCAGTTGCTGAGGGAAAACATTTTGGCACTAATTATACTTGTAAGTGAATTAATTTTCTCACTAGGCTTGCCTGTCTTCCTCTGTCATACACCAGCATTGCCATTCCAGTATATACTTGTCTGCATGTGTGTTTTCTTGTAGGACTTTAGTATGGTGCTTGCATGGCTTCTAACTGTTCCTCTCTTCAGCACTTTATGGCTGGTTTTGTTTATTAACTTCCATTTTTCAGAACGAAGTGAGGATAACTTTGAATGTGGAAAAATCAAACCTCTCCTTATTTCGCATTATCCTGAAATATATTAACCCTGGAGGTGAAACATTATCTGGCCGCATATCTGCTTGTCAATCTCGGCCTGCAACAGGTAGGTGCAACTCAACAGCACAACACAGCAGAGGAATGTTAGATCAGAGGAGCCTTCTCAGGGTGCACCTAAGTAAAATTTTTAACGTTGCTTAAAATGCATCGTTTTTAACAGTGTCAGTGCTTTTCCTAATATATTTTGCTGTGTAATTGATGTGGCTGTGTTTGCATGAATCCCCTGCTTACAGTAGTAATCAACATATGGTTTTGCAAATGTTTACCAAACTGTCTGCTTTCAGTTCTTCACTTGGAAGCTCTGAACTGTTTGTTTTATGAAGCTTTTAAAGAAGGGTTGACAACACTTATTTTGGTTTAGTTGCTTTTAGTATTTCAGTTTAAAGGTGGCTTCTGCCTTCATTCCATGAATAACATTTATTCAATGAGGAACTCATCTACCGAGTTAGCTCTGATTACAGACCTCAACAGCACGTGATGCCTTTTCGGGCCCTGATAAAAGATGAGTACTCCATATCCCTTGAATGGCCTTGAATGGCTTATATGCAGAACTATCTCTTTTTATGCCTAACCTCAGCATACTGATGGGAGCTAATGGAGTTAGTCATACATCCTTTCAGTAATTCAGGAGAGACAAAACTGAAGACTTGGCAGTGGCAGCAGTTTGTGGTTAGGTCTGGCTTGTATCTCCTGGGAGGCAGGGAACCAACTTTTATCTGTGTCCCGGGGCTTCAAAGAGGAAACCTTCAATATTTATGACAATTGATCCTGACAACTTCTCTTTGATAAAACATACTGCAGCTGCATTTCTCTTGTATGTCCTCTGTGGCCAGAAGTTACCTTCAGTCGCTATCTGTAATGAAACATTTCGGATGCTACTGAGAACCTCCAGTATCTGAAATACTTGGCTGAAAGTCACATGAGAACAGGCCTTGTGTCAGCTGAATGTATTGTGAGTCAGTGCAGAGACAGGCTGGATGGAAAATAATGGAAGGGGAAAGTGAAGAAGTGAGCATGTCAGAGTATTGCAAAACTGGCCATTACAGGGGCAGAGCTCTGCTTTTCTGAACCAATTTGCACCAGACTAATAAGAGCAAAGGCAACAACCACTGCATAGCTCTGTAGCTTCCTGTGTGTGGTCGAATGCACTATGAATACCTACTGACAGAAAAGCATTGATCAGCTCCTGTTAGATCAAGTTTAATGGAGGAAATCATCAGTACAGTGTGTGAAGTAAGTAGAAACATTTTATACAGTCCCTTATTTTTTTACTTCATTTTCTTAATTTTTTGCTGGCAGGGGCTGCTCAGAGCAAAGAGTTTGTCTTCCCACCCAGCAAGGAGCCAGCTTTTGTCACAATCCCAGGAAAAAGCTCCACAGAGCCTTTCTCACTGGTTCCAGGCACGTGGACTGTCAGTATAATGGCAGAGGAAGTCCTCTTGGTAAGAAAACAACTGAGGAAAACAAGCGCTTGAAAGCTGTCATGATTGTATTCCTCTGGAGTTATTTGCAGGGAAGAACCCTACAAGCAATTCAAATTCAGCAGTAGTGAAAAGAGTACAGCAGCAGAATATCATTATGAAAATTTACAGTTCTACCTCATATTTATTTTTTTTCTTCTCTGACTTTCATTTGCTCTAATTTTTCTTGTACTTACAGAGTTTAAGACTATCCAGAATCTATACCTTCAAAGGATAAAGTAAGATTAACACACAGCACAATAGGTTGAGCATAAAGGCTCATAGGAACTCATAATTCTTACATATCAGATCTTGTATGTAAAGCTTGGCTCAGCCACAGGTGACCGTGACCTTAGTTTCTTGATAAAGATTCTTCAGAAAAGTATTATAAGACGGGCTGTGTCATTAGTGGGTCATTTTCTAAATATTTTTATCCTCCTATCATTGCTCTTTTTTCACTCACTGAAAAACTGAAAAATTGTCTGACAGCAGTTCTGAGAAATTGCTATAAAAAGGCAAATTGTATGAAGTGATCATTTATGAAAAACCTTAAACACATAGGATCACAAAGACAGCATACTGAAATTCATATTTATAGGGTTAACAAGTAGCCAGTGTCTTTAGTTGTTAAGCCTGGGGCTCTGTTAAATTTGTGGAATACCACATAAACTGTTACTGAAGAGCTTGCAAACATATTTCTTGCTGAAACTGACAGTACTTATTGTGCTTGGTTTTTTTACTAATACCTTTGAAAAGGAATTTATTAATAATCTCAGCCCAACATGTTCTCATAATAACAGTTTTTATAAATAAACTCTTGTGTTAATTTAGGTAGGCAAGGCAGAGCAAAAATATACCATCTTTTGAAGCACAGATTAATAGATTACATGGAATATTTTTATAAAGTCACCTGGGATAGGTGAATCTCCCTTATGGAGTCAGGCAGAGTTGAGTTGTGCGTGTGTGGGTTGCACCCATGGGTGAAACCTGCACCCAGCTGGCTGTGTGGTACCAGGACACAGGGAGGCTCCTTTATGAGCATCTTGTACAGCACATGTTAGGAGAGTGGCTTTAGAGTTTCTCTGTTCACAAGGGGGCTGCCTTTGTCCTGTCTCTATGAAGGTTTAAGTAGAGCTACAGAGACGCGTTCTGATGTTATCGGCCCATGTACCAACACAAAAAAATCCACATCTTTTAGATAACCTTTACAAAGGTTGTTTATGAGGTTGGTTTTGTTCATTGCTACATTGTGGAAGCCTAGAGATGTTCCTTCTGTAGTTTTCTGTATGGATTTACTGTTGTTGTATTCTTTGTTCTTAGGATTATATGGTGTTGTTACCCAGTGATTATTACGAAGCATCCATCTTGCAGATACCAGTTACAGAGCCTTGCACCTACTCAGGACGTGCTTCGACAGAGCAGTCAGTATATAAGCTACAGAATAAACCAGCCCTGAATGATTTTGTTATGACCCTGCTGCAACTGAAAACAATAATAATCCTGTGTTTTGTTTGGGGTTTTTTTGTGCTCAAGCTGCTTGTTCTATCAGCATTTGCCACTGGGCAGATTTTCCTGTGTCCTTGGTTCAGAGGCAGTGTATTTCAGTCATGGGGGAGAATACAGAAGAATACCTGTGCGACAGCCAACTCCTGGTCAACAAGTGATGTCCCATATCAGTGGAAGAGAGGTCAGATTCCTGCTTGCTAATTGTAGTCCCGGCTGCTCTGTTGACTCTAAACCTACCAGGCTAAAACAGAGCCTAACCCTAACCCCTAACCCTAACCCCTAACCCTAGCCCTAACCCTAACCGAACTGTGTGAATGGATCAGTGTAGGCAGGTTTATAACTGTGACAAGAGTGGACATTTCAGTCTGACAAAAGTGCTTTGTAAAATAAAAATCCCCTGCTTTAGGCTTTCTGGCTTGTTCAGCATGATGTTTAATTACAGCAGAAATGGCATGATGGCTTGTCAGCATAAATAGTGTGCATAATATCATTCTAAATTAATCTTTTTTTCTTTCTTAAATAGATATACTTATGTAAAATATTTGCTTTACTAAAAAACATGCAGAAGGAATTAGGCCACTGCTCTAAGTCCATTGAAAGAGAAACATGCTTTGTGAAATGAAAAATTATGCTGGAAGAGTGTTTGGTTTAAATAAAGTATTTTATCAAGTGCATGATAATTACATGTAAAATTATTTTATCCTCTATTTCTGTACTTGGATATTGCTTTGAAAAATACCAAGTACAACAAGAATACTTACATGCCGCAGGGCCCTGGTGCTTCATCACTGATGCATGTGCAAAACTTTACTGGTATGGATAATTGCAGTGAAATCAAGAAGGCTGTTGACAGAATTATTTGCATGTTTAAGTGTTTGTAGCCTAAGAAAATTAGTTTAAATTTGAAAAGAGTAATACAGATAACTGTAGAGAAAAGCTGTGTAATCACAGTACTGTCCATGCAACTACTTCCAAATATTTTCCATCAAATATTGTTTTAACCAATTTGTGCAAGTAAACTGAAAGAAAAAATTGATGCTTCAGAAAGTGTCATTGGCTGTTTGCTGGGGAAGATGCTTTCACTCTTTATAGGGAATTAGTATACAGCACTGCTGTATGGAAACTGATAGGTGCTGTGTTCCTGAAAATTATTTTTTCAGTGGAGAAATAGAATAATATTTTTATTTGTTATTAAAGATAGCACAGAGTTAACGGTGACAATTTTTGTATCATTAAAATTTCCTCACCGGTACTTTGTAGCAGGAGAAAATAATAAGAATAGTAGTAGTAGTAGTAATAATAATAATAATAATAATAATATACTAATTTCACAGGCGTATCTTACAGCCTTACTAGAACTGTTATAATGGCAGCTGTTTATTGAACTTGGTTGACTCATGTGATGGTACAAATTGATCCTTATAAGCATTACTTCCATTCTGCTGAATGTATTTTGCTGAGAACAGCACAGGGCTGGCCCTGGACTAATGCAGACCAATTGGCTTGCAGGGCAGGAAAGGGAGTTTCCTGCAAGAAATGGGGTGAAAAATCTAATTACTTTTTTCTTTTTCAATGATTCTGACCTAGGTCAATTTGCAGATGACCATAAACGTTCCTCAGGTTGGTCGCTATGTTCTCATTTTTGAATATGCCAATGAAGAGGATCGGTTGTACACTGCTGAGGTAATAATACATAGCCCCGGACCTGTCACTGAAGGCAGAGTGAGAATATACAGTTGTAAATACAGGTAAGAATTTCAGAAGTAACCACTACATGATTAAATAAGCATTTGAGATATAATTGCAGTTTTTATAAGTTGAAATCAATTTTACTGTGTAGATTGTTCAAATTTTAGGGTGATTTAAAATCAAGTACATGATTTTGTGGGTACTGTACAGATTTTTAATTCTGTCTATGCAATCAGCTCATTAAATATTGCCACTGTTTCAGTGAAATGTTTTCCTGTATGAAGGGTTACTTCTTATATGCATTCAGAGATCCTTATAAACTATTAATCTCCGAGTCCAGTGGAAGAGCACCACTGTTGGCTACAGATGCCTGCACTGTTTTTATTTAGTTAAAAGCATGTCCAAGGGCTTTAGCTATAAAAAATTTAGCAGCTACTTTTACAACAGCATTCCCACTGTTTCCAACAAGGTCTGCTGAAGCAGAAATATAAAGGTCTCTGAAACTCTAATTGCAGCCGCCGTCTGTCCGGTAGGCTGTAGTCAAGCTCTTCAGCCAAATGCTTCTTTACCCTTGTTGGCTGCTGAGGTAACTGCACATATTTCTGCACAACAGATTTTGTCTGTTCTGAGTGACATTGTCCTTAACAGTTTAGTAGTTCAATTTGACTCAGATTAGGATTGTGAACCCGCAGACATTTGCTCCCTTGAGTGAGCCTACCCAGTGCCAGTGGACTACAGACCCTGTCATCCGTTTTTCCCGTGAGCCAAGTGTGTGGCAGATTGGAGGTTTAGGGATATTTGTGATGAAATTTCCCAGAAGAAAATTAATTTTTGTCACCATGTTTGTGATAACAGAACAGAACTATATGGAGCAGTGTCCTTGTCAGGTTGTTGCTGGGGAAAGCTCTTATTTTAACCTGTTACCTAATGCTTTAAGGCCTAAACTGCTTGCTATAAATATTCCATTTTATTGCATCTTTTTACCTTAACACATTTCATAGGCTAATTTTGAACATATTTGCTTGTTCATATAATACACTGAGAACTTTCTCATGAAAATACAAAGAAAGGCTTTGCTACTTTAATGTAGTGATGCAGTAAATCCCTTCTGCAGCTATTCTGCATGAAGCTAATGGTCATATTGCAAGTAAGTTGCTGTGTCATCTTTCCTAAGCAGGAAGCTGCAAGTCTCTTCTGTTAAAAAGTAAGTTAAGAAATGGCATAGTGACACATATACAGGTAAAAGTAACTTGAAGAACTGGGAATAGATTGTGCCAGGTCTTCTTACAGCTCTATGAGCTTGATTATTCCCAATAAAATGTTGTAAGAGAATAAAACATTACAAGCTTTCCGTGAATCACAAATAAGGGACCTATATTTTTCTGGTCTTAAATGTCCTTAGCCCTGAGCTGAACTTATTTCTGAGCTGTGCTCTAAACAAGAGTGAATTCTGTTTTCTGCAGAGGAGACAGAAGCAGTTGTATGGTGGTTACAGCTTCTCACCCATGGCATGCTGGGTGGCCTTGCTGAGCTGAAGTGCAGAAGAAGGAAAAGAAATTAGAGCCTTAAATGACTTCTCTTCAGCAAAAGGGAACTGCTGCTCCTTTTGGCACATTGCAGGGGCAAATGGCAAGCTACCTGAACAAGGCAGAGTTCAAAGGCTTTAGCAGGACTACTCTTCTTAGCATGTGTTTGTCTTTGCCAAAGATGTGCAGCCAATCAAAGGTAGTCAGTAAGAATTGTTTTGAGGACTATCTCACTGTACAGAATAACTTCCTAAAATCAAAACTTGCTCAGCTGTCGCTGTGTGGGTGAGAGTTGCTGGTCCACACCATCAGCAGCACGTGGCAGTGGTGGAGGACAGCAGCTGGTGCATGTTGACACCTCAAGTTTCACGCTCTATTACACCACTGCAGAGAGCATGTATGTGTCTGTTAACATCCTACTTAAAGCAGTAGCCCGAATGGAAGTCTGAGCTGAGGTCTGGAGGTCTGGACTCTGGGTAGGTCAACCCACAAAGGATGAGCAGTATTGTGTATTTGGTATGTCCTTTGGCTCACTAGCGAGGACACTGCATGTTCACCCGTGGCCAAAGGCAGCTATTACTTATGATCCAGCAGGACAGCTAAGCACCAGTGGTGAGGGTAGCCAAAAGCTAGGCAGCTGAACTAGGCCACAGACTAAACAACATGGCAATGCCAGCAGGCTCTGGTTTAATCCTGCCTTCTGTCTCAGTTTCCTTTGTCGCAGCGTTGTAGTTGATGACAGGAATCGTATTGCAGCCTACGACCTTCTAGCAGACACAAAGATACACGTTAAAGCATCATCAATTAATTTTCTCCTGGTAAGTTTCCGTTTTCTTTTCCCTTTTCTATTTCTTATTCACTAAGTGGATCAAGAGAAATACTTTACTTCATATGTTCACATGCTGCATGGTCTTAATGTGAAAAGATGTATATTAGGTGCTTGAAACTTCTTTATATATACTCAGAGAATACTGAAACAAACTTGGTCGGTTTCAAATATAAACAGAAGTTTGCCTTTCTTGGCAACTTGTTTCTTCCAACTCTCTTGTACTTTATTTTAAGTCCCCTTTCTCTACTACATGTAAACTTTAAATGAAAAATCTGGTAGCTTTTATACTCCATCTTTTTTTTTTCCTTTTCTTTTCCTTATATTTCACTTTTTTTTTTTTCATTCCTAAGACCCATGTGAGAGTTTCTGGGGTCTCTACAAAAGGCAATAACTGCATTAATTTCAGGTAATAAATGCATTAATTAATGATACAACCTTTAAATACTTTGAATAAAAAGCCTTCACTGCCCTCTTTTGGCCACAGAAGGAGTACATTCTTCTGAACACAACTTTCTTCTGTGTTGTTTCTCTTCTCTGTTTTAGAAACACAAGATGAGTTACACAGTTTGTTAAAATCTAGAGTTGAAATCCCGCTATAAAGAGAGTTTCATGGAGTTACTGGTATTAAGAACTGATAAGTGCTCTCTTAATTTCATGAGGCAGTGTTCAGTGCGAGCAAATACCTTTAAAATTGCCTGTTAGCTGCCTGCAGCAATTGCTGTGCTAACAAGATCCATATCAAAAAGATGTTGATATTATTAGTCTGTATCTCCACGTGTTAAAGTCTCTTGTGCTAAGAATCTCTGTATTTTTATTTCTAAATTCTAGTTTTCATTCTCTGAATAGCTTGCTGCAAGATAAATTTCAGTATTATCCTGAGATACATGAAATATTCCACTGTGTTAAATGTAAAGACTGCACTTAGCAAAAGATCAGAAGAAGGGGGGAAAGAAGTTTCTGGTATATGGACACTAATCATGGAATCAATGGCAGCAGCTTTGGAGTTAAAGTCTCTTGTGTCACCCCCTGTCTTTTAGACCAGAGAGGCAAAGCGGAATATCCCACCAGTGCTGGAGTTTATAAATCTGGTTTAAATAAACAGGAATTGGGGCTCTTGAGGTCAGCTTTCAAGAGGGGCTCTTATAACTTAATAGTCTTTATCTCACATTGATGCATATGAGCTGTCTAAATCCACACCATGTTTTGCACTAACTTTTTAGCTGCTCATAAAGCGCAGTTTGAAGCTTCAGAGTCTACCCTTGTTCTGCTGCGATGGGCTGGAGCCGTGTGGCTCATTACATGCAGGACGGGCAGAATGTTTGCTGCCCAAGAAAAGAGACTTTTAGTGCTCTGTCTTCTGGCTTATAAAGGGTTTCTAGTCCCTGCTCACTACTGCTAAAGCAAGCTGAGCCCCCTTAGGACCTGAATCAGTTTGCACATTAATGAATTCTTCCTATGCAGTTTGTATTTATGTTAATACATGGTGCTAGTTATGTTACTGCTTACCAGGCATTTTTATCACCTTTTCAAGTAGTTCATGCTCAAGTTTTGTAACCCGCACTTATGTATTTTGCAAGTGCAGTTAACATATTTTATTAGTGCAAACTGCTGCGTCTACCTACAATGCCTTTCCTTATGTCCTTACCACCTTGCCACTGTGGCTACAGCAGGAAAACAGCTTCATTTGCTCATGTATAGTTTTAGTTAAAACAAAATAAATCATATGAGGTCTCTTTGGCTTTTAAAATGAGTTCATAATCTATTGGCAGAAATCCTCGTGTCACTGAAACTTGATCCTGTGGACTTTGTGCGAGCAAGTATTCGTGCCTGCATTTCAGAAGGTCTAGGAGTTCCCCCAGGGTCCAAAAGTCTCTATCACCACAGATGAGAGCTTTTCCGACCCACCTCTGTACACTTCTTGTCTACCTTCTGACCCCGTGATCTGGTCTTCTGTTGTTCCCATTGCCATGCATATACTTATGTTTTAATTTATTTAGCTTCTGAACAGCCGACATTCCCCTGAGAAGAACAAGAAAATGCTATTCAACATTGAGGTATTCAGGTGCAGGCAGATAAAGGGATCCAGAATCTTGTGGGAAGTCCATGACAGAACATGGCTTTAGGTTCAGGTCTCCTTGTGCTAAAATTAGGCTTCATCCTTCCCATTCAGGCCTGGCCCCGCTATGTATTATATTCATTGTTAATTGTGTCTTCTCCTTACTTTTCAGCACAAGGTTTGTATTATATCAGCAGAAGAATTTTCTCCAGAATATGTGGATCCTAAAGTACAGTGCATAGCTGCTTATGGGGGTACCCATGATGGAAGGTAACCTTCTTGGTTCTATCCTTTGTATTTTGAGAATAAGACCTTGAAAGGCCAACTAAATGGAATTGTCATTCTTTTGAACGAAACTTTGCTCAGTGACTCACAGGTGATTGGTAGGTTACTTTTGCAAAGTAGTATTTGTAAAAAAGCTGAAGTGTTAGTGTTAATCTAGACAAGATTTTATTAATACTAGCCTCTTCCTGGCCTGTCGGTACTACTGAGTGCCAATGCGCTAGAAAACTTGCATCTTTTACATACCGCCCAGTGTGATAGCTGTCCAGCTGGAGAAACATTGCTACTTCGGTGGCCTGAAATGCTTATCGCTCCATCTGGAGTTTCACTTTGCACATTACTGCTTCAGCTGCTCCAAAATGCTTTAATTTGTCATTTCGTAGGGGATGTGACTGCCTTTTAAGGTACAAATTCACCAACTCAATTTGGCAGCATCAAACCACTCAACATGTAAACCCCAGCTTCACAAACAGGCCATTCGCTTGTCTGTCTCATCCTGGGGGCTGTATGGTAGGTGTGCCCTCAGCATTCACCTCACACGGCAATGCCAGATGATCCTTCTCCTCCATTATACCTGTATAGGGCCAGTAATTGGAGCACTCATATACAACTTGGCTGACCCAGAGTTGATGGTTTTTCTCTTGCTGCAAAGACCTGAACCTCAACTTTAACTTCCCAAGGGGTCAGTTTGGGATTCTGCAGAGTACTTTCTCAGTCCTGTTGAAGGTCTTCCCCTCTCCATATGTTTTATTCTTTGGGCCAGAGAGGAGCTATCACTGCTTCCAAATTAGGGACCCCCACAGTTCAGTTCCTGTTGCACTCCCCAGGGTGTCCCTCGTGATGCTACTCCTCAAGCTTTCTTCCTACTGATCCAGCAATGGGAAGGGCTTCAGAGTAGAAGTAAATATCATTTGCAGGACTTCAGAGGCAGAAAGCATTGGTGATTAGGTCTAATAGTTTTCCAGATGGTAGCTTCCAATGTAATGGTTGAATTGAAATAGCAAGCAGAAAAATTTGGATAGTAAATTGGATAAAAGCTTGTGACTGTACTTGGCTTCCAAGGATGCTTAGCACTGAATCGCAGCTTTAATTCTCCTGTTCAGAGTGTTACATCTGAGAGTAACTTTCTAAGACTGAAGATACTTGTCCTTGCATCACAGGTATTTTGCATTCTTGTGCATCCATATTCTGAATAAAATGGGAGAAGGAGGCAGGGTGAAAAACATGTTTTAAAATAAAGCTAATATAGAAATTTATACTCTTCACTTTGGTTTTGTGTTGTGTTTTTTTTAATCTCTTGTTATATTTGCTTAGCTTACTAAATATTTATGTTCAGTGATTGCGACCATTATTTGCTTTCCTGAAAGTGTTTAGTGTTCACCAAGTTGAAAGATGCGGAGTCTTGGCTCAGTTTAATAGTACTACTCAGGATGCTGCATGTGACTTCCCACACAGGTCTGGCAAATGGATCTCAATCCTGGCCCTGAAACACACTTGCCATTCCAGTTCTGAACCTGTTTTGAGCAAAGATTAATAATTGTCTGCTGAGTACTTACGAGAAGTGAATACTAGCAGGAAACCCCCCAAAATATTTTCTTCTGCAGTCTTGGAAAATACTTCTCTAAATCAAGTTCTTCAGAATTAAATATACCGAGGAAGAAATAGTTAAACACAGCAGTGAATGAATAAGGATGATTTCAAGGAGCACTATTAACTTATTTTTGCTCCAATTCTACAAATATTTGAGTGTATACTTAACTTCTAAGTACTTAAGTAGTCCTATTGACTTTAGGGGAGAATTTGCATGTTTAAAGGATACACCTATATAAATATTTGTAGAACTGAGAATTCAATATTAGCACAGATTCTGGTGAATGTAACTGATTCCCTAAAATGTATTTAACTGTGGTTTTTTGAATACTCTTACTTCCCTTAGGTTTCATCCTTTTTAGTAATATCTTTCTGTTGATACTCATTAAGTTATTGAAATTTTGAGTGAATAAAATCAGTTTTTATACATTTCCCCCTTTGTGAGTTAAATCTGCACCTCTTGTTTTCATTTGCTTTCTGATCGTTTACATGGAATACAAAGATTAACAGTGGTGACTATTGCATTATTAGTTGTAGCATATTCTAATATATTAACTTTTGTGAGTTGTCTGCTTTTCCTTTCATGATGCCTAAGGAATTATCCTGGCCCCAGGAGTAATTAATATAATTCTGTGTTTAGTGCAACATGCATTCCCTCAGTGTATGAAACTCCACCCATGACTTTGGTTTTGGATGCATTCAAGGATGGGAAAACTTCTGAAGTAGAAAGAAACATACTCCATGATCCAATGGGTGTCCCTTCACCCTCTGACTCAGTTCGTGGAGTCACTCTGACATCTTTACAGGTATCTCTTATTTTGAAAATATCTTTTCCTTACTCACAAAGTATGTTCTTAGTAAAGTTGAACAGATGAAGCACTAGAAGAGAATTAAAACTGAGTGATAGATATGATCAAAATGTTGCAGACTGAGTAAGCCACAAGGATAATATACAAAAAGATAAAAAAAAATGCCAGCTTCTTTATAAACTAGGCACTAGTCTCACAGACTGCAGAAGAGCATTAGATATGCTTGGCATGCAAACAGCTAGGAGCGTGCTGTTGTAATGCCAGAGAGACTCTGAGCTTCCTGAGGGATGCTAAGCGCCCTCTCTTTCATTGCAGGTAGGTGGCACAGAGCACAGCTCATAAACCCAAGAACACCTCATGAAACAAACGTACTATCAGAGCGGTTCTTGTTTCTGCAGAGCCAGATCACTTTGAGTGGCAGAGTGCCCCACTTGGGCAGATACGTATTTGTGGTACATTTTTATCAGCCAGCACACCCAGTGTTCACTGTCCAAGTCCGTGTGGATGCGAGACGCGTGTGGTCAGGTAAGCACCTGATTTTGATCAGCTGCTTTCCTTTCTCAGCATTTTGACACATGGAGCATTTTGGGGCATCTTTTTTTTCTTCTAGGTTCCTTCAATGCTTCATTCTGCCCCCATACCTCTGGCTGTCGGGATCAGGTGATTGCAGAAAACCAAATTGAACTTGACATTTCTGAACCTGAGATCTCTGTTACAGTGGTAATACCTGATGGAAAAATGCTGGTTCTGGTATGTTGATTACATAAATGTACTTGCAAACGTTATTCTCAATTTCACCATTCATTTAGAGAAAGATGCAAAGATGAAAGCAAAAAAGAAATAATTTGTCTTTTAATTTTTTGTTTCAAATTATTAGCATTATGTGCACTACTTCTGTTTTATTTTAAAGTTTTAAGATACTATACACTGGTTTTATTGTACACTGCTTGTAGCATGACATCTCTGGGGGGAAGATAAGCAGTAAATGTTCTTATTTTGTTCAGATGAAATGTTATGGGTTTTGAGAAAATCCAGAATGCATAATGAAGCAACATTCAAATATATAAATGTCTTAGCTTGTGTCTTTTGCTTTTCTCTGAAATGTACAATTTAGCTTTCTTGTTGTTTTAAGGAAAAAGTCTTAGTTGTTCCAGCAGGCACCTACAGTTACAAAATTCTTGACAAAAAGACAGTGGACAAGTCATTTGATTTTATCAGCCAATGTGGAGGAAACAGTTTTTATATTGAGTAAGCATCGCTTTCTAAAAAACTAAATGTTAACTACAAGATGGGAACTAATATTACTTTTATTCTGCATTAAAGACATGTATAAAATCCCCATCGTTGTGCTACATTAAAATGCTTTTCATGGCTTATGCCGGCCCACTAAATTTCCATGAGTCATTTTCCCATTACTTTCTGTTGTAAATGAAATGTAAAGGTAGAGCTACATTGCTCACAGTACAGAAGAGGAAAATCTATGTCATCTTTCTGTCTTTGTTGTTTCCATCTTTGGTATTTTGCTTGGCATGTCTGAACTGATATGACTAATATCCGCACTTTCTTTGGAAAAAATCTCTTACCTGCATGTTCAAAGCCATTCACCACTAATTTAATTAAAGTGTATCCTTGCATGTCATGTGTACGCCATCCTTACGTCAAAGAGTTGTTTGAAAGACAGAACCCTAACTGACTGAAGCAAAACACATGCTTGGAGCAATTCCCAAGTGCCTGTACTTACATGACTTATATTTCAATTTAAACAGCCCAGAAGGATCATCTACCTTCTGTAAGGACTCCGTAAGGTCACTAGTGGCTTTCTACAACAACGGAGCCCTGCCATGTAATTGCCATAGTGCGGGTGCCGTGAGCCCCACTTGCAGCCCCCTGGGAGGACAGTGTGTTTGCAGACCTCATGTCGTTGGCCGTCAGTGCAGCCGATGCCAGACTGGCTACTATGGATTCCCGTTCTGCAAGTGTAAGTACATGCTCGGACTTACTCGGCACCTGACCCAACCTTTTAGTTAATCCTCTGATGGTACTGCACAGGTACCGCAGCCTCGCTTTTCCTTATAGGGCTTGATGCTATCAGAGGCTGGTTGAGTTGTCTTAGATTTGGCTTGAGGCAGAAATAACCCCATTCCCTTAGAGCACACCTAGTTCGTGGTGAAGTGTGCCTTCGCGTGTGTTGTCTGTAGCAAGATTACAGTTGAACTGGTTAAATTCTGTATTTTTGATTTTTCTGCACTGACTGCTAAATTGTTTCTGAGTTATTACTGTTGTATCCCAGTTTACACCTTCAAGATTTTCCATAGGTAATCAGAGACACAGCATTCTTAATTCTTCATATTCTGATGTTGTTCTCAGTAACTACAGCGGATTTACACATTACACCAACAGTCCTCAGCTGCCTTCCCAGATATTATACTCAGTGTTTATAATTGTTGCTTTGCAGAAGTGGTGTCCTTAACACCAAAACTATTCATTGTTTAATTCTGGGTAATTTTGGGAAGTGATTAATAATGGCCGTGGTGAAGTTAAGCAACGAAGCTGTGGCAAAGAGCCAGACACTAAAGACTCTGTTTGAAACTACTGTTACAGTCATGTAGTTGGTTTCCATGACCCTCAGCTTAAAACTACTAAAAGAGAGAAAAGAATCATGTCCTATACACAAAAAGGTTGTGCCTGTTTTTTTCATATGTGAGTTCAATAAGAGTTGATCATGGTAAGTCGAGATGTGACTGATTTGTAGAACATTTTCTTTGACCCAGTATGCAATTGTGGGCAGCGGCTTTGTGACGACGTGACTGGTAAATGCATTTGCCCTCCACGAACTGTGAAACCAAAGTGTGAAGTGTGTGAGAAACATTACTTCAGCTATCACCCTTCTGCTGGCTGTGTGAGCTGCAACTGTTCAGAAAGAGGAGTCATTAATGTGGAAAGCCCAGAATGTGAAAAAACCAACGGGCAATGCAAGTAAGTTTGAGTTATGTGCATTATAAACAATGCATGACTGCTTTGCTTCACCGTTCTTTTCAGAAATTTGAAGGGGACGTGGGGAAATTTGATGATGAATTGGGATTTAAGCAGTGCTTGGTGATGGTGAGGATTCAGCTGTTTCAGGGCCACCTGCAATGTTTAGTGCAGGTAACTCATGATGGAATTTGGGATTCCTGGGCTTGCATTCTGTTTGCCAGGGGTAAGACACCAAGTCTCTGTCCAGCTCATTTGTCTTAGCCAATGTCAGTTAGTAGCAGACCTCAGAGCCAAGCTCCTGAATTCTGAACACATAGAATACGTCATTTGTAGTGGTGTATGTTATTTCCAAAATCTTAAAACTTTGCAGTTGACCTTGCACAGTCTGATGTCTGGATTTAAGTCAAATGTTTTTAAGTTCTGTAAAACTTGAATGGTTGCAGTGAATTTTGAGATACTTTGATGATAGGTGCTGTGTGTATGGAAAATATGGTTCAGTTGGAGTTACAGGTGATAATTGCCCTTAAAATTATGCCTTCTGTATGACATATGCTCATTTTTCTGTAACTCAACATGTTGACATGAGAATAAATTCTTTAGTTTTATCCTCTTATTTACAACCACATCCCTAGGGAATGATGCTAAATTCAGATGCTGTCATATTAGTATAGTTGAACATTTCTATTACTTCCTTGGAGAGACCAAGTCCTTGAGTAGCAAATTCAAATACTTGATAGCCAGTAGGTTGTGTAAGGTCAGGATTAGTTCAGTTTCATTGGTTTGACTGTGTTAGGGTCCTAACAAAAAGAAATTTGTCCTTCCTGCTCTGCAATTAAGCCTGTAAATGTAATAAAGAACACTAATTTTTGGAGTATGCCCATGTCATTTCCCAAATTTAAATTATTTTCCTAAGCCTGTCCTTTTCACATGAAACGAATTACTGTCTTACCTGAAGAGCAAAACAGGAATCTGTTTTTGTATTTAGAAGTTGAGGTTTAAGGTTAAATTGTAGCATATTCTGTCACTTTCAATCTGATTAGTCTCTGCTTTCACTTTCCCCACACAATACAAAATAAAATCAAAATAAATACTATGCAAAAATAAAGAAAATTAATGATTCAGTCAAATAAAGGGCTTATCATGTTTCTACTTGAGTAAAATCAAGGATAATTTTTGCAAGAATAATCATATTTTTCCATTTCAGTGATAAGCCTGTATTGCCTGATTATACTGGTGATATTTTTCATGTGAAACCTAATTGGAAGCATCAAGGAAATTCTATCTTATTTGTCAAAAATTCTGAAGGAAAATTTGGCATTTAGCAAATACTTTTGGGTTGACTGCTGAAGTATATAGCTAACTGCTACATTCTGATCAATACTTTTCCCTCTGTGGATTACATGAAGTTCAAAGTCCCCATCCAGCTCCAGTCATCTGTGTGTGCGGGTATGTGTACAGAGAGACTCGCCCATTGTTTGATGAATTGAGTAATGGCTTTCGTGTATTACATGGAGCATAGTCTACCTTGTCTGCATACTTTAACTGTCTATTAACATTAAATTCCTAGTGTTAGTGTGCATATTAATTTTGTGCTGAGAGCCACATAAGTCTCCATCAACTTGCTGAAACTTTTAAAGATTACCACAACTAAAATGTAAAGATGTGGATGGTGGTGGTGGCAGACCAATGGGTCTATAGCAGCATAGACTGGAGGAAGAGGGACCATCAGACCTACATTTTCACTAGTTTTATCAGACTGTGTAGGTTTGTTGTGAAGGTAGGATGAAGTAGCTGCTGCCATGGAAAGATGTTCTCATCTTAAGCCTTTTTCATAGCTTGGTGTTGGTTTTTGCATCTTCTGTACCTCACCTAAACAAATTCAAGGCATTCAGCCTTCACTGTGAGCAAAGTGGATTTTATGCTTTGTGAACAGTTGTCAACTAGCCCAAGCCTTGTGGCAGGTTGAAGTCTCCGTAATTATTCAAATGCCTGGAATTCTCCATCTTTTTGTTAGCAAGTGAGTACCTTGAGTAAGGCTCAATCAAATCCTCCAGCTATAAAACTTCTTCCAGCTCCACTTACCTGTGTGCAACACCTGTATTTCTCACCTTGGTGTATAGAGAGAGCAGTTCTGCACTGCAAGCACTGAAGAGCTGCAGGAGCCTTAATTCTACTGTGAGCATTTTTGTCCTTCAAAATCAAATCCATTCCAAATTAGTTCCATGACCATTTTAAACATCTCACCATTCAAATCTGAGAACAATACTAACCTGCTGCTGTTTCTCCGTGGAAGTCATAAAGTTGTGTCATAGTCATGCAATCACTTCAAAGATCCAACTGCCATTTGCTTTAATCTTCCCTTTCTTGTTCCATTCCTGCTGCCCCTGTTGACTCACTCCTCTGTGTTTGTTTCTTGATGAAGATGCAAACCAGGAATAGAAGGACGGCGGTGTGATCGGTGTGCTCCTGGTACTTATAGTTTCCCAAACTGTGTGCCATGTAACTGTAACAGAGATGGAACAGAACCAAATGTGTGCGATCCCCAGACAGGAATTTGCCTCTGCAAGGTCAGATAAATCAAGTTACTTCTGCATTCACAAGCATCGTTTGCGCATCAGTGCCTCTTTCGTATTTAATAGGGTGAATGAAGTGAGTTTATCATTAAGTTTTCAGTAAGAATTAATTGCAGCTGTGTGGAACCATCACACCTTGCAGCATGTGCACAGATTATCATGGTAGCAGTTAAATGTCATTTTTTAATTATTTCAATACCTGTCAGTTTTGCAGACAGTCTTAGGCTTTGCGGGTTGTTACAGAGCTGCAGAGTAGGAGTCTACTGACTCACTGAAGCAGTCTCTACCTTGCACAGACCCGCTTTATGCATCTGCATCTCAACTTTTGGATGTTAACCAGATCCCATGCTTTTTTTAGCCATATTATGTCAGTTGACATTTCACCACATCATTGTATTCAGGAAATTTTCTTTTGTTCTGATCTGCATAATTAAATGTGATAAATGTGAACTTTCACAAGTGACCTTTTATATTGCAGGTTTGGAAAAACCAGCAGGAGGGTTTTGGCAGGGAAGTTACCAGCTGTCTCTGACTAATATTTATTACTCAGTGGTTTGGTTTATAAACTGGGAAGACAGCTTGTAACTAAGATAGTCTCCAAGAAGTCAGTTTTATTTGCATGTGGGATATGGTGTATTTAGACATTCACACGTTTTCATTCACGTTTCTATACTTTTAAATAAATATTCTTTCAGAAGATTTGTTTTATGTGCAGGAGGTTTTAGGGGCCTCACCAAAACCAAAAGGAAAGCACTGAGATTTCTTACAACTATGCCTTAACAGGAGAACGTTGAAGGTGCAGAATGTGATACTTGCCGACCAGGATCCTTTTACCTGGACCCTTCTAATCCCAAAGGATGCACCTCTTGCTTTTGTTTTGGGGCAACCAGCAACTGTCACAGCACAAATCGTCGTAGAACCAAGGTGTGTCCAATAGCGCTTTTTTTCTTTGCTGTCACGAACCTACATTTATTCCATTAAGGAAATGCCAAATTTCTTCCAAAATTAAAAATATATTTTATTAGTTTCTAAGAATGAGAAATATTCTGCAAGCAATGGTGCAGATTTAGTGCAGCCTTGTTAAGACTTAGGTGTAGTCTTAAAGTGCCTTTTAGAAGATATGGCCCTTTTCACCTGTTAAGAAATCACTAGTTGGACTGAAGTTGTGCTGGCCTTCTATTGCTTTGTCTTCAGACACTAGTTCATCGTTAAAGTCGATGGTCCCCTTCAAGGGCCTTTGATAAGCACTTGTGTCATTTTGCATGTCTATATCATAGATGCTTTTTGAAACCTAAGAAATGTCTGACATGAAATGTGCATTAAAGAGCGAAAATATTAGGCTACATTGCCTGCCTCTGCAAAATATCCTGCCGTGTCCTCTGCTCCCAGTTTGCCTACCACAACAGGTCTCCACTTTATCTTATACGTTTCTGTCCTCAGTTTGATTTTGGAATGGACTTAAAAAAGCATCTCCAAATTATATCCTTGGGTTTGTGTACCCAATTCCCAGTCACCCCCAGAAGGGTTATGTCTTCATGTGACTGAAGATAGAATTTAGTTTCCAGGTGACAAACCAAATTCCTGCACCCCAAGTAGCTTTGGCACATCTGTTCTACCTACACTCTCTTTTGAGGTCTTTGGAACATCCATTACACAAAGACTTTAGGCTGGCTCTGGAGAGGTTGGATTTCATGCTAAGGCAATTATAGAGGCTAAACAATTTCTCCCCATTACTTGGTGCTGGTAAAGCTTAATAAAGGATGAGATAAGCTTTTAATTCCTTTATATGTTTTTATTAGTTTGTGGACATGAGGAACTGGCGCTTGGAGGCAGTCGATGAAAATATTGATGTTCCAGTCACTTTCAATCCAGTCAGTAATAGTGTAGTGGCTGATATTCAAGAATTGCCTGCTTCCGT
The DNA here is from genome assembly GCA_013400375.1 of Thinocorus orbignyianus. Taxonomy (NCBI): domain Eukaryota; kingdom Metazoa; phylum Chordata; class Aves; order Ciconiiformes; family Thinocoridae; genus Thinocorus; species Thinocorus orbignyianus. Next base: position 178,586 of record VXBW01000158.1, read on the forward strand.
GCATAGTTTATACTGGAAAGCACCACCATCCTACCTGGGAGAGAAGGTAAATGATATCTAACTTATCTATTTTAATAACATATTCTTTTTTTGCCACCATTGTTGATAAAGAGTCTCATTGTTTTTCTTAGACATGTTTCTCCCTCTTCCCTCATGAGATTTGTATCTCTCTTATCTATCGTGCCAGGAATCTCAACGTTCTGCTTCTGAATGCAGTGTTAAAATTATGACCAACAACACAGAAATAATCACCTTGCTTGGTGCCAGAGAGGTCTTTATGTGAGCAGCTTGGTCAGGAGCTATGGTTCAGGGAGCTGGTACCTTCAGCTAGTTTTCACTCACCCAAAACATGTAGAGCTCAAGTATCCTTTAGTACTTGTGCCCAAGTATCCTTTAGACTCCCTAGCATATCTCTTGGGCAGATTTCCAGAAGAATAAAAGCTGATTACCTGCTCAGTGGCACGGAAAATAAACCCCAACCTTTTGCTTTTGATAGGTTGCTTGGGAAGAGCAACACCTGGTTTTCTAACCTTTGTGTTCTTTGAACTGCTTGCTGCTCTTTCTGCTGCTGAACAGGAACAGCCTTTTGCTTACGGTTGATACCTACTGACATTTCAGCCTGGAGCTCACATTGACCAGGGGGACTTGCCCAGAGACCCAGGTTCTCCCAGTTGGAACTCTGTAGGTATCGATAGTTGCTAGTCAGTTGTAGGGCACACAGGCTTTTCAGATGCAACAGATGGCTTTCTTATGTCACACAAGTGAAAACAAATGGGATAGGCACATTAAACATGGTACAATTTTTGAAGTTCCTCTTAGTCCTCATTTTAAAGACTAGAGCGGTATTTTTCATTCTGCTCTTCTACGCTCAGAGGTAAATAGCTTTCAGTTGAACAGCACATTTTGGTAGGGTGCTTGTTGTTAATATTATAGAAGTTCCTGTTTCAATGGTTACAATGAATTTTCAAAGAAATTTCATGTTAAAGCACATGTTGTCTACTACGGTGTTAAACCAATAGGATTTTTGTTGTTCCCATAAACAAAATAACCCTTTTTAAACACAGCTATTAAGAACAGTGCTATGAGTTTTATGTTGCATGCCACAGTATCTAACTAGGCATGCCATGACTTGCTTTTATGTACAGTGACAACACTGTAAATAAAATAGTTCTATTTTTAGTTCTGCTTTTATTGTACACTGTGTGCAGGTGTATATTTTAGCACAGGCAATGCTGCAGTAGTGAAAGATACACCCCTACCCCCCCAATGGTATTTTGTCACCAGTTTTGCACGCCCATAAATTTACCAGTTATTCATGTTATTGTAATGTGAAAATGTTGGGGTTTGATCTACTTCTAGCAATAGTACCTTTTTCAGAAAAAGTGAACAAGAATGCTCCAGACATTTTCCAGTATGAGGAGGGTATAAGTACTGTTTTCTGCTATCTTAAACCTTTTAACTAGTTCCACAGGAACATTGATATTTAGTAGATATATTTTCTTTCTTCTCTACCTTTTGTTTACAAAGTTAAAAGAGAATAAAATGTAAAATCTATAGCAGTGCAAAACCTAATATTACATCATCCCCATTTTCTGTTCTTTCGTATTTTAACATGCTATTTCGTAGACCACTCAATGTTAGAAAATAAATACCGTGCATATAGAAAACAGAAGGTAGTTTGTAACACCAATATTTTGCCATTTTAAAAAAAAATCCATTAAAAAGTAGTATCATAACACCCTGTTATATGGTACAGTTCTAAAATGTGTTACAGAGGAAATGAGCCCTAATTTGAATTTTCTTATATTTTTGGAGAAAAAAACCCAAAATACAGGATTGTTTTGATTTTGTTGGCAAAATATAGCCAATGTTCCAAATCATGCTTTTGAAAGTGCAGTTGGCTGAAGATAATAGCATTAATTGCATCCTTGTGATCCAAGGAGCAAACTTAGTACTGAGAAGTCTGTGTTTTCTTTGTAATTCATCAAGAGGTAGGTCGAAGGCTGGTGCTTACCTATAGAACACCAAAACCTGACAAAGCAGCTCTTCCTCTCATGTCAAAACCAAGCATAAGCTATAAGGGCTAACACCAAGGGGTGCAAAACAAAGTAGTTGTCACATCTGTGGTAAAACACCCGATTTCACCTAGTACGCGTGGACCCTTTTTTCTCAACTCATCCTGGAACAAAAACTGTTTAGGCTGTGCCTGGAGCTTCCTTTCCTCTCAGTATGTTTTGAACTGAGTCACCAGGGAAGCTGCTTGTCAGATGATTCAAACATACTTGCCCAGGTCTTTGTTCTGGGCCTCAGCATATGTATTTGGTTGGGTTTGAGGCCACCTGTGGTCACCTGAAATTGAGCCAAAAGAAGTGTCATTTCAGTTCAGCCTACAACAACAGTCTGTTTAGGACAGAGTAGAAGTCCCGTCCTCCAGAAGGTGGAGCAAACATCGCCTGATTAGATTCATGTTTGTAGTACGTTTGGAAAAGGCTGGCCTGTGGAAGTCACCTTTAAACATTCTCGGTCTGATTTCTCTTTTTTACCCATGGCTGTTCATGGAGCTCAATTTCATTGACAGTCTGACATTTGCTCTTGATGAGCCAAATCTGTTCTGCAGGGTGAGGGGAAGAACATGTTCATGTGAACATGTGATTTCTCCATGACATAGACGGCATGATTGTAGATATGAAAAAAACAAACAGCCCAATGCGGATAACCTTCCAGAGAACAGTAACCACCAAAAAAGTGATGTCAGATACACAAAGTAAACAAAATGGAAAGCAATTTCTTCCAAGCAACACATATTCTCATATTTTGTCTAGAGAACAAGAGTTCTCTGTGCTGGAAGATAGGGGTCTTGAATAGAAAGTTATATTAATACCACAATAGTGTGGTAAAGTATCTCTGGTCTTTTGTTACAGCTTTCTTCTTATGGTGGATTCCTAAGCTACCAAGTGAAATCTTTTGGTTTACCTAGTGAGGGCATGGTTCTTCTGGATAAGAGACCTGATATAAAACTAACAGTAAGTTTTGAAGTATTATTTTTTCTTCCAAGCAATACCAATACTAATACCGGGATTTTTTCTGTTACCTGACAGCCATGGCAAATTTTGCACCTATAGTGTGCTTAACTTTTATAGCAACTTGCTACATTTCTGTGTTTTTACTGCATTTTGCACAAAGCCATCAACACACCTATCTCTATTGCAGAAGTAACGTATTATTAAGCATAACTGACTTGAGAGAAAATAATAAGATAAAACAAGATTTTTCTCTGTAAAATGTACCTGTGGAAAAAAAAATTAATGCCTTGCACACTTGTCAACAAGTATGGCCTCAACTCTGTAAAATATGCCATGGATTCCATGTGTAATTAACCTCATGTTCTGTGAGAATTGTCTTAAGGATAAAATTAAGTGTAGTTGTAAGGCTTCAAGGGACTGAAGTGAAAATATATTTTAGGTTAACAATTTTAAATTTAACCACTTTAGGGCCAAAACTGAAATCTTTTCCTGTTTGCTGAAATTCCCAAGAGACTGGTTTTGTTTCTTCGGACTATCAGAAATACTAATTCAGTATTCTAGGATTCTTATTGGGAAATGTACCTCATAAAGTATCCAACGTTATTTGTGTACCAGGATGCAAAAAAGAATGTTTGAAAATGCAAAAAAAAAAAAATTGCTCAAAAGTAATAAAAGCATGAACTGGTCAGCATTAATGTAATTCTCTCAGGGTCTTATTTTAAAATAAGGTTGTTAATAGGCAAAAGCAGTGAAAACCCTGCTGACGCTAGAATTTTATTACTTAGTTTTTATCCCACAAAGAACACAATTAATGTGCTTCACGAAACAGCAATATTACATCCTCATTCCCATGTAGGGCCAGCAAATGAAAGTTGTTTATATGGATCCCAACAACCCACTGCCTGACCGTCAATATTATGGACGTGTGCAGCTCGTTGAGGTAAGAGATGAAAATGGAATGGTCCTCCCTTTTCTTCCCAGTGGCACACAAAAAATATGCTGGCAATATGTGCAGAAATACCAAACACTTGGTAATGTTAATAAATGTAAGCTTAAATGCTGTAGACTCTTTCTCTCTCTCTTTAATGCCATGTTAAACCTAGGTTCTGGTTCATGCCACCTAATTTTAGTACCTTTAAGTTAGGCATCTTGTCCAATCTTGCCCATCTTGTCCAGCCTTGGCCAATTTTGCCTTTAGCACTCCCTCCAGGAGCAGGGGAGTCTTACTGAATCAGGCATCAATGGAAGATGATTCATCGCAGCTCTAGACTGTACTTAATAGCGATGGAACAAATTGTTACCCATCTTCCTTGCTGTTGGGCTACCTAGTTTAGAATGCATGTCCAACATTCAGGCAGGCAAACCTAGCCGGGATTATTCCTATCTTAAATCTGTGCTCAGGAGGTCAAACTGGGTTAATTATCTCTGTCTTATATATCGGCAAAAAAGATGTTTTTTCAAGCTAGAGTCCATTTTTAGTAATGCTGTGTCTAAGAGCAGCAAGCAAATGTGTGAAGGCAGCCCTCAAAGACTGGATTTCTAGGACTATGCTTACTCGTAAAAATAACAGCATTTCCCTCCACCCTTTCATGGTTTGGTGGGTGATATACCTCAAAGAAATTTGGATGACTGAAGAAGAACCTAGAAGAGCCTATATGCTTCTTCACCTTTTGATAGCTAAAGCCATGTGTACCTTGCAAAGTAAAGGGTACATCCATTTTAATGCTCATTATTCCTTTCTCCACCTATCCCGTGTTAACACACATTGTACTTATTTTTCTGACCTCTATTTCACCCCACAGCAATTGGCACTACAGGGGTCTGTTCCATGGGGTTTTCTTCCCTTCTTCTGTCATCCTATCTTCTTTGCAGGTATGCTTGGTTTAAGAAGCTGCAGGGCTGTGCTCATTTTGTACCTTTCATGTGCAGGGAAACTTCAGGCATGCCGGCAGCAACAACCCTGTATCCAGGGAAGAACTGATGATAATCCTGTCTAGATTAGATGGTTTACACATCAGAGGCCTTTACTTCACGGAGACTCAGCGGCTAACCCTTGGTGAGGTTGGGCTGGAAGAAGCCACCAGCACAGGCAGTGGCAGCGTTGCACACAGCGTGGAGATCTGCTCCTGCCCTCCGGAGTACACGGGTGACTCATGTCAGGTAGGAAGCGCTTGCCTCCATGCTCTGCCATTATCTTCTCTCTTGCCTACAGCGATACATACTGGTTTAGTCAGAGAAACAGGCTACTTATTAAAGTAATTAAACGTGCTTCTTTGTAAGCATGTGCACTTTCAATGGCTCGACTACTTTCACTGTCTAAGAAGCACCGTAGGGTTAATCAACTCATGATTGCTTTGGCGGAACTATGGATGTCATTTTACATGTGTAAGGTAGTATGATGAGGGATTCTTCTGTGACATCCTACAAGAAGCTGAATAATACTTACTTTAATGGAGAGAAGGTCAGAGTTGATTTGATGACAGTCTGTGAGACCCTACATCTAGACAAATTTCCTTATTTTATCAGGGAAATGCATGACAAAGTCCAAAGGAAGTAACCCGAACCTAGATAATTCTGGTTACTCTCCTATTTTCATGAATGACTAACTCTTCCTGCTTTCATATGAAAATATTTGAAAGCTGAAGTTGAAACAGTCAGAAAAAACCCCAACCCTTGGCGATATTCTTATGAAAAATAATATAAAAATTGCAAAGTAATACTCTTACTTAATGAACGGTGAAATCCTAGCTGTGTGTCCTGTCCCTCCTGCTGTTCCTGTAGCTGTAATTCTTTTGACTGTTGCTGCTTAGCTTGGAGCTTGACTGTTCCCATGCAACCGAGGCAGCAGCAGAAAGTACAGGAGAGGTAAGTGGTGTACAAAGTGCACAAACTATGAGGAATTACTTTCTCAGAAAATGGTTGAGGGTTACCATAAAGCAGCAATTGCTGTACTAACCTTGCGAAAGTTTCTGAAATGAGGATGAAAGAATAATATCTAGATCAGAGCAGCTCCAGAGAGACTGAACAAAATGATACTTATGATTGACTTATGTCTCATGTGTGCATCCACTGCTCAGGGCAGCTCTTCATCACCTGTCCAATACCATTTTGGAAATATTTCTAAAAATTTACTCTTTTTCACACATTTGATGTTCTATGCCACAGGCAAATTGATGAGCACTGACTGAAATTCTTGCTGCCATCCCATCGCTTTTCACCATACTGCCATCATAATCTGAAGCGTTGGGGTTGGTTTTTGGTGGTTTTTTTTTTATACAAACTAGTGGTAATACATAGCCAGAGGAAGTGATCAAGACACTCACCTGGGTAGTTCGTAATCCCCGTATGTTTATGCAGCATTACTCAGGCAGTGATTTACTGCTCTAATCACCTAGCCCTGTCTGGCTGCCTTAGGTGGGGAGGAGGTGATGCCTGCCACACCCCGACTTAGGTATATATTGAGCTACAGGAACTGCAGGCTTACCTGTTAACCTCGGGAACGGTAATGTGTGCTGTGCAGCTTGACTCACGTATAAAGTTTAAAGGTGGGGCCCATCACAGCACAGAGCCTCATTAATCTGAGTCAGAAGCTGGAGAAGAAGGGAAGAGTATAAGAGAACGAGCGCCAAAAGGGTAGCAGCGAATGTTCATGCTGGAGCTGAAGTGAAATGATGGCCCAAGCGCTGAGGCTGAGGAATGTAGGATGGCTGGCTGTCACGTTAGTAGCCCTGGGGCATTGTTTTGTACAAGACATGCATCAGAGGCTATCATATCCTCACCGTCAGGAGGGGAGTCAGCAGCAACAAGTTCAAAGCAATTTTTACCAGAGACAGGTAATTTGTTTATTTTCCCTTCTGTGCTTGCTTCCTTCTTTCTCTTTGTTTTTAAATGACCTAATTTGATAACAACCTCTACATTACTCAATATAAAAATAATAGGGTGGCTAATCTTCTTATGTCTCGAAGTGCCTTGCTAACAAAAGTGTGTGTGAGAAGTTTCTTTTAAAAAAGCAGTCAAAAGCAGTCAGCCTGAACTCCGGAGCATCTGAAAGTGCTTGGAGCTTATCTTTGCATGGAAGCGATTTCTCAGTATCTTGAATGCTACTTCAAAAACAAAGTTCCCACATACTCGAAATCTGTTATTTTAAAGACAGCACACATAGAAAAACAAAAAGCTGCATAGATATTTGCCAAATGCATTTGGATGTATTTTTAAAACGAGTGATTCATTTTGCTCTCCAAAAAGAGACTTTCAGTAAATAAAATGTGTATGCATTAGAGCCTGTATTTTACTTAGTCATGCTGTTTTATGTATTTCAGTCCCTGGTTTATTCAGAAGCTGTGTATATTGGCTCCCTGTTGTTCAGGGAACATATTCACTGTATCTGAAAAATTTCAAGTGCCTGTTCTAAATTCAGTCCCTGCTCATGCTGAAGTCAGTATTGACAGCTGTTGATGATATTAGTATTCTGAGTTGGGTTTGGTTTTGGGGTTGGTTTTGTTTTTTTTTGCATTTATGCAAGGTGTAAAGAAGGCAAAAGTACCACTAGCAACTGTTGTTTAAACAGCAATAGCTCAATATACTTTTTGATACCTGCTTTGGGAGAGGTGAATTTTTATTTTTTTTCCCCCCTGGTGTTTACATAGTAGATAAATTCACTGTTTAATCCTGCTGCTGCATACTTATACCTCAGGCCACTGGAACGTGATTTGAGACACTGTACTGTGGACCTTTTAATCTTCAGATTAGTTTTGGTGGTGCAGTTGCCATGAGAAAAGATTTATGGCTTTGAAGTTCAACTGTCACTTGTCTTCTGAATGTCACTGGGGCCAGCCTCTAATAGCAAGGTACAGGTGAGGTGTAGGTACAGAGTAGAAATGCATTGCTGGAGGCTGGAACCTGGGAGGTATTGGTTTCATGGGGAGCACAGCTTTCTCCACACTTCCATCCAGCTTCTGATCTTCCTTGCACCACACCGGCTTGGTTACTAGTGAAAAGGAGCTAGGAAACAGAAGGGATAGACTTATGTCTGATCACTTTTGGTGTAGTTGGCATGCCAGAAAGATGCTGAGCCAAGAGGGTTTCAAATGAATATTTGAATTGGTCTGTATAGGGGAAGGCTCCATTGCCAGGAAGAATTCCTTGTACTTTCCCTACCTTTGTGCTTTCCCTACCTTTGTGCTTTCCCCTCCTCTGCTGAGCAAGAACCTGGTTTTAACATAGGAGTTACTACCTTCCTGGTATAGGCGAACTAACTTCGTGTCTCTTGCTTCATTCATAATCTTCCTCTGGTCCAGCTCCCTCTTTAAAGCTGACTTTGCTCTGACCAGCTGTGCTTCTGTTCCTCTGCCTTTAATAGCTGAACATTCTTCTCATGCTTCCCCAGTCTCTGGGACAAGCCCGTACTTAGAGATAAGAGCACTGTGTGTTTTGTAAGATTACCTCACTCTGTCTAAGTGTGGCTTTGTATAGTTCCAGATAAGCTTGGAAGTAATGTCAAATTCATATAAAAGATATCTCATTAGAAGTATTTCCAAGGAATACACCATAGTTAAATTAATATAAATATTTCATACAACCACTAGGTAGTATGTGAGATTTTCGTATGTTCTTTGAGAAGACAGCAGTATGAATCTACATTGAAATTTTTTTCTGTAGTTTAAAATTCATAGAATCATAGAATGCTTAGAGTTGGAAGTGGCCTTAAAGGTTCTTCGAGTTCCAACCCCCTGCCACGGGCAGGGACACCTCCCACCAGAGCAAGTTGCTCAAAGCCCCATCCAGCCTGGCCTTGAACACTCCCAGGGATGGGGTTTCCACAACTTCTTTGGGCAACCTGTTCCAGTGTCTCATCACCTTCACAGTAAAGAATTTCTTTCATCTAATCTAAATCTCCCCTCTTCCAATTTAAAACCATTACCCATTTTCCTATCGCTACACTTCCTGCCAAAGAGTCCCTCTCCAGCTCTCCTGTAGGCTCCCTTCAGATTCTATACCTTTGTGCATAGGCACAGGAAATGCAGAGGTTAGGATCAAAATGATGAAATCCCCACTACCACAAAGGGCAGAGCACAGGGCTCAGATGCTTAAGCTGAAAATTCTTCAGCTCCATTCTTCAGTGCCATTCACTGCATTAAAATAATTACTACTTAAACAATAACACAGGCTCAGAAGAGCTTGCCAGGAAATGCGCACTTCTGCTACTAAAAGGCAAACAATTTCAAAATCTCATAACCTGTAAAACTTTTTTTCCACCAAAATTAACTATTTGTTTGTTTTTTTTTCTCTGCTGACTGTCTAGGAATGTGGCCTTGGATTTTATCGTGAGACAAAAGGACTCCTTACTGGACGCTGCGTCCCCTGCAACTGCAATGGAAATTCAAATAGGTGTCAAGATGGTACTGGAAAATGTATTGTAAGTAAATACTAACATTCAAGAAATTAACTGGAGAAAAAGGAGAAAAAAACATTTACCTTACTGCAGTATAGACTGTGCGGTACTATTAAATTCCAAACAACTAGAAACAATCTTTGCCTGCCTCACTCTCTATAACGTGTACATTTAATGAGCGTAAGTTGCAGACACTTCCATGTACATTTAACATAACTGTGGGTAATAGGAATTATTTGTGTCCTTGTTTTTGTTTTCTTCTTTCCCCTATAATTTTCGTTAGCTCATGGTACAAAATGTCACAGATTAGCACGTATGTAAGCGCTTGCAATTATTTATAATAAATACGGGGTCTTATCCTGGCATATGGAGTCTTTAGTTTTGTACATTTGTACTGAAGTTTGCCAATGCTGACAAATAGCACGTTCATGCATAGCACAGTCTTAGCAGAATCGCTTGTTTAACCAGCATCACTAAAACTCCACTAATCTTAGTTTACAACTAGATGGATTAAAGAATACTGCAGTAAATAAGATAAGATAAAGGGGATAGAAGTTAGATTAATTAGAAAATTTCAGCTGTTACAGCAGATGCGGTGGGGCACATTCTGCTCCCTGGCACACCTTATTACACCCAAAGCAACCACTCAAGGGTGGATCAGCCCTCATAGCAATCCAAGTGTGACATCTGGCCGACTGTGCTTCTCCAACTTATAGCCCTGATGCTTCTTTGAACAGTTTATTCTGAAATGCTCACACTTAAGAACTTTTCACTAATTTTTTTACTTACTGTGTAAACAAGAGCCTTGCCAACCTCTTTCATGGTCTGTCGTCTCTGCTATTTCTTCCTTGTTCGTGCTCCATCCGTTCTGCCTGCGGTGCATTCCTGCGTGTTATGTCATTCCCCCCCAACTTTGTCTGAACCAACCCTCTTGCTTTAATGGAAACTATAAACCAATTCAGCACATTCTGGGGGATGACTTACGGGTTGCTGCTTTAGAGAGGCAGGGCAGGCCACAACAGGAAAGTGCTGCAGCAGAACTATAAAGACAAGAAAGTCTTGCTTTGGATGAAAATTATAAAGAAAAAAAAGAAAGCAAATTTCACTTTCCCCTCATGAAATATGTGAGTTAGGTTTCTGTATTTTCCCTCCTTCTCACAGCTGGACTAAGTTTCAGATACATAGAGCTAAATCAACACTTGGCCCTGGGACAAAATTTAGGGCAAGCAAAGTCATCCAGAATAATGCAGTGAAAAAATAAAGCCCAGAGGGCCTGTATTTCCATCATAAGCCATAATATGGACCAATTCTATCTCTATAGAGAAGCTGTGGTGCAGAGAAGACAAGGAGGCTTCCCAGTGCAGAGTCATCAAGTTTTGTATCCAAAGTGCAAAGCTTGGATGCAAGTCCACTTGGGTTCCTTCTTCCTGCTCCTCACCTGGAGCACTGGACGCCGGTGACTTCACATAGAATCACAGAATCATATAGGTTGGAAGGGACCTTTAAGATCATCAAGTCCAGCCATGAACCTTGCATTGTTAAAACCACCATTAAACCGTGTCCCTAAGCACCACATGTACCTGTGGAAGGAGAGGGGTAGAGTGCTATGCTGCTGAGACTGGAGGAGAATGGAGTGAAGGAAGAGATGGAAAAGACAAAACTGGTTCTGATGTGCATGGAAAAGCCAGTCCTCTGCTGTTAATCAGACTTTGGGCCCTTGTGGTCCCTGCCCTTCCTCCTGAAAGGCATGTACCCTCAGCAGCAGCATGGTGCTGAGACTTGCTCGTCCCATGACATGTTGTTTCATGTCATGTAACCCCATGTGCCTGGGTGTTTCTGTTGAGGCCATGACACATTCTACTCTGGCTTCCTTGTACCATATGGGTGCATAGGGATTCAGCGGAGAGTTTTCCCTTCAGAGTTTGCAACACCTGATGGTTTGGAGATGCTGTGATTCCAGGGGTGCCTCTGGCCCAGTGAAGTTTGAAGGAAGACCCATGAGGGAGTTGCTGCTCCTCTGGCTTCATTCCACCATTCCCTGGGGAACACTGAATTATGGTTTCCAATCCTTCTATGCTATGAAGCTAGAGGAACAGCATGGCACATTCAGAGTTGCTTATATGTAAAATATCTCAAGCTTTCTTCAACTGTTATGGAATTACCTCATTTTCTATAGACAGAATGGGCAAAATAAAAGCCAGGAGATAAACCTGGGAGATGAGGAGGGAAGTTGTTCCAAGATGAAACCAGTGCAAATATTTTTAAATTCCTCTCGTTTACTCTTTATGCAGTTTAATTTATTCTTCAGAATTAAAATTCACAGTCACTGTTCAGAAACAGTCTGAATTTTCCATGAGCTTTTTGCAGGAGTAAATGCACCAGCTTTTATAGAGGCTGCATTTTCAAATGGTTCATTTTAGGAACATAGCATCTTCATGTTTCTTTGGCTTCCACTAGTTAAATGGCCCATATGTGAAATGGTGTTTTTCCTGTTCTTTCCCAGAACCTTTCTCAAGTGAGACACAAATTTGGTTCCTTAACCAAAACGAAAACTAACTAGGGGTTATTGCATGCAGAGGCTGAGGGAAAGGTTGTTGGTGTAGTTGAGGGAACCTGGACAGGAAGAAATGTGGAGGAGTATGAAGTGCAAGAGGAGACTGTGACGTTCCTCATTTGTAGGAATGGGAGAGACACAACTGTTTCTCATTTGTAGGGAAAAACATCCCTCGGCTGCAAGACATGGTAGTAGAGCCTTTAAACATAGCCCTAAGCCATCAAAGTCCATGAAATGAGGGTGCGATCTGCTCAGAGACTGCTTGCAGCCAATTTCCCACTTCTTTTTTCCATCTTTCACTTTATTTAGTACACTCTCAGCTCTGCGGGACACTGAGTCAATCTCTTGCACATTGAAAAGAAACAGTTTTGGAACTTGGGAGCTTTAATGACTCTTGAGTATTGGTCACATGGAATTTTTATGGCTGCTTAAAAATGTATTTGAACAACTTCTATTTCAAATTAGCATTGCTTTCAGTAGAATGTAAATGTAATGCAAATGTAGAATCATAGAATCACTTAGGTTGGAAAAGGCTTTTAAGATCATTGACTTCAACCAATTGTGTGTAACAATTACACAGCAGCAGAAATATGTTTCTTAAATAAAATATAATTCCCAACAATTTTATCATTCAAAAAGTGGCTTGGTTGTATCTGTTTCAATTGTTTTCATTATCTATTCCAGTTACCTACATAAATGCAAATTGCACATACACTGAAGAAAGTGCATTTAATTAAATTCTGATCTGAATCTAATAAGATAAATACTTTTTATATTAATTTCATGGTATTTGTTAAAGAATGTACTTGGTCTCAATTAGTTGTATACTTTCAAATGATATCTGCCTTCTAATTAGTGCTAAGATGCAATATCTAAAGTTCCGTTTACACATAGTGATTTTTAATTGAAATATCAAGACACAGAGTGCATTAATAGAATGTTCCTTAACAAACTACGCAACTGATTGAATGACTTAAAAAAAATGTTTAATGCTGCCTATTTACCTGTTGCTTTCCCACAATATTGAACAAATTGTACTTTCTACAGAGAATGACTGGAATCGATTTATCCTGGTTGTGAGGGCAGTTTTGTAATAAATGCTTGATTATGTGGAAGGAAAAGAATATACCTTCTGAAGTAAATTAGATGTATTTGCTTTTAAAGTAATAGTAAAGCCATATTGGGTGGTAAAGCACTGTTAACTGTCTTGCTTGTTTCCTTTTGAAGAACTGTCAGCATAATACCGCTGGGGACAAATGTGAGCGCTGTAAGGATGGTTATTTTGGAGATGCCACTCAAGGCTTCTGCCGGGTGTGTCCTTGCCCCTACACAAACAGGTACAGTAAAAAGTCATAAGAAGTCAAGCATGGGAGGGGGAAAAACTGAAAAAGAGAGAAACCAGCCAAACCCTGCTAGTGTAGAAGATTATGGTCTTTTTCTGTATTCTCATATTGCCCAAAGTAGTGGGGAATCAGACCAACTTGGGGCACGTTAGACCAGCAGTAACTTGGTGCTCTGTCTCACAGCATTGCCTTTTTTAGTAAACTGAGTATTCCAGTTCTTAGTTCCTGAGCCATAAATGCACACTGCTCATTGCCTGGAGGAGCCTCAGGCAGTTGTAATGGGCATACGTACAAAACCACCAGTCACTCCTTCATAGTGAGAAATGTAGAGTGGAGATGAGTTATCTTTAGTCTGGCATTTAACACCATTACTCTGGCTGGGAGGTAAGTGAGAATGATGAAATGAACCTTTTATACAAATTCAGAAAATTTATTAAGATGCAAAAATAATGTAAAAATATTAAAGCTCTTAAGCACATATCAAGATTTCTGAAAGATTGTGGTTGCTGTACACATGGAAGCTCTGTTTGAAGTGCAAAATTACTGAGCTCGGAAAAATTAAATTTCCTTGAATCTAAAAAGGTTGCCATGCTTTTAAAATTGGGCAGTAAATTGCATTTTAAATGCATGGGATGTTTAGCCACATTGTCATCATTGGTCAGTTCTGGAATATGAAATGTATTAAAAAAAAAAAAAAGGGTTGTTTTTTTTTTTTAGGAAAAACTAAGCTATAAATTGCTAAAGGCACCGTATAGTATTTGCCAGGTGCATTAGCAAGCACCAGGTAGCCTTAAGTAAGAGGTTTACACTTGCAGACTGTAGACACATTTTTCATTTATCAGAGAACTTTCTGATAGATCTTTTTTTTGACAGCGTTGGTCTCTTCTGCAGGTGCTTGCCTGAGGCTGACTGAACATATTTTCAGTCATCTTTTGCTTTAAGAGTGCTGAAATATCTAGAGAGACCATAAACCTGTGCAGTTTTGTAGCTGCACATTAGGGTGGTAAATACCGTTCCTGACATAGGAAATGAACCCCACCTGGCATTATTTGAGTTGACAATTTTCCACCCAATCAAATTATATGTTAATTCTTAGTGCAGACAGATGTCTTTGGTACACAGACTTGCTTTCATAGATCAAAAAATGGAAATAGCAAGCATGGCCTATCCCTGCTTCACCTCCTGCCTTCTCCTTCCTGAACACTTGCTCAAATATGTTTTTTCTCCCAGAGAAATTTAAATCTAGACAAGTCTGCTAGAAAGAGCAGACAAAAATATTTATTGTGTTAACCAGATATACTCTAGAGTTCCCCAAAATGGTGCACGACTCTATTCTGCCTTGATTTAAAAAAAACCACACAAACAAAATTAGCTACATAAAAATATCCCCTAATGTTTCCATCCATATTAAAGAGAAAAAAAGCTATCCAAATAGGAGTAAATGCTGTCTTGCAAAGACTATTGATTCATGCTTAGTAAGATAAAATAGCTACCCAGACTTGTTTTCTTTTACAACATCACTGTTAAGGTTTATTTTAGGCATTCCTTTGGGAAGTGAACAATTATATTCAGTCCAGAGGGCCAGGAAATCAGCCTTTTTTAGGCTAAGGAAAGAATTTAGATGAAAAATATGAAGCTTCAAAGAATTAGTCATGGCAATTTATTTAGAGGCAATTAAATTAGCTGAGAAGTAATTTGGTGGTATAAAACCTTTTTGATCTCAAAGTCATTTAACTGAGCTTAGCCCCTAGAGTATAAAACCTATTTGATGATGTGCTCACAATAATATTTTTGCTTCTTCTCAAAGATTTGCTACTGGCTGTGTGGCAAATGGTGAAGAAATTCAGTGTCTCTGCAAAGAAGGCTATACTGGAGTTCGTTGTGAACGGTAAGTGAATTGTTTCTCAAGACCAAGGGTTTGAGAGACACCATAAAAGGAGGTATGTCTGTAGTGGATAGTATATGCTCATGCTTAAGGGGAATCTATTTACATGAACAGCTTCTACAGCGTGGTGCTATAGTGTCATTCTAGACATCATAGAATCATAGAATGGTTGAGATTGGAAGGAACCTTAAAGATCATTGAGTTCCAACACCCCTGCCATGGGCAGGGACACCTCTCACCAGAGCAGATTGCTTAAAGTCCCATCCAGCCTGGACATAAGCACTCCCAGAGACGTGACATCTACAGTTTCTCTGGGCAACCTGTTCCACTGTCTTACCACCCTCACAGCAAAGAATTTCTTCCTAATATCTA
Source organism: Thinocorus orbignyianus (assembly GCA_013400375.1). Taxonomy (NCBI): domain Eukaryota; kingdom Metazoa; phylum Chordata; class Aves; order Ciconiiformes; family Thinocoridae; genus Thinocorus; species Thinocorus orbignyianus. The sequence continues at coordinate 194,154 of VXBW01000158.1, forward strand.
ATCTAAATCTCCCCTCTTCCAATTTAAAACCATTACCCCTTGTCCTCTTGCTACGCTCCCTGACAAAGAGTCTGGACAATACGTTTTACCTAAGAAATACATAGAGGTCACTCACAGAGACTGCTTTGCTGACAGATGGCAGGAGGAGGTATTACCCAGCTGAAGGGTGATAATGTCATTCAGTGCTATTGCTGTTTGAAATCTCAACATGTGCTTGCAGTATGATCCTTCTTAATATGTTTTTTGGTGGGATCACAGGCCAGAATGGTGTGGATTGCTGGGTTAAGCTCTGACAGGTTCCCTATGTATGTGTGTGTGTATGCATTGTATTTTTTCAGATTAAGTGAATTATTCCTCCACAAGCATTGTGGGAATTCTTTTATTTTTAGAAAGAAATTCTGCAGTACTTGGGAAGATATTTTTAGCATAGTGCAGAGGATACTGTAAACCAAAAATACACCTTTTTAGTCTGTCAAGATATGAAATCTAAAGTTCTTGAAAGTTTCTTCAGGAGAATAACTGTGTGGTGTTTTTTTCAAGGGAAAGTATGTTTCACCAAAGCAGCTTCAGCTGTTTAATAAAAATTATTTGCATCTCTTTATCTAGCTGTGCTCCAGGATATTTTGGAAATCCACAAAAATATGGAGGCTACTGTCAGAAATGTAATTGTAATAATAATGGACAACTGGCTAGCTGTGACCGCCTGACTGGAGGTACGTGGGGGCCTATGGACATGGAAGGGAGAATTGTTTTCTCTCTGGGAATCAGTGAAGGAAGGTTCTTAGATCAGTTGAATTGAAGGAATGACATAGACTTACAGGAAATGCAGATAATTTTTAACAAAAATTATGGTTTCCTAAAACATGACACTAGGGTAAAACAAGGTCTTTCCTGTGTAATCGAGTTCACCCTTGTAAGCTGTTTTATCACCTATTTCCCTTCATAAATACTACCTATTTTATTTTGGTTTTCTGTTTCATGGATGTGTTTTTAAATGCATTATGGTTCATCTTCTGACATGGTGAAGTCATGTCTTACCAGTGTGTATTATGGGCTTATGACACTGAGCAGTCTCAATGTTTTCTTTTTAAGATGTATTTGGGACAGTTCAGTGACATCTTCAGAGTCTGCATCAGGCACTGCCATGTTCGGTATCCAAGTGTCTACAGTGGAAGTTAGGGTCTGACTTGGGAGGCTGTTTTATAAATCCTGATATACACCATTCTGCCTTCTAAGACTTCCGTGATTTTCCCAGTGTTAGTCACACATGTACGGTACAACTAGTAAGACCTTATAAGAATATTATGCCACTGGTATATGTTTTCTTTATCTATTGTGAAGTACAGGGCTGAGCCTACATTCCTCAGGCTGTCTTTACCTCCACTCACTTCAATGCCATGGGATACTCATTTTTATTCAGAAACAGATAGGCCACTTTTCCTGAAAAGGACCTTGATTCTTCCATATTTTCACTCTCCAATAGAATTATTATTTTCTTTCCCTGTAGACAGCTATTTGTCCTCAGATGTTAGTGAAGTGTCAAACTAATAACTCCTAATATTTCCTTCATTTATGCTCTTCATTTATCTGCCCGACTCTTCATGCTGTATCAAATCATAGAATCATAGAAAGGCTAGAATTGGAAGGGACCTTAAAGATCAACCCCCCTGCCATGGGCAGGGACACCTCCCACCAAAGCAGGTTGCTCAAAGCCCCATCCAGCCTGGCCTTGAACACTTCCAGGGATGGGGCAGCCACAGCTTCTCTTGGCAACCTGTTCCAGTGCCTCACCACCCTCACAGGAAAGAATATATTTCTGATATCTAACATAAATCTCCCCTCTTCCGATTTAAAACCACTACCCCTTGCTACACTCCCTGACAAAGAGTCCCTCTCCAGCTCTCCTGTAGGTTCCTGGAAGGCTGCTGGAAGGTCTCCCTGGAGCCTTCTCTTCTCCAGGCTGAACAGCCCCAGCTCTCTCAGCCTATCCTCATAGCAGAGGTGCTCCACCCATCTGATCATCTTTGTGGCCCTCCGCTGGACCCATTCCAACAGGTCCATGTCCTTTCTATGTTGAGGGCTCCAGAGCTGGACACAGTACTCCAGGTGGGGTCTCACAAGCGCAGAGCAGAGGGGGAGAATCACCTCCCATGACCTGCTGCTCACACTTCTTTTGATGCAGCCCAGGGTTTGGTTGGCTTTCTGGGCTGCCAGCACGCACTGCCGGCTCATGTTGAGCTTCTCATCCATGAGCACTCCTGAGTTCTTCTCCTCAGGGCTGCTTTCCAGCTATTCTCCTCCTAGCCTGTATTTGTGCCCGGGATTGCCACGTCCCAGGTGTAGAACCCTGCACTGATGATTGTCAAGGATCACCTTACCTTTCCTTGGTCACAGAAATCAGAAAAGTGGCAGGTGATGTGAACTGCTGTTGGTAGCCAGTGTAATTTTTCAAGAGCTTGTTCTCATTTCATATTTCATCATTGAAATTCTTTATTATATTTGTACTTTGGTGGAAAAGATCCAAACAGTGTTTGATGTTTTGTCATTCCTTTCTTCTTGAAACAAGAGTTTGCTAGGACAAACTAATCCGTAGGGCAAAATTCAACAATCCAGGGTTTTTTTAAGTTTGTCTCCAACTATATATTCTGAGCAGTCATCTCTTTCTCCACATTAGGAATAAAACCCTTCATGATCATCAGCACAGCATGTTCTAGCAGGTTTCTCATGCGTGATGTTTGGCACTTGGCCAGACTTTTTCATTTCACCATTTCTTGGCTGATGTTGTTTGTGCACAAGGTGTAATAATAGTTTTATTTAACTGGTATTTCACAGCAGCAGCTGAAATATGTCTGGTGTTAGCTGAGTTACACAACTGCAGAACAGCATGGATATTTGAATTTCCGAATAAGTTCCTTCATTTTCTTACAAATATATTCTTCGTGACTTGTCTCCTTCTGGCAGCAGCACTCACTACCAATCCCATCTAACTTCCTGATGACTTAATGGGCAAGTGCCAAAGGAAATGGCACAGCAAGGCAGTTTGTTCCAAGCTGTTTCATGCTGCTGTTAAAGTTCAGGTCCAATTTTATCATTGTAACTTCTCACAGTTGCAAGCTGTCATTGACTCTTGACAGCAGCAGGATAGCCTGTACCCCGAGTGCTTCTTTTTCCTTCAGAGTCAAAGACACACACAGCCCTTTTCATTTTCAGGAGGAGATGAGAACTTGGCAGTAGGACCAAGCTTCTAAAAAGGACACAGGCATCAAAACAGGGGGAATTCCTATCCTATATGATGGCATTTTTAGGAGCAAGTTGCTCTCCTACCTCCTAGAAGTTAGGATCCCAGGATGTTACAATCCCACATGCACCTGGAGAGTATTAAGCTTCTTATAACGGGGTTTATAAAATGAACAAATAAAACAGCACACTGAACAGGCAGTAACTTGTGCTGGCTTGTTAGGGAGACTGAGGGCAATGTTTGTTGTATATCACCTGTATCTGTGGCCCACCCTCCATGCCATGGGTTATGTGCAGTGCCTCCTTCCATGCATACACCATGGATTTCTCTCAAGCTTGATTAATCCCTTAATCTTGCAAGCTGTGACAGGTATGAAGGAAGACTACAAACATTTCTCAGTTCCTTGTAAGACATCCTTTGGAGAATCAGAATCTGTGGTTCAAATATGGATGCTAAAGTAGAAAAAGGGGTTTGAACCTATGTCCTGGGTTTATCAATTGCAGCAACTGATAAAGCAATTATAAATGCTTTATCAATTTAGTTTTGGCTCTGATCTGCCTGGTGTTATTCTAGGCAAATTCTGGCAATACATCCAGCACACTTAATGTGAGAGAGCCTCCTGCTGCTCCCCAAGTAGCATATATTTGTGGTGGGTAACGATCAGCTTTGTTTGAGGGATAAAAAAGGTGCTGACCTCAGTAAGGCATAAGTGGGAGCTTTTGTTGGTGTGCTTAAGCCTTCTGAGTATTTCAGGTCATTCACGCTGAGCGTGGATTTGTGAAAGGGCAGCACCATGTTTTAATGTCTGCCATCCATGAAAAGGATAAGCAAAAATGCAATAGTAATATTTCCCTAAGTAAACTTTAGTTACTAATGACGTTCTTGTGGTTTCAGAATGTTTCAATAATGAACCAAAAGATGTGGATCCCAATGAAGACTGTGACCGTAAGTAATAAAATAGAACTGCATGTTGCCTTCTGCTGGCTTCAGATACATACTGATGACTCTTTTAACAGTTTAAAAAGGACTGGAAGTGTTCTGTAACGAATCTTTTAAAATCAAACATTCAATCGAACACTTGAAAAGACGATAAAAGAGGTGATCAGCTAGCCAGATGTAAATGGGGCCTCCTTTTTTCTGCCTTTGGTCACTCTCGTTAATACATTGGGCTTTGTTGTAGCCTTTGTTCTTCAGGCAACACCAGGTGACAAGTTCATCTCGTTTATGAATGTGCTCAGTGAAATGTTCTCTGCACCACGTATCAATAATTTGCATTGTTTTCCTTTGCTCATGCTCCCTCTAGCTTGTGATAGCTGTGTAATTACACTTCTGAAGGATCTGAGTACAATAGGTGATGAGCTTCAGCTAATTAAGTCTCAGCTGCAAAACGTCCATGCGAGTACCCAAACACTGGATCAGATGAGACGTCTGGAAACACGCATCAAGGACTTAAAGGTAGGCACACATAAACAGAAAAGTGGATTTCAGATTAAGTTAAGATCTAAACCGAGGAATTTTTGCCATCTTGTTCTCAGTTTGCAAGGAAACATGCATCAATTTTTGATTTGAAATACCAGATGCTGGTAGCACTCAGCTTCACCTGTTAGAAGACAGCTATTGTTTCCATGCCATGCTCTGAACGTGAATCAGTATCTCTGCTTTTTTTGAGGCATGCTTACCTTGAAAGCCATACCTCTGAGGTTTCCCTATCCCTACCACTCTGGGTTTTTTCCAGCAATTTCTGTCTCTGCATTGCCAAAAAAACTCAGCATTCCAATTGCCAATACTAAAATTCACCCTAAAAATTAGAATTGATTGCAATAACAATTTCTATACTCACAGACAAAAAAAAGCCCGAGTTTTGGGCAGCAATGGGTCTGCTTTTGTGTCAGTAATGCTGCTTTTATTTACCTTGGATGAAGATCTAACCCAGTGCATTTTTGCTTTTTGTTTCCTGTAGATGGGTGATTTATTGGATTTTTTTTCTTTGTTTTCAGGTCTTATTGAATAATTACCGTTCTGCTGTTCATAATCAGGGTTCAAAGGTAGACCAGTTGGAGACAGAATTCATTAACCTAAATCATGATGTAAATGCTCTCCAGGAAAAGGTGACTTATCAAATCAATTTAGAAATACACATCTCTTGACTACACACTAGCATACTGTATCCAGATATTTTTAACCTGATCAGTTTTTTCCCTTGCTAGGCTGAAAAGAACTACAAAGCAGCAGAGATATTATTTAATAATTTTGGCCAAACTCATCAGAAAGGCAAGGATTTGGTTTCACGAATACAAATAGTTGTCAACAATATACAAGGTAAAAATAGTTTCTGAGACCATAACATGTTCTGTCTTATGGAATCTTTTCAGTTTATTTGCAATATTCTTAATTAAGCATGGGAGGTTTTCCTAGAAAATGACTTCATAAATTAGAATTTAGACATAGACGTGGAACTCACACTTCCTATTAGAAATCTACTATATAATGTTAATTTAAGAGCCTGCCTTCCCTATGTAGTAAATACAGAAAGGGAAGCTTTTCTATGGAGACATTTAGAGCAACAAATCGACTATCCTGACTTTAGTCTGGGTTGCTATCATAGGCTCTTTTAAGTTAGAAGTTTAAAATTATTGCTGTGAACTTGGTCATTTGGACAAATTTCAAGCCCAATGCCATCTTACTAACTCTCTGTGACATGGGGTACTTTTCAACATACTGTAATTAATGCAAAATGTATCTATCTGCCTCATTAAGGAATTCAGGAATAGGCCATTTTCAGAAGAGACTAGCCTTGTCTTTTGTGTCTTTTGCATAGGCTTAAGCGCATCCTCACTTTGACAATACTATTGGGTTTTTTCAGTTCTTTTGGAACAAATAGCTGGTACAGATGCAGATGGTAACAACTTGCCCTTGGGAGATGCTGCCAAAGAACTGGCTGAAGCTCAACGCATGATGTCGGAGATGCGAAACCGCAACTTTGGCCAACTGCAAGCAGAGGCAGAGAAGGAGCGAAAAGAAGCTCAGCTGTGTAAGGACTTTTTCTCTTGGCTTCTTACTCTCTGGAAAGATCAATCTTAAATCTAGAGCTTTATTGATTGTTTGGGACGGAGTGCAGGGAGGGGCATTTTGCCATGTATCCCTGGGATCTGTAGCAGTCAATAGTCAAAAGGAAAGTGATAGTTCTGAAGGGGATTTAAAGGCATTTTTAGTTTCTTTTGGAAGAAATTCAGTTGAGCTTGGGAAGAAACCCAATAGGTCCTTCTTTAGTAACGAGATGAATCTCAATAAAGAAAGACGTAGCCAATTATAATACACTTATGCAGCGCTTTGGTGTATTATACCCTATAGGCTATGGTGCATGCAGCTATTCTTGAGGAATTACTCATGTCATTTAACAGCAGATTTTAAGAAGCTGCTAGAGTAGCCCCAAGGCCAGATCATACAAGGATAAGGAAGTTCAGGAGTTCTAGTTGTACTCCCTTGTGTATTCTTTGCATGTGTTTGGCTGGGATATTCAGAAACCTGATTCTGGACATTAGGACAGCAAGAACAGCAAAGTCACAGGCTTATCTCCTAACCAGGGGCATAGTTGAGAAATGTGAAAGACCTTAAAACTGATAGTAATTTCCCCTAACTTTGGACTTTGATACCAACTTCTGAGTAACTCTTCTGTATCCTATCTTCTAGACAGTGAAATGGGCACTCTTAAGATACAATTCATTTGACCTCTTTGATGTTTCTACCTTCTTTGAGATGAAGTGTGCCCATATCTCTCCAGTAATTACAGAGAAAGCTTTAATGACTAGCACAGATGTAGATGTCTACATTGTAGATGAAATCATTGATGAAACTGTGTTAGTTCCATATTAAAAAAAAATTACATTATTCAGCATTTGCAGTTCACATTCATTCTTACTTAATTTAGAAATAGCCAAGTAAACGTTTGTCTGTGCTGTGTCTGCAGCAGCAAACTTGTGAGCAGATTTGATCCAGTGACATGCTGAATAGCATCTCTGCTACCATAACACTAAAAGTAGTGCTGCAAAGGATGCTCAGTATTTCACACAACCACAGCTTTCTAATCCTAAATATTGAGTCCTTTTGAAGGAGGTTTGTTCTGGTTCCCTTCTTTTCTGAACAGAAGTTTTCTTTCTGGTCTTGATCCTGCAGTACTGGCACGTATTAAGAACCAACTACAAAAGTACCACCAAGAAAATCACGGGCTTATTAAGATTGTGAGAGATTCATTGAATGACTATGAATCCAAAATCACTGACCTTCGTGAAGCTCTGAATGAAGCAACAGGACAAATCAAGCAGGCTGAGAACTTAAACAGAGATAATGGAGTTCTGTTGGAAGACATAAAGGTAATGTCAGAATTCAGAAGAAGAAAGTTAAACCTCGGGAGACAAGAAGTGCTTTTGATTGCTGTTTTTGACCTTGCAAAGCCAAATATCACTAATTATTTAGACTTTCTCTGGCACCTCTTTTCATCTTTAGGTGGGTGTAAAAGCAGGTATAAATGTACTCCTTTTTGTGACCTCTTTATATGATCAGGACAGTGTGACCAAGATGTAGCTCTGATGAGAGTCAGGAGGGAGAGTCTCCGCCTGACCCTTCTTTTCAGCTGTCACTAGACTTTTTCTTTTCTATTCTGGATCAAATTCTTGATGCAGATGTATATTTCCTAGTTAGTCCCTTCAGGTATTTGGCTTTAACAGCCATAAAAGATGGGAGAAATAATATGTGCAATACTCTTCAATTATTTGGGATTAATGATCTAAAGAACTGCTTCAGAGTTGTCATCAGAAAGGTGACAAGAAATATCTGTCATTCCTTAGCAGTGCTTGATTTTTGGAGCTGGTGAAATAGTGCCAGAAATAAGGGTGTGCTGCAGGACCCATTCTTTTAAATTAATTGTGGTTTTGCTGAAATATATCATGGTTTTAATAGGCTCGTATCCATCCTGTTTGCTAACACTGCTTGAGCAAAAGAATTTCTGCATGCAACTGTCACTTTCGATATTTAATTGTACCTTTATGGGCATGGACTGTATAGTACATGTGCCACATAAGTATGTACAGTTGTGTTAAAAGATGGATGTATCTGTACAAGTCATAAATCTCCTGATACACGTCTCTGGTAGAGAGATTTGATATGTTTCAATGATAGAGACCCAACTGGAGAGAGCTGCTGTGCCATTACCCTAGAGTCACAGGGCTGCTCTAGACCAAAGAGCTTCCTTCATTTTCCCCTCAGAGCTCTCAAGAGGATAGGGTGGGGAGGTTTCACACGCCCCTTTTGCTGTCCTTCCCAGATGAAGGCATAGTATAATAATTTTATCTCTGCCTGTGAGAGAACAGAAAAGATCAGGGTAGGCAGCAGGGAGCTGTTTTTAAAGTTTCTGGGTTTGAGAGATCAGACACTTAGATGGTCTGTCCTGACTGTGGATCTCAGCTGACCCGTATTACTTTTACTTTTTGTGAATTCTAATAAGTGAACTATTGTGGTCTGCTGCCCAGCTGTGTACTCTGCTACTGCAGACTCTTGAGTTTTCTCACTTTGCAGTAGGATAGCATTAGTCCCTAAACACTATAGGCATCTGATTAACACAGCAATAGTACTTTTGGTAAATCTTGCTCCAAACTATGATTTTCCCTGCCTCTCATTTTTAACTCAATCGCATGTTTTTTAACCTTTTCTTTTCCTGTAGAAACGGATTGAGGAGACAAATGTACAACAGAACGGTATCTTGGATATTCTGAGCTCTGCTCGATCTTCCCTGACGCAAGCTAACAGCGTACTTGGATTATTGCAGAAGAGCAAAGAGGTATAGTTAACCTTGTAGTCAGTCTTCTTAAACTAAGGCTAAAAACCCCAATATCTTGCTGTCACTGTAAGGGGTAGTGTAGCTCAGGGGAGGATCTCGCAGCCCATGCTGGGTGCAAAAGGAGTCTGCTTGCATGTGTTTCTGTAAGACAAGCTTGTTGAAGGTTGTGATGTGTCTGAGGAAGACACTGAACTGCAGATATCTGAATTTGGGAGAGGATCTGTGAGAAATATTGTAAATGATTGTATATTCTTGCATTTCTTTCTAGGCAATTGCTTTTAGCCGCTATCAGAGACAGGATACTGGGCTAAAAGGGCCTTTGGTTTTGGCTCAATACAGCATGGTTTGTTTTTACGTAATGGGTCTAGAACCATAATGTAATGACTAGCAGTTGTTTGCAGTCACCTGTAGAGTAAGTTGGAAGGAAATGTTTTTCCCTTTGGTCTCCTCAGGTGCAAGGTGTATGTAACACTGAAGGAAAGCAGGACAATATCATACATGTATGAATACAAATAAAATTTTATCTTTATAAACCCATAGGAATATGAAAGCTTGGCTGCTCAGCTGGATGGAGCAAGGAAAGATATGAGTGAAAAGCTGACAAATCACTCTTTATCAGCAAGCAAAGAACCGTTGGTGGTGAGGGCTGAGGAACATGCCAAGTCTTTGCAAGATTTGGCAAAACAACTGGAAGAGTACGTTGCTATTCCTGTAAATAAGCAATTCTTGTACACAACATCCATGGTTGCTATACTCTGCAGCTTCACTTTGTCTAATGACTATTTGCAAAGTTAGAAAGAAAGTCAGTTTGTTGTCTTCTGCTTCTTCATGATGTACAGATGTTTTCTTCTCTTTCTTTTTCCCACAAAGCAGGTTGTCTTGTATTTTTCCTGATTTTTTTCCCCCTCAGAAGTGGGGACTCCCACAATATGGCTTTATATTAGTGTATTAACACTTCATTAACTTCTTACAGATGAGAGAAAATCCTCAGGTACAGAGTGGAAAGATATTTAGAATATTTTTTCTTATATTGTTATTTCCTGTGCTCATACTCAGGGATACTTTTATGGTGTCAATGAATTGGGGCAAATAATTGGAAGAAATGTCTTGGCAGAATCTTCAGACGTATCTGTTTAGCATGAGTGAGGAAAAGAGTTCCTATAGTTTTTTCATCTTTTGAGGAGTCTTCTAGGCAGGCAAAACTCTGAGAAACTTGATATGAATCAACTGTTTCTCTCTCCATTATCTGTACTTTACCTTAGAATTATGAGTGAGGTTTTGGAGGCCTTCCATGGTACATTAGAACAAAATGGAAAAAAGTGAAACCCTGGTTATTTTTTTTCACATGCAAATTGATTACATTTTGTCATTGCACCAACTAGAAACTCTCAAAAATCTAATTCAAAACCAACATTAACTTTTTGTTAGTTTTCAGTATGATTTTTTTCAGTTAGGATGACACTGTTCTCACAAATACAAGGCAAAAATTGGGAAAAGCCCAAGGGTTATGTAGTTGCTTTGTCTTGTGCTCCATCTGTTGCTGCTGTAGGATGTTGGAGCAGCCAGAGATTATCTGGAAGCTGCAGTTCTCTGAACTGAAATGTATTTGGAGGGCTTTGATGGAGGTGGCTTATTAACCTTGTACCTGTGTGGTTTCTCACCATCTTAATCATTTAAAGACTGCTTTGGAGGCCCATAGTTGTGCTTGCCCAAGCAGCTGAACTTATCCCATGTTCTGAAGAATCTTTTCATATTGGTCTACCTTTAAGTTTGACATTTTTGCAGAATGAAATTACAGATCTAACCAAAACGCCTTTTCTGTATTGGCATTAATTAAAACATACTGAGTTCAGAATACTTCTCAAAGTGTAATCTTTGCAGAAGGCTGCATATTTCACCCTTTCCCCACAGAATAAAGAACAGTGCCAGGAAGGATGAGCTGGTAGGCTGTGCTGTGGAAGCTTCTACTGCCTATGACAATATTATTAACGCCATCAAAGCAGCAGAGGAAGCAGCCAACAAAGCTGGGAGTGCATCTGACTCAGCTTTATCGGTAAGTACCCTTAAGTTGCCAAATGATGGTAAACTTGTTACAACTAGATTTATTTATTTTTTAACTATCAATGAGGTACTAAAATAAGACCTGTGTGTCTTGGCATCTCTTATTTGTCTGTGGTCATTATATGAGCTGCTATTCTGCTTGCTCATGAATTCATTTTGGTTTGGCAGCGAACAGGCTCGTTACTGCCTTTCTGATGAGGATGCCGTGTGGATGCCAACTGTTCTCAGTGCAAAATAAAGAGATCTGCATAAAGCAGGCCTGGTAATCACTGAAGGTGATTTCAGGTATTCTCTTTTAACTTGCACTAGTAATACCCACAAGCTCTTCAGCAGAGGAATAGTATCTAACAGCTGTGGGCTAGTTAATGTCTTCTGAGTGTCCCAAAATCTGTCAGAAGTTTGCTGAAGACCAAGGCTGTATTATACTTAAATTAATCCTGGTAATTGTTATTTAAGGTGATGTTCTTCACAGGAAATCTCTGCTTTTGTATAGTTGGGTGTTTTTTTAAACTGGATTGGGCTCTCTCCTTACTCTTTAGTGTAATTATTAATTTAGTATAATTATTTGAGTATAATTATTTAAGCAGTCTTACTGTTCTGTGCTTCTATTACCAGACTGTGAAGAGAGAAGACCTATCAGGGAAAGCTGCAAAGCTAAAAACCGAGAGCACTGCACTCTTGAATCAAGCCCAGGAGACTGAAAGGACATTGCAAGGTACCAAGAAAGAAAGTGATAGTAGATATTTTGGCACAGCATGACAAACTTTCAGTGAACCATGAATTTTCACAGCTCAGCAAAGCTCATCAGAACATACTTAACCAGAAGAGGCTAGTTCTGTTAAATGGGATATCTTGTGATCGTTATTTCCAGTGGCAAAAAGTCAAGAAAGTGGATTTCCTACCTCTGATATGCTGTACGCCTTTGCTCTACTCCTGTCCAGCAAATCCTTGTGCTTGTACTCGTTTTGCATTGCAAATGCTCATTGCTCATTGGCAACGGGAGCCGTGTGAGAGTGCGGACTGGGTCCCACACCATCTGTCCAACAGAGAGGTGGTATTTCTGTTTGACGTTGATACAGGGCTTTTGTTGTTTTGCAGCTATTGGTCCAGCCCTTGAAGACATAAAGCAAAGACTGGATGTTGTCGATGGAAAGAAGAATACTCTGCAGATTGATCTTGTCACTCTTCGAAATAATCTCAATGGGATAAACAGAGGTTAGTTACATATAGATAATTTCTGGTTTGCCACTTTCTTCTATTACTATATGAATCTGCATGTACATTTGTCTGTGTTTCAGATGACATCAACAGCATCATCACTGATGCAAATAACATGGTAAAAAGTGCCAATGATGTCACAACTAATGTATTGGATGAACTGCTCCCAATTCAATTAGATGTGGAGAAAATGAAGAGTACCTATGGAAGCACACAGAGTGCTGCCTTCAGTGAAGCACTGATGGAGGCAAACAATTCAGGTATTGCTAGTGCTGTCTAAGACCTACCAAGTCACTGTTAGGTGAACATGCTCAGTTTTGCAGCAGAAATTTTGAGTCATCCAAAAGTTATGCATCTAGCCTAAGCTAGTGTTCTGAGCATCCTTTATTGCCAGTGGAAAGGGACAGGTACTGCAGATGGTGATTCAGGCCATCCTGTGGCATGTATTAAAAGCTGATACCGTGACTGGTCTCTAAAGACTTGGAGGCCAGTGACTAGCAGGGTATCTCAGGGTTTAGGACTAGGTCTGATCATCTTTAACAATAATGATCTGGATGATAAGTAGAGTGTACCTTTTGCGAGTCACCTGATGACACAAAACCGGGAGGAGTAGCTGATACAACAGAAGGTCTTGCTGCCATTCAGATGGACCTCAACAGGGTGCATAGATGGGCTGACAGGAACCTCATGAAATTCATCAAGAAGTCCTGCACCTGGGGCAAAACACCCCATTCTTGTGCTTTCATTGAGATCTTCCTAATATTGCAAGACTGATGGAAATAGTTCTGTCATCACCCTACTGACTGCTTTTCTGGTAATTGTGCAGTCATATCATATTTTTGCATCTGTTCTCCTTCTTTCAATCATCAATGATTTTTTTTTCTTTCATTGCAGTAAAAAAATTGACAAACAAACTTCCAGATCTGTTCAGCAAGATTGAGAGTATCAACCAGCAGCTGATGCCAATAAGCAACATTTCTGAGAATCTAAATCGCGTCAGAGAGCTGATTCAGCAAGCAAGAGATGCTGCAAATAAGGTCTGTCCTGAACACTGCATTCATGCTTAACCCCAGTGATTTGGACACAGTGATACTTTTGTTCCTCTTGGTCAAAATGTGTGCGAAGGACTAGACATAAATTTGATTCAACAGCACCACCCAAGCACTTGAAGTAACTGTGATGATGGGAAACAATAATTTGTACATAAAAATGAGTGGGTGGAGTAGCATACATCCTCCTCCCATAGGATTTTTTTTCCAGGTCATCTCTGGGAAATTATTTGTACAATAGCCTCTTTCCTTCCAAGGTGCATTATGTTGGCTTTGGCAGCAGAGGCAGAGTCAGTTCTGCAGCTCAGAGGCAGGGCTGTCCACCCACTGGCACTTCCAGAAAAGTTGTTGTGTAGCCCTGTGTCAGCTGCCCCACGACATTAGGAGTCAGGTACCAGCATCTTAATAGACTGCCCTTTTTCTATTTAAGCAGTGGCTGTGGTTGCTCAAGGGATAGCTTGGTCTCATGTCCCAGAGAAGCATCCCTGAGGTCATCGCAAATAACCTACAATTACAATGAATAAGAGGGATCTGTGACCATGGTGCAAGCAGCTGTAATAGGACATGCTTTTATTAACATCAGAGGTGCGCTATAATTTCCAACAGACAGTCAAGTCCAGCTAAGTGAAGTATGAGGATAGGTATGTACTCAGCTAAATAATTCATAGGCTTGCTCTTTAGAGCTGCAAGGCATGTCTTTCCCTGAAGGTAAGTTACTTGTCAGAGGCACGGTAAGGCTTGATTAATTGATGTCTGGAGTTAAAAAGTGCTGTGTTAAGTATCGGTAATACAGAACACTATTATCCAGTCTGTTTCCTGATTATATTGTTTGGTGGGATCAGAGTCCAGATCTGTAGTAACTGATGGCTGTAACGTGGCTAGGATATGTAATAGATTACTTTGCAATTAAACACAGCAGTGAAATAAGTAGGAGTAGCAGCAATAGATAATTACAATGTACTGAATTTTGTTTTTCTTAACAGGTTGCTATTCCTATGAGGTTCAATGGCAGCTCTGGTGTAGAGGTTCGACCTCCAAGCAACCTTGAAGATCTGAAAGGCTATACTTCGCTTTCTCTCTTCCTCCAAAGACCTCAGACAAGATTAGACTACCCCCAGACAGCATCAAATAAGTTTGTACTGTACCTGGGTAATAAAGATGTAGGTATATTTTGAGTTTAATCTGATTTTTAGAACAGACAACATGCTTTAGAAACAGATGGGAGATGATTTATTTTGACTGAAGTGAATTTCTTTCTAATTGCCATTATTTGGTCACAGAAGTGTTTTGTGAAGACTAGTTCATTCTTCCTTCCCTGGCAAAGTAACTTGTTGGGTGACTGACTGCTTTGCCCTTTGATGCTTTGCTGTTTTGCTCCTTTGGAAGCTACTTCACAGTCATGGATACCATCACCGAGTCTTGTCAGAAGTGTCAGGTTCTGCAGCAGTCAGCACAAACTCAGCCCAGCTGCTGCCTCAGAGCTTTGAGTCTTTTCACAATATAAGTTGCTATGAGTTTCCCTGTTGGTTAAAAAAAGGTGATCGTTTGGGCTTTAAAATTCAGTCCCTCAGCACTTAATTGTTTCTCTTTTGAATATGTAGAACAGCACAGACCTGTTTGTGCATTCAGGCTTGCTCAGGCACCATCAGTCATTTTTTTTTAAATTTCCTGCACCTGCAGTTCCTAACTATATATTTTTAAGACTTGTTATCTGACAGCAGCTGCATCTGTAGTGAGTTTTGTGCATACACAGAAAGCTGTTTAAGGGTAATTGTTCTACACTGGATTTCACCGTTTTATCCCCTGATAGGATATCCGTTGACAGCATTTTAGTTGTTACTTGTGAAATATGCTATGCTGGAGAAATAAAATGTGAATTGTTTGGGAAAATGACTGCTTCCAGTCACCTCAGTAGGAACCGTTGTCCTTGACTGAGTGTTATTCCAAGCATATCTTTTTTTTATTTTGCAGACATTGAGTCTAACTTTTAGTGAAGGTGTCATGGGTTTATGGCTTTAGCTGGGAAATGTTACAAATGTGAAAATTATTTTAGTTACTATTGTTATAAAAATAAAATCCACACATGACTCTTTATGACTATATTCACTGAATCAGTGCAACACATTGTTCATTGAATCAGTGCAATGAATAATACACGCAACATATATGATCACAATTTTTTCTTCCCCAAACTGATAAACTCAATAACAATTCTCATCATTAGGTAGACTTCTTATGACTCATGCGCAGCATGATGATGTCTCTGAGAAAGTGCTGCTGTATTTTAGCTTCATTAACATTAATCATTTATTAATGATTATTTGCTTTGCTATTCTTAGGCTTCCAAGGACTATATTGGTATGGCTGTGAAAGACGGCCGCCTCACTTGCGTCTATAACCTGGGAGATGGTGATGTAGAGATAGATGTGCAGCCATTTGTGACTCAAAGCAACACTGAGGAAGCTGTTATGGATCAAGTTAAGTTTGAAAGGTACAAGATCCACAGTGTGCAACAGCCTTTTCCAAAACCTGTTAAGAACATCCTTTATAAGTGTGATGTGATATTTACCTATCTGTTTTGGTTTTAGGATTTACCAGTATGCAAAGCTGAATTACATCAGAGCAGCAACATCAATTTCTCCAGAGTATGGAAGCCCTTTGACTGCAAACAGCAGAGGCAGTGACACTCTCCTAAATCTTGATCCCAGCACAGTTGTCTTTTATGTTGGAGGATACCCATCGGATTTTAGGGTACAAATTGTTGCTTAGTCTTTTAAAGAGATTTCCATGTTAATTAGTCTGTTCTTCTTACAAGTAAAGGTTGAAACTAGCAGTCTTTCAAAGGCTGTGTAAAAGTTTCTCCGTGTCAGTAGGAATAGATGGGTTGCAAGGAGGAGTTACTACCTACAGAAGCTGCTGGCTTTTAGTATGCTAGATCTCAAAGAAAGGCGCATGGTGAAATTTCATCTGCTGAGGACAGCATGAAACCTGGCTGGTCCTGCTAAGTACTATTCCCAGTTCACCCATATGGCTCTGCTTTAAGCTGTGCTGCAGTACTCCTGGGGTGGTATCAGATGGTTTGGATATCATATACAAAGATATGTTAATTTTATGGTATTTAGAATGTCATATTCTCTGTGTTACTAACATTTGCAGTAAGTCTCAGCAGTCTCATCAAGTCTCATAAATGTAAAATTTTGTCAGCTGATGCTGATGGAATGTTTTTGATGACACTATTTTGCAGCCTCCACGTAAGCTAGACTATCCTCATTATGAAGGCTGCATTGAATTAGACAACCTAAATGAGCATATTATCAGCCTTTACAACTTCAAGAGGACATTTAATCTCAATACCACCGAAGTGCAACCCTGCAGAAGGTATGATATAAACACAGAAGTGTTTCATAGTTCTGTGATTTTACCATTACAAATCCGTGTCTTTTTAAATCTAGAGGAGTAGCCATTGTGTCTAACCTGGTGATTTTTTTCTAGCTCTTCGTCATGATTAGATTTCTTAGAAAAAAGAAATTTTTCTAAGATACTCCCTAGTATCTGAAGGGAGCTTCAGGAGAGCTGGAGGGGACTCTTTGTCAGGAAGTGTAGTGACAGGACAAGGGGTAACAGTTTTAAATTGGAAGAGAGGAGATTTAGATTAGATATTAGGAAGAAATTCTTTCCTGTGAGGGCGGTGAGGGACTGGAATAGAGAAGTTGTGGATGCCTCATCCCTGGAAGTGTTCAAGGCCAGGTTTTCTGTTTACTTGGGTTAGATTAGAATTTGTCCATATTGGTGTCCCTGTACCAAATGATTTAACTTAAGCTTTTTCAAAATTATGACAGTAAGTTCATGTGGTAATAGTTTTTTCTCTCATTTGTTCACATCTGTGACACTAAATCATTACAGGTATAAAGAAGAGACTGACCAAAGCTATTTTGAAGGTACTGGTTATGCCAGTGTCACATTGAAAGAGTCAATACCCCAGGGTCGAGTACGCTATGAGCAGACAATTGAGACTACTGCGGATGAAGGCATTGTGTTTTTTGCAGCAAATGAGGTAACTCTGGAATGCTTCTGTCTGTTTTGTGGTCCAAGCACTTTTTTAAAAACTTCACTGACTCAAGAATGTGTTACATTTACTAATAACTGTATAGAAATTTCTTGACAGTGTTCTTTTTGTCCATGTGGCAGATTAGTAGATTCTGCTGTATGTTAAATGTTTTAAGTAGTCCTTCAAGGAGCAGGTAGTTGGACTTGACAATCCTTATGGGTCAACTTGAGATGTTCTATGATTCCCTAGTGATTGCTGAATACTCACTTTGTCAGGGCTGAGAAAAAAAATTATTCCTAATAGCTCCTCCATTAGGGCATGCAGAGAATTCTGAATTAGGGCGGGCAGGGAGGATGTAATATGAATCAAACCAATTTTGAAATACTAAATCCTCCAAAAATGGAAGTGGAGTCTTCCCAGATCTAGATATCAATGGCAACAGAGTAAGGAAGAATGTAGAAAATGATGCAGTGACTTCTACCTGTAAAGATGCTTAAAACAGCAGTGATGCTACATATCTAACATTACAGGCATGTTTACAATCTCTGTGACATATTCTAGGTAATTTCTCAATGCTGCAAAAAAGATATTAGACATTTTGAAATGACAAAAAGTTCTCTAGAGATTTGGAGAATATATCTGGAGCTGCTGATACCAGATCTGTTTATAACAGTTTAAAGTAATTATTGTTGATGATTATTATAAGCTTTAGTCTGTTTTGTGTTATCTTTTCCTCCAGAAGTTTTATTGAACCAATGCTATAGCTTCATTAAAATTATTCACATGATGGTGAAATGTAGATGAAATGTTGGTAGTTTAATTGTATTGGTGTATTGGTGATTTTTTGTGGTTTTTTTTTTTTATTGCAGGATCAGTTCATCAGTGTGCTCATTAAAGATGGTCGTACAGTTTTTAAATACAAAGTTGGCTCTGAGCCTCCAAAAGAAATAGAAACTGATTCAATTGTAAACGATGGAACATATAAGCAAGTATGTAATTTTAAACAATGAGGTGTTCACTGTGTGTAAAAATACACATTAGCTGAAACTAAACATCCTGTTTAAAATTTAATTGTGAAGTTTTCCTTTTATGTTGAGGAGATCAAGTTGCTGGGGATTAGTTTGAACATATGAAAATTAATCTTTCTATGGTCATGCTTTCCTGTGAACATGGATAAGTTCAATTTTAACAGAAAAACCACCAAAGAAAAGAAAACTTTGACAGAGCAGCGCTTTATTTAAAGAAAGCTGTGTATATTGCAATTATGAGCATTAGTTTAATACTTAGATCAGTGCTTTTACCACCTATGGGTTTATTTCTTCAGTCTAGGCTGATCTTTACAGAGACTACTCTTTTGTAGTCTTTTTGTTGTTGCTTGACTGTTTAGCTTCACTCCGGCTGTTTTGAGGTGCCACTGGAGTGAAATCAAAAAGTCACCATTAAAACCTTTGACTGCCATGTTGGGTCATTTTTCCTTTTCCCCTTATTACATCTCCAACCAAATAGTCTAGGTCGCAGGGTCTGCTGAAAGGAATCTTTATGCCATACTGGGTCAAATTACCTCCAGCCAGCTGACTGACCTAGTCTTTGTATCTTCTATTGCAAATAGAAAGCAGTGTCTGAATCTTAGGTAAGGTGTATTTTTAAGGCAATCTTTCTGGGGAAAATAAAACCTCACTTTGTATTTGGATAATAGAGAATTTTCCTTAGGCATTTGCTTTGGCTAAATGCCCAAATTGTTTTGCAAAGTACCCTTGAACTACTGCAGTTATTCTGGTTTTAAGTCACTAGTAAACAAGAGGAGAGGGAAAAATCCCAATGTGTCCTGCTTTGTGGAAGTACCTCTAATCTGCTAAATTGTCTTTGGTTTTCCTGAGCAAAGTAATTCTTATTATTCACTTATTTCAGATTCATTTGGTGCTTGCCCAAAGTAAGAATACCATTCATGTCAGTCCTAATATTAGAGCCAACATAAATGTCTTCAATTTCACCACGTACTACCTAGGTGGAATTCCAGCTTCTCTACGGGAACGGTGAGTAACTATAAAAAAGACTGTAATACACAGGTGTTGTTTGGAAACTTCATCTAGCCTCCTTCGTTAGGCAATTTCTTTCACACTCTGCATCAAGTATCTTATGTGATGTGAAAATAACCAGTGTATAATACATGATCATAATATTTGATTTTTGTCTAGTCGTGGGATCTTTGTTGGAGTGTATCCTTAGAATTGGGTTTGATCAGTATGACATACATGCGTGCAAGAAAGATTGCTATTGTTCTGTTTTTCTATTTCTTACATTGTCAACATTTATTGGCTACTATATTGGAGTGTGCTTTAAATACGAGGCTACTGAACTCTTTTTCCTTCCACTCCCTGAAAACAGCTTTAATATATCCACACCTCCATTCCGGGGCTGCATGAAGAATGTGAAAAACCCTAACACTGCCTCTGTTATTTTTGACGAGACTTTTGGTGTCAGCAAGAAATGTTCAGATGACTGGAAGGTATGAACAAAGTTCTCTAAAAACTTCTACTGGAGTCCACAGAGTCTGGTTTTGTCTAGAGATTTGGAGAATATATCTGGACCATTATGTTCACCACTTTCAGAAGTTATATCTGGTTAACGTGTGATGATAATAAAAGAACCTGGGCTTGGCATGAAGATATGGAAGAGAAGAGGTTGCACTCCTACTGTGATAGCTTGCTCGAGCACATAGTCCACTCTCTTAATTAATACTGTGTACAATTAAGAATACATATTTACCATGTAAACTTGTTGGCTTCCAGTTGCCAACTGGAATCTCTTACTGATTAGACCAGAATACTACTCATGATCTTTCCTCTTGCCAAGGTGCTTATGCTTCCTAATTAAATGACCTCACCTCACCTCACCACTTTTTGTCGAAAGAACTAAGTAGACTCTACTACCGAAGTCTCTGATTGTAAGGCTATTACTCCACTCATCTGATCATTTTATAATTGTTCCCTGAGAACTCTTGAGTTTTGCCACATTCTTTTTAAAATGGGACAATGTGGCGTTTCAGTGTTGGCTTAACCAATGCCGCACGGAGAGATGAAACCCACCCTTCTGCTTCTACTTGCTGCTACTTACATGGTGCATGATCCCATTCACCCTTTTTACTGTGGCATTGTACTGAAAGTCTGTACTGATTTGCTTTCCCTTTCACAGAGCAATTTCTTTGCAGGCCATTTCCCTATGCAGAGGGTCTGACATTCATTCTCTTCTGTGTCTGTGTACATTCTCATGTATTAAGGTGTCTTTTGTTCAAAAAGGCCCAGGTATATCGTGTGCTATGACTCACCAGCTCATCTGCACAGCTCCATACTGACAAACCATTCCTCCAGCTGCTCACTTTTGTGTTCCCAAATGTGAAAACTTTCAAAACTATCACACTGATGCAAAGAATAGCTCGAGATGAACAGCTCGTTATACCAGAGAGCCTCATCTCCCTTTAGAATTTCTCAGATCATAGTTAGTGCTGGTGGAACCAGTTCAGTCAGTCTGTTCCATACTGAAATAATTGTACTTGCAGTTTGCCTTGGGCTTGGTTTTGACTGGAGTTGGTCACAATTATGTTGAGTGGGGCAGTTGTTGTCCCATGTTGCCATTTCTTCTGATTAAAAGGATAATCACTGAAAGCATTATTATCTCTCTTTCAGCTCGTCAGATCTGCAGCTTTCTCCAAGAAGGGAACACTGAAGCTGAGTGCAACGGGTTTCCCATTTCCGGAGGATTTCCAAGTTGGCTTTGGCTTTCAGACCATGGCATCCACTGGAACCCTCTTAAATTACAATTTATGGGTATAAAACTTGTTTGACTTAGAATATGGGATTGGTTTTGTTTCTGGATCAGTCATGCCTCTGTGACTCTGTCAGTTTGGCATCAGTTTGTGTCTTAAGTCTCATGTAGATTCCTGTATTTTAAGACCAAGACATGGCTACTATATTCATCATTTGAGCATGACATCTTGCATGTCACAGGCCAGAGAAAACTCTTCCTGGCAATTTCTTCACACAACCAAAACATAGCTTGATGAGTTACTGAGTTTTGAATTTGAGCCTTCTGCAGAGTAGCTCGTGCACCAGGACACCACCATCCCAGTAAGTTGCCTAATAAAGTGGGCTGGATATTTTCTCAGGAAAAACTGGTATTCTGGACATGCAGAAATGTTACCATGATCAAATATGCAGAGGAAAGGGGTTGATTTTGCCTGTGTTCCCTCAGAAAGCAGGGAGGTTCAAGCAGAACCCGATTCTTGCTGACTGGAGAAGTTAAGATAGGAGTGCACACCAGGCATTTGAGAAGTGGAGAACTGAATCCTCTGCTTTTTTGTAAAAATAATTTAAACAAATATTTAAAATGACTGTTTGGTATTCAGAGTCTAGAGGCATTTTAAAACAGGAACTACGCTAATTATGCAGAACTGGGTGTAATATCTGGGTGTCATCTGTAGAGGACTGAGAAATGCAGTTTTAATGTAAGACAATATATTTTCCCACAAGAGACCACTGAGAACTGTGTTAATGGCAACATCAAGGAGAACTAAAGGCACTGGCATTTACCTGACCATTTTTGGGATTCTTTTCTAGCCTAATATTCTTGCCATCTTTCTGAGACCTGGCTTTGTAAGTGCAAAGGTGGGAGAGAATGAAATTGAACTGGAAAAGAAATATGAAGATGGGTCCATGCATTATGTGACAGTAATAAAAACGAACAACATGTGAGTCCAGTTCTTTATCTGATTCTTTTATGTTGAGGTTGGAGAAAGAAGTATAAAATTTTGTTTGACTTGTTCTTCGTGTACACAGCTAAAAATGGCCTCTGATAGCAAAATATACTGAAATAATGAAGCAAAAGCAAATATTTAGTCTATGAGCGTGCACATCAGTACCTGTGATGTTTCAGCTTTGCATCACTATGTGTGTCTTCTTTAGATTGTGTGAGTTTTGACTGCTTGTCAAACTGGAGCTTTAGAGCTCTTCCCCTTCCCATAGCCTTTACATAAGTCACTGAAAGTTATAAATCTATCTAGTGTAGGTGGTTAAAGGCCTAGGGAAGAAGGTAACACTGTGTCTTTTTTTTTTTTTTGTCTTTTTTTTTTCTTTTTCTCAATATTATCTGTACCAGCTGTTGCTAACGTGTCAAGTGCACTATTTGGACACAAAAAATGAAATCCTGCCCTATAGTTGCCAATGAGCCTTTTTCCATGAATTTCAACTGAACCAGGATTTCACTGTAGGACTGAAGTACCAGCTTCAGCTCATGCTCAATACCTACCATGGAAAAGCAGAGAAGTTTCATAGCAGGCAATGAGCACATAATGAAAAAGTCCCATAAGTGAACTAGTGAAGCTCTAGCTTAGTTAAAATATAACAAGAAAACACATCTGTCAAAGGGTTCTTTTTTAATATATATATATACACAAATACAGATATAGATATATACATATTGATATATAGATATATTTAAGTTAGGTTCACAACTATTTCTTTAGAATTCCTGCTTATTTTTATTCACTTTGTTTCAGAGTACGTCTGCTGGTTGATGATGAGTCGACATCAAAATCAGTTGACTTTGCAAGGGCACGGACATTTGTTGAACCTATAACATTTGGTGGAGATGATTTTGAAGGCTGCATCTCAAACATCTTTATAAAAAGGTACTTGGCTTAGAAAGAATTTTGTTTCATGCGTTTTGGCCTGTTTCCCTTCTGTAATCATAAGAATGATCCATGAATGCATACCTTTGCTGCCCCCAAATATACTTATATTCAGGCAGATTATACCATGTATAATCATTCAAATCTACTGTTCAGGTATAATGGAATTTTAGTCTGAAACATACTTTTTAGTAGTCTTTTAATCAAAGAATGAACTCAACATAGTGAATCAGAAGTGTCCCAACAAGACATCCAAAAAGAGCTGCTAGATTGTATTATTATAGCTACACAGGGAGCCAGGTAATGAGTGAAGATTACTGGCAGAACCAAAACAGTTACACAAACAAATAAGAGCATATGTATAGAAATCAGGTGCCTGATTTATGTTGTCTCTTTTTTCACATGTGTTTGTCTGCTTAATAGAGACACCTTACAGGCAAAATTTATTAGCAAAATTATGCATAAGTATGTTCTTTAAAGAAAAGCATTCCTTGATTCATGAGTGATGTTCCAGTGGGGCTTTGTTTTATGTAAGTTTTGATGAATATTTATTCATAGAATCACAGAATGGCTAGAGTTGGAAGGGACCTTAAAGATTATTGAGTTCTAACCCCCCTGCCATGGGCAGGGACACCTCCCACTAGACCAGGTTGCTCCAAGCCCCATCCAGCCTGGCCTTAAACCCTTCCAGGGATGGGGCATCAACAACTTCTCTGGTCAACCTGTTCCAGTGCCTCACCACCCTATTCACATGTAGAGTTTAAGAAAATAGTGCATTTTTATTTGATTATTATAGAATCACAAAATGGTTTGTATTGGAAGAGACCTCTAAAGATCATCTAATCCAATCCCCCTGCAATGTGCAGGACCATCTTCACTGGATCAGACTTCTCAAATTACATCTTCATTTAAAGCACTGCAAGACAATTAGATAACCTGTATATTAACCTCCCCACCAGAAAACAAATTTGGAAAACTTCTTTTAGTACAAAAGTTGATGGAGAATTAATACTGTAGCTAGTTTGATCAAGTGAATGGAGAACTAGACCAGAATTGAAGTGTGTGTTCTGCTCACAACTTTACCGCTTTCTTCATAAAAACCCACGAGCAAGGATCATCGTTGCTTTTTCTAGCTGTAAAGTGTTTTGTAACTTACGGATTAGAGATGCTGTCTACAACTTATAAAATTATAGTACTGCTTAATATTATTCTTTATCCACACAAGAAAATGGTTTTGACAATCTTTCTGACAATTTGGCTGTAATACTAAAGCTACATATTTAGTTGTGATGGGCTTTACCCCCTGACAAGTCTCATTATAACATCTTATTTAAGGAGAGAGTGAATCATTAAATAAGCAAGACTCGATGTTGCCATTTTTTCTTGATCTGCCACTGATTAGGCATAATTAACCAGAAAAGTCTTGTAGTCTGATCCAGAAACCTTAGTCATGCAGGGCTGCTGTCATTTTTCTCCTTTTTTCAATGGCAATATTTGTTTGGTTTTTCAAAATAGATACCTTTTAGCAAAAAAATATTTTGTTTAGATGAGATGAGAACAAAACATCAGAGGTTTTTCCATAGCCAAAAGCAAATGGCCAGAACCACGAAAAATATGAATACTTTTTACAGCATTGAACCCATATTTTTCATTGAAAAATAAGAATCAATACTTTTAACAACAGGTCACTAGGAAATCTAGTTTGTACAGAACACAGTTTTACAATACGCTGTTGATTACACTAAAGGAAAGGAATGCTGTGTCACACCACTTACTGTTTTCATCACTCTAGGGCAGGTCAGCTCCCTGAGGTTCAAAATCTCGTTAATTATACTGCAAAGAATGGTGTGTCCCTCGGAGCCTGCCGCAAATATGAGAACCTTGAACCACTGCTGCTGCAAGAATTTAAAAACCCTCCCAGGTTTAAGATGCTCAAGGTATGCTTGTTTTTACTGCCGTCTTTGCCCCATGTTGATACCAAGGCTTTCTCTGCATAGCTATGGTTTCTAGAACTGAGATTAGGGTGTTATTATTTTCCTTCCATCTCACATCTGAAGCAAATTATTTCTGTGTTGAAGCTCCATGCTAAACTCATACCTGTCCAGAATGACAACAGCTTCTCTGTCAGTTAGAGAAGGTTGTTGACTGCCTCAGATAGGAATTCTTAAATGTGTAGATTGAATTTTTTTTTATTATTATTTTTTTTTTGTCATGTTCATGCATAGTAAATGTTTCAATTCTGCCTTACAGGTACAGAATGAAAAATACCTTGATTATTTGAAAGCCACTAATGTGCAAAACCAGAAAAAACACACTTTACCAACTTGGTTAAATGTCAACAGTGAAGCATATCTCCTTGGAAACACCCCCAACAGTTTCATATCCTACATGTTTTTTCCACCATCATCTACAGACAGGTAATACAAGTGTTCTCAGTGGTCCTCCTAATACTTGAATTGTTAAAGCTGCTTGAATCTTTGGGTGCTAAGAGTTAGGATTTTCTTCTTGCTTATGTTTTGGGATGTAACACAAGAGTGATTCTAAGGGTTCAGACCTTTTTTCTTTCCCAACATTTACCCAAACTGAGTAGATTGACTTGGATGTGGTGGACAATTACAGTACATATTGATGCCAAATCCTAAGCGTGAATATGTCAACCTTCATTAAGTTTCAGAAACGCAGGCAATTTAGAGCACTGTGATTGCACTCAAAAGTTATTCTGCATTTCACAAGTGTAGTTTCACTGGTACTTTTCTGCAGAACAGAAAGAATACAATTAACAAACCAGACCTATATTTTGATGTGCTTACTTTTCACTACAGGTTACATTTCTCTGTAGACGTACGGACTCGATCATCAAGAGGATTAATAGTTTTCATGGAAGAAAGATCTGAGGACTCTTATATGGCTCTCCACGTTTCAAAAGGACGTTTTGTCTTTTCAGTTGTCTCTGGAGGAAAACGAACCAAAATCAAAACCAGTACTAAATACAATGATGGGGAATGGCACACTGTAAGTAGTATGGCGCAGGAACCATGGGGAAACCACAACCAGCATTCAGCAGGCCCAGCCTATTGAATTTTTAAGTTATTAGATATTCGATTTGGGTCATCTGAAGTTAATTCCTATGCCTTGAAAGTTCACGTGATTGGCAGGTCTCTGTTATGATAAAGCTTATGGAGACTGATGGTCCCAGCAATACAGTGTTTAAATTAAAAGAAAAAAAATCCCCAGTGGCTTTCATTAGCCATTCTCACGATGTTTTGTTTGTACCCTGCAAAGGTGGTCTTCAGCACAGATGGGAAGAATGTCCGCCTCGTCGTTGATGGTCTGAGGGCCCAGCAAGGAAGGCTGGCAACAAATTCTGCCATCAGCATTAAGCCACCAGTCTACTTGGGAGGGCTCCCATCACTGAAAAGAAAGGTAAATAATTGACACATCCACCCATGCACACTCCCCATGCTGCACTAATTGCACATGAAAATGTTAATATGCAGGATTATTTTGCTTTATGCTGCTTTACTCTATTCTGGTGAGACCCCACGTAGAGTACTGTGTGCAGGTCTGGAGCCATCAATATGGGAAGGATATGGACCTGATGGAGTGGGTCCAGAGGAGGGCCACGAAGATGATCAGGGGGCTGGAGCACCTCTGCTATGAAGATAGGCTGAGGGAGCTGGGGCTGTTCAGCCTGGAGAAGAGGATGCTCCGAGGAGACCTAACAGCATCCTTCCAGTATCTGAAGGGGGCCTACAAGAAGGCTGGGGAGAGTCCGTTTACAAAGGCCTGCAGCGATAGGATGAGGAGCAATGGATTCAAGTTGGAGAAGAGTAAATTTAGATTGGGTATTAGGAACAGGTTCTTTGATCTGAGGGTAGTGGAACACTGGAACAGGTTGCCCAGGGAGGTTGTTGAGGCCCCTTCCCTGGAGATATTCAAGGTGAGGCTCGATGAGGCCTTGGGCAACCTGGTCTGGTTGGGGGTGTCCCTGCAACTGCAGGGAGGTTGGACTAGATGACCTTTGGAGGTCCCTTCTGGCCTGGATGATTCTATGATTCTATTACCGTGTTAAAAATGTTTGGGGGATATTTCCCAGCATTGACTGAGCACCATTTGTGGTGTTTGCAGTTGTTCATTAAATAACTTCTTCCTCACCTGTTCACACAGCCCTCAGCTGGGCGCACATTTTCAATGTTTGTTGCTGAGACACTGATGATAACCATGAGCTGTTTTCATTTCTATTATTTAAAAAAATAGAAAAACCCAAAGTCACATTTGTCATTCCAAGAATACCCTCTTCCCACAGAATATTTACCTCAGTGGACTAAGCAATAATCTGTAGAGAAGCAAAAGAATCATTCTTATTAAGGAATTATGAACGTAGAGGTGGATTTGATTGGAAATATGTGTGATTTGTCTTACTTTAAAAATTGGATAATTAATGATGCAGGGCCTTTTATAAAACCCGATTTAAATAAGCAGCCTCTTAGAAGGGAAGCATGTATTTGAGACTTCGCAACTCCAGTTGCATTGTCTTTTTGACATGTCATTGCGAAGTTTCTGTTCTGCAACAGGAGTTGTGCTAGCCCAAAATCAACTGTTACTTTCATGTTTTAAGCTCTTTTTTTAAATTTTGAAATACCTTTTCACTGTATCAGAAACGGGTTTTAGGTGACACTAGCCCCAGCCGGCTTTCTACAGTCCAACAATACAAAAGATCTGATGTGTATTCTTGCTGAAAACATTGCCATCATGCTTTAGTATTCATATTTTGAATTATGCTTACAGAATATACCAACAAATAGTTTCAAGGGTTGCCTGAAGAATTTTAAGGTGAATGGAAAAGTCCTGACTACACCTCAGCAAAAAAATGGTGTGCTTCCATGTCTGGATGTTCCCATGGAGACGGGGGTTTATTTCTTTAATGAAGGAGGATATATCACCATTGGTAAGCTGTGTAGAGATTATAGTATATGAATTATATCTTAAATGGGTATGTGTGTATGTGTAAGGATTTATTTACTTAATTTACTTAATTAATTACGTAGTTTTCCAGTTATGTCCTCCTTTGATCATTCCTCAACCCACTGTTTAATACTCCACAGGTAACCTGCTGATGGGGTCTGATTTCAGGATTGTATTTACCATTCGACCAAGGAGTCCAAGAGGTGTACTCCTCCATGCTGGAAGCAAGCGAGACAACTACTTGACTATTTACATGGAAGGAGGAAAGGCAAGTACAGGCTGTGTTTCCATTTAAGATGTGCTGCCCTTATTCAGCAGGGGCAATTCTGACCTTGAACTCTGGGTTTTCGTGTTGCGACATTTGTCTACAGGGTAAGCAACTTTCTGAGAGCTGTTTAAAACCGCCACATGGAAAACTGAGTGTTTAACTGTCTCTATGCCTACACTAGCAGTTTCCATTGTGTGCACAACAGCCTGCACCTGTGAGTGTGTAGACGACTGCTTTAGGAAAAGGAAGGCTAATTGGAAAGACCTTGTCTCAGATTATGTCAAAAGAATTAATGTACTTTTTGTAAGATTGTGAGGGAGAGACAAAAGTATGTATTTATGCTTATAAAATCTATCAGGGAAATTTACTTTCCTCTTAGAGAGGATAATTTCTGAAATATGACTCTTAAAACTAGGTAAAACGCAGCCATCACAACATCAGTAAATTACTTAAAGTAATTTTTCTGTTGCTCTTTTCCTTGCCATGGTAACTTAAAAGATAACTTTTTTACAGGTCATTGCTGCTGGAAATAGTGGTGCTAGAGAATTCCAGACATCAGTCACAGCTGAGCAACCTCTGTCTGATGGACAGTGGCACACTATTGCAGGTATGTTGTATCATACCAGTTCTTCTGAAACTTTGAAAGGATGGTGGGTACACAGCACTGCAGCTCCAAATTTTTGTTAATCATTTCACTCCTGTTCATTCTGAGAATACTCTCTAGAACGATGCAAGTGTCTCATGTCAACTTAAGGCTTTACTTAAGAGGGATTTTGGGGCTCTAGTTAGCTCCAGAGTACTTAGATGTATCAATCTGACTTTGAATTAAAATAAAATCTATTTTTCCTTTGAGTTAAATTTCAAGACAGATGCTAAATAGTACCATATCTAGTTAACTCTTTAATAAGGCTGAGAAGAAGTACTCATTTACTTACTTCTTTGCAGTCTCTCGGAAGGACAGCATGGTGCAGCTAGAGGTGGGCACACGAAGTAACTATACCAACGGACTTCCACCTTCCCATCCTAGACAGATGCTTCAGCCACTCTACTTTGGCAAAATTCCAGGTAATGTTATTGCTGCTAATTTTTTCATATATCTGTGTGGCTTTTTTCCCCTTTCCAAAGCAAAAGCCCCATTCATGCATGTAGTTTTATATTGTTCCCTCTTTTGAAAGCCTTGCAGAAATTAATGTTCTTTAAAATCATTGTCATTTTATTAATTTGATTTTTCTACTTTGTTTTTTTTTTTTTTGTAGCAAATTTGGAGACACAGCGGCATCCAGTTAAAGACCCATTTTTTGGCTGTCTTCGGAATATTAACATCAATGACAAACATGTCTCCACCAGGAGGATTTCAGAGGTTCACGGTGTAGTGAGTTTGCGTGGATGCCCGACGAAGTAGCTTTGCTGTTACGGTACTTGTACACACACATCAGGGTGGGTCTGCCGAAGTACTGTGTGAGTTCCTGCAACCTGGGGTCCCCTTTTGCTGATCCCTGTGTTGCTGTCATCAGGCTGGCTATTCAGAACAGCTGGCGAGCAAATGCATCCTCTGGATGTGGACTGTGCCAAAGCAAATGAAAAGTATTTGCTTTGATAAACTCCCTTTTAAATGTTATTGATTTCCAAGGTAATCCGTTGTGCCTTTTGAAATATATGCAGAAAATATAGTTGTATATACCTTGCTGGGCCAAATTCTGCTCTCACACACAACAGCATAGACTTGAGTAAGTCCAGTGTCTTAATTTTGGAAATTTGCCTTAATGCTGGTCATCTTGAGAGCAAATTTGATCCCCTAATATAAAGAATTTTATAAAAATATAAATTTCTTTGGATTGATGTTTATACAGAAATGTACATTAATGTTAAAAGTAATAATAATAATAATATAAATGGAGTTTGAAGCACTTTAAGGAGTGAAACTCTGGGAGTTTGTTACAATGCTAGGAATTCTGGGGCCAAATAAATGCAGTATGTTCTTAAAACCATGTATTTTCTTGTTTGGTTATTTTAACCTTCTGGTTTTTTAATGTGCTTTTTACAGAATATTAATTCCTGCTTGCTTTTTTGCAAATATTTCTGTAGCTTTAAGAAGCTGATTTGCCTGAATAAGCATGAGTCTGTCATCTCTGCTTATTAGAATTTGGTTATATAAAAATCTCAGAAAGAGAGTAATTTTTCTTGTAATCTTCGGAGCCAGAAAGTCTCCTCCAAAGGCATTTTTTTTTCCTGATTAAATGAAGACAAGTTATATTAGGAACAGCAGCTGCACCTGCTACAGTTCTGTAGCACGCACTGTAGAGCTAAACCAGCAAAGCTGTCTTCTTTGACGTTCAAATCTTTACTTTGTACCTGACCACCATCCATGGTGGAGGGTGGGGGACATAGTTTGCTTTATTCCTCAGAATAGAGAGGGCTGGACTGAATGGCCTTGACATGGTTGCTTCTTCCACTGTCATTAAGAAGCAGCATTTTGATAGTTTTTTGTTGGTTTGTGGTTTTTTTGGTTTTTTTGTAATTCCCTGATGCCAACTCTCTTTTGCAAAATTAAAATATTTTCTAAGGCTGGTCCTAGGTGGGAGTAGACAGTGATGCAAATAAACTCTCCTTCCCACCTAATGCAATGTTTGGTGCCACCTTCCACTGCTGTCTTGCTCAAGTTGGAGCAGCATGTCCTCAGCATGTTTGGAATGAGGTGCTAGCTGATGAATAGAAAGCGATGCCTGGCCAATAGCCTGTATGGCTTTGGTCGCTAATCCCTTATCAAAATTTTGCAGCTTTCCAGGGTGGCAGAAGTGTCACGAAAGCGTTCACACCAAATCTTGTGTTGGTTTTTCTTTTATGGCAACTCTGTTCCAGGCAAATCTATGTCCATGCAGATGTTGCTCAGCTGTAGATCTAGTTTTGGAGGGAATAAGATGCAGTGAAAGTATGATGAGGTCAAAGCTTCCGAAGGAGAAGAGGATTGGTGTGTAATGGCAGAGCCCTCTCTCTGAAGATGCTCTGTAGAAACAGCTTCTCCTATATGGCTGCTTGACACATGGGACAGAAACACCCATCGGCCCAGAGGTGATGAGGTTCCAAAATCATCTTATCAGATAGCAACAGCTGAATCCTTTCTACACGTAAAGCCCCCTGCCTTTGAAGTACGTTGTCAAGTATTCAGGCGACCAAAACTCTGGAAATACTCAATTGATATACTGGCCTTTGATGGCACTTGAAATTCCCACAAGGAGACACTAAGAACAGTTAGAGATTAGCAAGCAATGCTCTAGAAACATTTCATATCTCCTGCCCACCAGAATGCTCCCTAAAGGAGATTTTCTCTAGTCACAAAAACTGTTTCTTCTTCCCTTCCCCCCTCAGAAAAAGCAAACATAGCAAAGATTTTTGCATCACAACCTGGAGCCAGGCCTGGGTTTCAATTCCCTTCCATCTGATTTTATTTTATCAGAAGTAGTTTTAACACTGACAAGAAGAAATGAAAAATGCATAAAGATTTGCGTAAATGTAAGTTATAATGACTATCAAGTATTAATTCCAGTACAATACTAATGCATAACGAATAAGTAGAAAAGTCTCTCTGGTTTTAAGGTTCTTGGTGGTTGTTTTTTTACACCCCAGTTTCTTCAGTTATATTGCTTCCATAGAGTCGGGATGTCACACTCTGTTGGGACAACCAATATAAGCCAACTAGAGTTTCAGTTTTGTACTTTAACATAGATAAATCTCTACCCAGCTGATGAACACTTGGTAAAAAGCTTTTTGCTCTTGAAGAGCCAGTGGATAATCTTTACATATGGGAAAAAGTTGTCCTGTTTAGATTAGTCAGATGAAGAATTATTATTATTGATGAAAACCACACGGACACTGAACTGTATTTCATGTATTGTTTGTTCTGTGCTTAAAATAGTCTGAATTTTCTCACATGGGAAACAACTTTTGGAAAACAAGAGCCTGATTTTTCAAGTCTTTCAAGTCATGAATGATAGACATAATTTCAGTTTTCTCTTCAGGTTCACCAGGAAAGATTGTTGTTAAAGTCAAAATTAACAGTTTCCCCCAATACATTTTATAGTAGACCAGTAGTGATAAATCTTGTAGTAAAAATAAAATGTTATAAGAATAAATAGCAATGTTAGCTTTGGGTAAACACTGTGTTGGTGGTTTTTCTTGCTATAAGTAGTAGTTCTGAGTCTTTCATCATCCAAGTGTTGCCATTTGACAGTAACTTCCATGGATTATTTACCTCCTTTGGCTATGGTATTTCGGTGGACCCCCAAATCTATCAGGTCCCATGTTAGAATTGAAGTAAGTAATTCCCACAGGAGAGGGATAATGCATTTTTTTATTGTCTAGTCATCTTTACTATTTGCTATTCAAACCTTTAAGTAATACTAATATACCAATGCTAATATTTTCAGTGGTAAAAAACTCAATTCCAGTCATCCTTTCTGAGCCTGCATTATTGCTCATTGCTTGTGTTCGAGAGTGCAAAGGTATTACAGTTTGCATTTTGTTTCACTCACCTTAACATTAGAAGTAATAACCAAAGAAATCCATACATTACTGTCTTCTGGAAAGATTTTGGTATATGGTTTGTACCTCTTGAAATTGAAGCTCCTGAGGAAAGTTTTGAAAAGTTTAATGAAATGTAGTTTTCAATATAGTGAGAGTGTATGGTTAAAAAACCCCTATGCTCTTTAACTGCATGCTTAGGTTGCCATAATGGCTCATTTGAATCCCAAATCAATTACACAAGGAAAGCAGAAGATTTCCTCTCCAGGCTAAGCCACATTGCTAGTGCCAGATGTCTCTCTTGTCCATATAACTACCAAGGGCAGAAGTTAATTTGGATTAGATTTAATAGGATCATGTTATCTGAGGTGGATGACACCAAGGCCTGTAAGTTCCCGTTTGTTATAGCTACAAAACTCAGCCAGATTAATAAGAGCTGAAAGCCAGTCAGGAAGCCTGACACTGAGAACAGCAGGCAAATAAAATGAAATAAATCACAGGGCACTGTAGGAGGAAATATACATTCACTGCAGAAAAAAACCACATACATATAAGGAAAACATTTCTCCTCTTCACTGCTTATTAAAGACACTGTAACTTAAGTTTCCAGCAACAGAAGATTCCAATTAAAACTTCTTAAAAGTATGCCTGTATCTGAGCTTGAAGGTCTGTGCTTTTGTTATTGTGGAGCTTTCATGTCAAACACAGAACCATTGACCTTCCACTCTGTCGGCAGCCAAATGAATTGGGTGAATTAACTTTCTTGGGGTTTGTAACCACTTCTTTGGAATCACCCGTGAGCCACTGCATCTTAGCTCTTCTTCCTGTTAGTAGCTTTGCCTCTTCTGGAGTCCAGTGTGAATCATTTGGGGTTTTTTCTCAGCTGTGCTTCCTCTCTGCTCCTCATAAAATAGCCTGGAAAATGTGGTCTTACTGAAAACGCTATAAATGCAGTATGGCTTTGTAATGAACTCTTCTCATGCTTTTTGCCTCTTACCATTTTCTTTGTGGTTTCCTCATTTAAAAAAAACAACTCCTGCATCTTTCTCTGATGATGTAAGGAAATTCAGGGCACAATGGCCCAGTCTTCTGTAAATCTGTCTGTATTTTCTAAAAATGCATTAAATGGATGTCCCTGGCAGGCGGAACTACTTTACATTTAAGGGGACATTGCCATAATACAATGTTATAGCTTCCTGAGGGCATTAAGACTGCAAGGCATGAGCATAAACTTCTTTTGTACAGCTGGCCCACGCATCTCAAAACTGCAAAAGGCTGGTCGTTGCCAGAGCTTGAATGAAGCATTCTCTGAGTATAAAGAATTGCATGCAAAAGAACCAATGAGTCTTTATGTTCTCTCTGTCAATTTTGGGGATCCTCTGTAGCAATGAAACCAAACTATGACGACTTGTCCATATCATGCTGTGTCTCCTGGTTTGCAGCTGATAGCATTCAAAATGTATAAGTCTTTTTCAAACACACTCCTATCATTACTTGGCACCTCGGTCAATAACTGTTTCCTACAGGTTGTTCTGAATGTAAAGCATATCTGAAATGTTCCATGAGACGCATTTGCTTTGTTAAGATGTCACTTGCTCATTGATAAAGACTGAGCACTGCCGCATTATTACACAGAATAAAAAGACAGACAGTTAGCATCATGATCTTTTGTCTGTCTTCGGCTATATTTAACTGGGAACAGCAACAGATTTCTCTATTGTGAGGGAGCCTGTGTCTAAGATTTCTGTCACAGGAGGACTGTGCGCTGGTAAGAATGAATAACTACCTTCATAGGAATGTCAGTAATTTATAAATTAATATGGAAAAAAGACTCTTAGAATTTCAACCCAGAAAGAACTGTTCAGATGTTTTCTGAAGCCTGCAGATATAATGAAGGAAGTATTTCAAAGGATACAGAAATAAATGACTCTGTGTCCAACTCTTGCAGACACAGTTTTAATTAATAATGTCATAATTGTAACGAGCTAAAATCTGTCAGCATGAGATATTACTTGACAGAAGACTTATATTGTTAGGTAACAGCACCTGCCATAAATCTTACTTCTAGATCCTTCTTCTTACTTTCTGGTCAGAATTATTCTCTGGATGCTACAAACCTAGAGAGTCAGTAACGCACCCGGATACTGATTCCTCTGGCTAAGGCAAGGGTTTTACTCAAGAACAAGGTGTCAAATTAGTAATAAATTTCTAACTTTCCTTTTGCTGTACTCAGTTAAATCCAAGGTAATAACATACCCCTGGGGACAGTAACCTAAGTAGTTAAGAAGCTAAAGGTACTCTGGGCAATTCTCCAAGAAAACGTGTAGGCGTGATCCAAAGTTCAGTGGCTTAGTGGAAAGATCTAACCACTTCACAGGACTTTGGCTCACACACCTTATTATAACATGTAGAAAATCTTAAATGCACTCTATAAAAAATGTATTCTAATACATTGCCAAATAATATAGAGAATTGTTATTGCAGATTAAATCTGTTTGTTATGGAGTAAAGGGCAGGACAGTTTCTAGAAAACATAAGATAGTCCTTTTTATATAAATATATATAAATAGAAACTTTATGCAAATGCAAAGGGTATTTGCTTCAGCAATAGGGGTGGAAGCAAAGAGACCATGCAGATAAATCAGATAAAACATTCTGCCTGATGAGTGTCAGTGGTTAAGGGAGCACGGGGAGGTGGTCTCAGACCACCATCCATGAGGCAGCCAGCAAAAACAGCCAGAGAACCTGCCCAGGCTCAGCCCTTTCCCATGCTGCTCAAAAGCAGAACTAACTGCAGTCATCCCACTATGCCTTTACCAGGCTCAGAGAAAAGAAAATCCTTCTTGGAATTTCATAATTCCTGCATACAGAAAAATAGGACCAAATTTTGAACAGCTAAGTTGTATTTAGTCAGATTCTTGTAACTTCATATTGCCATGCTAAAGGAAGGAAGTGTTCCCACTGCTGAGCCACTTAAAGAGAACATGTGATCACTGAATCTATGTATATCGTGTTGATCACAAAAGATAAAACAAATCAACATGACGTATACACTCGGAACAAATTTAATTCAAAACAGACACCACAAAGCCACTAATGATCATTGTTATTTAATTAAAATGGAATGAATAGGTTAAATCTTCCAAAGAGACACTGAATGCCATCAAACAGACTAAAGGCTATGTGGATGATCAGTATAAATCAACACAGCTCTATTGTTCCTGGATTTTGGGCTGATAGGAGAAAAGGGTCCAAGTTACATTTGTGTATCTTAATGTTTTTAAATGATGGGATCACGATGTATAATCCTATGAAAAGGACTTTGCTGCAGAGAGTTAAAATGAAGACTGTTTCAATTCACTTTCTGGGAAAAAATACTGTGTATTTTTATCAGTACAAAAAAATTACATAAAGAACAGATGTGAGCTTAAAGGATGGATAGAAAGAAAAAGACTTTATAGGTGAAGAAGGAAAGGTACCTAAGGAAAAGTAAGCCATAAGACTGCTCTCAGAGGATTTACCCCTGCCAAGAGAAATGCCTACAGAGAGAAGCTCGTTAGAAATAGTGACTGAACAATTTCAGGCTACAGGATGGTATCAAGGAGACCAGCCACTGCTCCCTTCCAACCCAAGACTTGGTGGTCAGAGCTCCTGGGCAGCTCCTGCCTGCCTTCACGGCATGGCACGGCATGTCGTCCTGGAAATCCAAACTCTGCCAGCTGTGGGGCTGGGCGCCTGCCTGCACCCTTTCCCCTCCATTGCCTCAGGAAGGGGAGCTGGGGGGAACAGCTTCTGGCTGACCATACTCTCGTCCCGTGAACTCACAAATCTCTGCACTGGGGAGGTCAGGCCTAGCAGATGACAGGAAGAAAATAACACAAAACTGCCACTCATGGCCCCTTTTATTTTCCTCTCTGACCCTTTTCCTTTTGTTTGTTGTACTCTGTGTAATGGAAGAGAACATCTGGACTCTAGTGACAGCAAACCAAATTTGCATGCATATAGCAGATAATTAAGCACGTGTCTATCAGCAGTTGCAAACAGCAATTAGTCATGAGATAGCTTTCCACGCCCCTTCCTGCCTGTTCTTCTGTTCCTCTCAGAGGGCCCTCTCACACGCGCATCTCTGAGAGGCACTGAGCACTGGCCTCCTTTTTATTCCTGAAAACAGTTGCACAGCTGAGCTTAAACCCTTCCATTTCACTTTGACTAGGATGAACTTCCTACGATACATCAACTTCTAGTAGAAACTGCTTTCTGCTTAAGACGTGATGCAAGTGACCCAACACCCTTGTCTGCATCCCAGCTTAGCTGAGGGCTTTGTTCCTAGTTTGTTCTCTCAGTCTGAGGAAACTGAACTTTGGACATTCATTTCTGACTGCTGCTATTTTCTGTGGTTGACCCTTGCCTCTCTGCAGTTGCCCAGGGCAAACGCTGGCTTCTCTAATCCCTGCAGCCATAAAGAAGTTTACGTTTGCCCTACAGTTTCCACCCCTGGCCTATGAAGGCCATATTATAAAATCTTAGTGTGTCAAGTAAAGATATATAGCCCATGTCTGTCTTTTCAGTTGTAGTGAGTCCCCTGGCAATGAAGCCACAGGTAGCATTTTGTCACCTAGGACAGGTGTCCTCATTTCTCCTGTTACAGAGTGAAATTTTCTAGACAGGTACAACAGAAGTTGCTCAGGGCTGCAACTAGGAGAAACTGTTTAGAGTCATTTATAAAGCATGACAAATTTCTGGTTTGATGAAATCCAAAGATTGCTTTGCCTATTCCTAAATTTCAGCCTCTAGCATCATACCTTTTCATTTATCTGTATGTTGATACAGAGTAGTAATAGAGCAAGCTTCAGCAAGGGCAGGTGCAAGTTGGAGAAGAAAGGGCTGGAGAGCGATCAAAGGACTCACCGTGCCTCGAGCAGGGATTAGAATCAATGGAACGGCTTCAGTCTGGCCAGCAGTGGTTACTGCATGTGGCCCTTTGCTCATTGTACAACTGAGCCGCTTGATCAAGGCTTTTGTTGAGGTAAAAGTCTCACATCTACATAATGATTTCTGCTGGAGGATTCCCGTGCATGTTTGAAATAGAGTTCTTGGGCATAATTCGCAATGTTGCCGTTAGACTTGTGTGTGTTAACAGTGTGTAGGCATTCCCAGCTGTAACAAATCCACTCATATTGCAGAAAGTATTTGCATTGAGTAGTTGTTTAACTGCAGCTTTCAGAAACTTATTAAGGCCCAGAGACCTGCTTGAAAACAACAGTTTGCTTTTCGTATAGGTAAAATGCCGTCTCCTGTGTTTCAACAGGGAATACTAAGGTAGGTTTTTTGTGAACGTCCTGTTAGAGCAATGCACAAACCAACCCTGGCTGGCACCAAGCAGCACTGTAACGCTGTCACGTGCACCTGCATTTCAGGCGTAGCTGTGCTTATGGGAGCACATTCCACCACCAAATCCAGACAAAAATGTTAAAGAGTTTACTATTAGGGTAGGTGCGCTCATTATTTTTCATTTGAGACCCACAGAAAGTTAAAAAATACATGGACCTACTTGATTTTAAGCAAACAAAAGGGCTATACAGATGCATGTGCATATGGAACCAGCCCGTAACACTGGTACTTGCAATGTTAACACCTACCTTAATTCAGTAGGACCCACAGCACTTGTGGAGCAGTGTTGTTACTTATCTCACAACTACAGGCGTATAAAAATTGGGTATCTACTCTAGGCTATCCTTCTATAATCAATGGAGCGGGGTTAATTATACCCAAAGAAAAACACACCCACACATCATCTTAAACATATGCGATAAGAGGACATGGCAGCAGCCAGCCCAGCTCTGGGCTCTGAGCAAGAAGCCTAATTCCCTGAAGATGGATGCAGCGCTTGATTACATTTTAGTCCTCTGGAATAATCAGACTGCCTTCCACCCTAGCTATAGAAATACCATTGTGCAGTGCTGTCAGCAGGCCTCAGAGAAGAAAGGAACAAGCCACAGGGAATTATCTCCTGCTTCCAATTACAGGGAAAATTTGTCATTATAAATGCTTTTGTCACTCATCCTTTTCAGTATTGAGTTACCCAGACACAGTGTGGTTAGCTCCTGGCATCTCCATATTATGATGCTGTGACTCATCATCTATGGACCTATGACATCAGATTTGCCAGTATTTCTGCACCTTTTTATTTTTTAGGGTCTTGGTGCCACCACTGGAAGAAATCTCTATTGAACTCATTGCCTTTTTTGATGAGCTAGACAAATTGGTACGTATTTCTTCTTAGTTTCTACCTTACACCAAGGAAACTAACATACATGACCTATTTTGTTGGTGCTTTGTATGACTTGAAGGTTGAGAACCTAAGGAGAAAATGTAGGCTGAACCCCAGATGAAAGGCATATAAAACAAAACGATGTGAGACAGAACATGTATTTACGTATGCTTGTGTACCTACAACCCCTTTAAAAATAGGTAAGTGCAAGAGCTATTAAAATGAAAGGAATGGGAAGAAAAGGAGAGGAAGGCTTACTGGAATATTGAAATAGAAAAAAAAGCACTTGAGGAAAATGCTAACGCAATGAACAATGGGAAAGTGCACTGAGAAAATCAAAGATGATTTCTCCTTGTGCTACGTCTGGAAGAGGAGCTCTGAAAAAATGGCCTGCAGTAAAAGCATAGCTTTTCTCACTGCATTATCCTGGTTATTGCTGTGCATAACTCATAACGGCTAAAATTACGCAACTCAGTTTGAGATGCTTGCCTGGTATGTAGCTCTCAGCCTCACAAAATGCTGTTGGTAGAACAATAAATAGTGAGTCAGTACAGAATAAGTCACCCAATACGTAGTCTTAAAAGACACTGTGCTGTTTAAGGGAAGCAGTTCTTTCAAATACACTTTAAAAAAGAGGAGGGTTGTTACATTTGTTATTCTGCTGTTACTTTAATAAAAAACTTGTTGTATGTTAAAATTTGTAAGTCACTTCTGTGGTTATGGTTACATGCACACAGGCTCTTGACTTCGCCATCTCTCTTCATCTGCAATGCAGCGTTTCACTCGAGAGCAAAAGCTGTCACTTCCCATAGTGGGAACTGATTCTGGTAGTAAGATTCTTTGAGGAATCTTTTAATTCTCCAGAGTGTTTCCTGATTCACATACCTTGATTAACAAGTGCCCAAATAGGAACATCTTATAACCAGTTTGGACAGAGTACATATTCCAAATAAATGGCCTAAATTTCCAGAAGAGAAAGAATGGGAAAACTTAGTGGTAAGCAAAAAGACAAATCATTTAATAGTTTAGACAATAGGAACCTCACTCAACTACATGCTGCTTATTTCATTATGTACCAGGAGATAACACATACATTCCTGGTTTAGCTTACTTTCATTAAGAAACTGTCAACTCAAAATCTAGTTAGTCAAGCATCGGCTTCCAGCCCCTTAAATTCTCTTTTAAATTGTCAGTTACAGAAAATAATCTCATCAAATAACAAACATATTTATAGTCTTAAGCATCAAAATGTGAAGAATCGTCCATTCATATGAACTGACAGTCCATTCAAAAAATTTAATGTTTATGGCTATTTAACAACAAATTAAGGCAAGGAAGAAGAGAATGAAGATTATTTTAGCACGTGGCTCTATTTAGCTGTTACCTCTAAATAATACTGTAACCTGAGTCTTTTCAAATATACCTGCTGTCTGAACACACCCTTAATGATGATTCCTTCACTTCAGGTTTACACAAATAGACACAATGACTCTTCTCATTAAACGGTTCTCCAAATTAAATGGTAAAACTAGTTATTTTCTCGAGTGAGCAACAAAAGTGTTCAGACCAACGCACAAGTTTCACAAATGAAAAGCTAGTATCCAGAAATAAAAACTTTGATATCTGGGGTAGCATCTGTCTCTCAATATGGTTTTTAGGCTTTTTTCTGTCGCATGATATATGCTGCAGATCATGCTGCTTCTTTTAAA
This sequence comes from Thinocorus orbignyianus, assembly GCA_013400375.1. Taxonomy (NCBI): domain Eukaryota; kingdom Metazoa; phylum Chordata; class Aves; order Ciconiiformes; family Thinocoridae; genus Thinocorus; species Thinocorus orbignyianus. The sequence continues at coordinate 235,015 of VXBW01000158.1, forward strand.
AGTAAGTTGCCAAGTCTCTGTGTGCAAGCCTCAGAGAAGAGTTTTGTAAAAAACAGAGCACTATGTTCCTGAAGACACGATTAGACTCCCAAAACATAAGGAACTGAAATAATCAGGGACAGAGATATCAGTAGCTAACGCAGTGTACACGAAAGGGAAGAAGCTTGTTATCTTTGTAGGCATATACACTGCTGACAGAGCTGCTCAAATGAATATATTCTGTGTGGTCTATTCCAGTTACAGAGTCAAGATGCTGCAGTTTGAGGCAGTTGTCTACTACTGCTGATGTAGCATACCCCCCAGTGTTAATGCACAAAATTATTGTGCGTTACAACCCTATCAGTAAGAGAGTTGGTAAGAGAACCAACACATGAAGAATTAAAGCGGCTTGCTGAAAGACACAGGTCAGGCAAGGGTTCCTCATATGTGAGTGACATAAGATTATCAAGTGGTGATGCTTTTTTAGACCTTGAAGTGCTACTTCCATCTACAAGCCTACAGCAACAAGAAAATGTGAAAATAGGACAAAAGGGACATCTGCACAAGAATCCTCTGTTTGCAGTTTTATTAATACGAGCTAAGGGAGATCCACAGCCCTCCCATGGCTGCTTCATAACCTCCCCCTGGCTGAGCTCTTGGTGGCATTTGGTACCCAACCACAAGCCTACTAACTCTTTCTCTCATGCCTTCCTTTCTGTCTACCTCAACCTCTGGTCTTTATAGTTGTGAATCTCTTTCAAAGAGAAGAGTGTGAAGCTGGGTCACACAGCCTTGCCCAGACTCTTCTAGCTGATTATCTGGACAATCTGTTTACATAAACTTGTGACTTATGTCACAAAAACCCTGCTGTCAGTGGGGTCTACTGACTTTTTTGTCCCTAGAATTTTTAACAAATTGTTTCCCGCTCTCAGGTTAGGAAAAACAAGGTGGGGAAAAGTGCAGATTTCAAAACTGAAAAACAAACATGATGTCTAGCATGGCCAAAATAAAACCTCTGTAGCCCAATGGAGGTCATTCTATTTTTGTAGTGGACTGAGGAATAAGCTGGTGAAAAATGTTAAGATGCTAAATATAAAACATATATGATGCCAAGAAGCCCCAAATGGAAGTAGAAAAGTACAAATGTTGCTGACAAGTAATCTTTAAATAATCTCATTTCAAATCACATTATGCATCAAGCTGCTTGACACCTGTGAGAAAATATTTACTGCTGAATTAGTAGAAGGAAAATAAGCTTTAGCAAGATACTATGTTTGTATTACATTCCAAACATTTCAAAATACATGCTAAAAAGATCTTGTTTATTTTAAATTACAGAGACTGGGGTGCAGCACCAACACGCAGGGTGTTTATTAAGACTGATAGGTTTGCCATAGGTTATCTATGGCCTTGCTGATTACTCTTTTCTCATCATAAGCTTGAAAGTACAAACACACATCCTCAGTAACTGGGTACATAATTTGTTGATGAATACTATACATACAGTTAGAGACGTGTACATGTATATAGAGCAGAATCCTCCAAAAATGCATCTGGTCTGTGAAATAGCTTCACACACAATTGAAAAATGCAGAAAAACTGGACAGACCCTCCTACGCAGATCAGCAAAAATGATTAAAGTATTGAAATTTATGGCCTGCTTGTGAAAGGTCAAAGTGGACAGGTTCATATTTGTTCTAGAAAGTGAAAAGTAATAGGGCATCAATCAAGATCCCATAATGTGGAAACAAGTGTTATGTCATGGGACAAATAATGTTTATATTTTCCACCTTGAGCAAGACAGCCTACCTCACTCTCCATACACAAAACCATTAAGCTCAACTGTTTAAATTTATATTAGTCCCCTGCTTCTGTAACAGAGATGAAATCAATTGATTTCATTGGTCACTGGAGAAAAAGAGGAAAAATTAATTTGCAGGTTCTCCATACTGAAAAGATTTTAAGGATGTTTAGAAAATACTAATTTGTTCTGACTCCCCAGAAAGGACTATGCTGGAACTAGAGGATTTTGGATAATCTCTTTGGGCTCTACATTTCATGCTCCCTGGCAATACAGAGCAGGTATTTTTACAACTAAACATAGATCTTAACTGTGTAGGAAGTCATTCATCTGAAAGCAAAAAAATTTAAACTGGCTCCTAAAAATTCAAGTAGGATAATTATTTTATGTGGAAGTTTTTCCAATTAATTTTCCTAAAACAGGCCAGCGTGTGGCTGCTGCCTGAACAGAGCAGCTGTATTTAATACTTATGTATTCCTTTGTTTTCTCCGGAACTGTGTGCATATGTTTGGCTATTAGCACATTCCGGGGGAAAAAAAAACAAACCCAACACTAGAAGGCTCTGTCATTTAGCATCCTTTATATAGCAAAAATTATACACCTTCATATGCTTCAGTAAAAATAACCCTGACTGCACATGAATTTATCCCATTATACGACTGATTATATATTGGGTCCAGATCAACAATAAGTGTGGATAAAAATAAACATTATAAAATATAATCAAAATATGAAAAAAACATATGAAATCGTTCTTAACTTTCTCTGTCTCACCTTTCACTTTCCTTTTTGCTTTTCCAAAGGGAGACTGAGAGATCAGTCACCTTCCATCTGATATCTCTCCACGTATGAAAGGCTTGCTGTAAAAATAGTCAGTGAAAGCAGAAAACTTGCAAAAGGAGTAGTTGATTCTGGAGTAAAGACCACTGCAACAAACAGAGGCTATTCTTCTAACTGTTATTACTTTAATGCTCTTTGATTAGAGGGAAGGATCAAAAGATTCAATGTCAGTATCCTTGGGATACTTTGGATGAAGTATCCCAGGATACGAAGAGGCTCACTGAGCCTGTTTTGCTTTACCAGGATATGTGTGCCAACTCCTTGCCTATCGACAGAACAGACAAGTAATTTCAATAGTCATTTCATGTGCGTGTCCTTAGGCAGGGTTTAGCCCTTAAGATGACAATGCATATTAATAGGAAAATGTGGAAAGCCAGCTCTGAAGATTAGCTTGGTTTTGTAGTATTGCTTAGCTGCTGTGTGGAATGCAAAGTGCATGATGATAACAGATGTAGAGCTCACCACTCATAAATATTTAAGTGATAAGACACAATAGGCAGGCACCCTCATTGCTGCAAACCTCAGAGGTACAGTGTGAGACACAAAGCCCAAGAACAAGTGCCTTTATCTACTTGAAAAGTAGATTTCCTTAGAAAGGTACTTGTGAACTTTATAATTTTTTTCTTACCAAATACAATGTATTAAAAACGAGAAGATACTCACATTTCTGTATTCACTAGTCATTATGGACAGTTGCTGACACCAGTAAGACCTCTCTGACAGCTGGTGTGGAAAGATGGCTATGCCCTGGATTGTAACACCTCTTCATAACCCACAGTGGGACCACACCTGACTGACATTTAATTCCTCAAAAGGAATTCAAAATCACAGAAGGATTCTGCAGGTTTGTGTCTGAGATTGAAAAAGTGTTGGAGACTTCTTTATGACTTTAACTAGTATTTTCAATACTTTCTATACACACAGAGTCACACTGCAACAGAGAAAAAAGTTATTCTATTCTGAAGCATTTTACTTCTCTCTACTTGAACGAGCAGTGACTCTAACTTAATTGCGGATGATCAAATATTCTACATCCACTGCTGAAATTTCATCTCCATCTTAAAAACTGTAAATTGTACCAGGATTATTGAGGTGTTCCAGGACAGAGGTACAGTTTTGGAACAGGATAGGTAAAAAGAAACCCAGCAAAATCAGATTTAGGGCACTCTGAGACAGAAGCAAGGGGTTACATTGCCTCATCCAGACACAGAGGAGGAGGATTCTGAGACAAGTGGGTCCTAATTTAAAAAACATGAAAATGATATTAAAGAAAATATCTTTTTTTTCCTTGTTTTTAACTGTTTTTTCTCTGATGCTTTAAATATACTTTTCTGTAATAATTTATTCCCTGCTACTTCTACTTTTGCCATTCTGTGGAGTTCGTAGTTGGGCAAAATTCCAATTAGATATACAGAGGAAAACCACCAATTTTTGACTCAGGGACTAGTATGTGAAGATGATGATTTGCAGGACTTCTACCTGTCAGAAGCACAAAGACAGGGCATAAACTTGGGCAGCTTGTCAAAGTGCAGAGCAACTGAATATTCAGGGCTACAGGTGACCTTGAACTACGACAGCAGTGCCCTGCAAAGGGGCTGTAAAACCACCACAATTCTCTGTCTCTTACAGGATGTGAATGTTATAGCCACTTTGCCTTTTATCTGTCTAACAATTTCTGGGAAACCAGAGCAAGGGTCTGAAAAATTTTTGGCCAGTTAATTTATTAAAAGTACAATTCTTGCTTACCATCAGTGACCTTATTGTCCTTGAGTAATTGTGAACCAGTTGCCTCAATCTCTTTTTATAAGACAGAGGTAACGGAGGCCACAGTAGCACGGGCCATTCAATACTGCACTGCAGTAAACTGTGGGGGCAAGTGGAAAGCTGGCCACACTGACTGGCCTCTGCTGAAATTACTGCCTGCTGACTGCCTATCATGCTAGTACGTTACTAGGAATTAAAAAAAAAAAAAAACAAAACCAAAACAAACAAGAATGAGGTTTAGAGTGTTGGTAGACTTGGAAGTAAACACAAGCTTTGATTAGCAAGTACAAGTCATCCACGTAGCTCTGCTCGCTGTGGTTTCTTCGCTCCCTTGGCCATTTTTAGCAAGCTGAATCAGCAGTACCACATCCTCTGTGTGAATCAAACTAACTGTAACCCACCACAAGACCTCATCTGCCATTACACAGCAGGCAAGGCAGAATTACAGCCCAGCTGACTGCAAAGCCAGTTCTGCAGAAAAAATGCAGTTCCAGTGCAGTTCACAACAGCACGGGCGCTATGAAACGGCTGCTGCCAGTCAAACCGCAGACGTTGTATTGCTTCATTACTGGTGTTCAAATGTGTTACTTCTCTACTTGAGCAGTTGAAATGCAGTTTCATTCTGCCATTCTTTTTTTTCCCATAGATTTATAGTCATCTTTCTGGAGAGTTGATTTAGCTATTCATGTCTTGAGTTTGAAAATTAATAGCTAGCTACCAGCCAGCTATAACAGCATTTGTCACACAAAACAGATTATCAGTGCCTGCCCTAAGCAAGATCTGGAGCAACTGGGTGCTAGAAAGCTCTCAAAAGAATTTCAGCTCCATGTGCATGGGGCCAAAAGCCTGCAGAGAGCATGCAGCTGTGCCACACTGTTTATTCAATTCCAGAAGCCAGGAAACAGGAGTCTAGCTTTGGAGAAATGGGGTAGGTGTTTCACAAAGAACTTGACTTTTTGCTGCTCCTCAGAAATGGTACTTGGAGGTAGGCGTTAGCCTCCTCTATGACGAGTTCTCAGGGAATCCATAAGAAGATTCATTGCTTCTCGATCCCATCGATTACACATGACTAAGGGAAAGGATATTGTAAACCACTCCACCATGAATCCCTACCCACAGAATCCTGCATGGGAGATAATCTTAGAGACGTAATTATTTTTTCATCTGGAATATAGTGTCTGCCTTTGCAGAGAACAAAGGTGGCGAAACTGCAACCTGCAACTCCCTTTTAACAAGGCTGTTTGAATTTCTGGAGTCCAAATTTCACAAATAACCTGCAAATACATGGGCGAACACGTCATTCCCAATTCATGCTGTGCTGACTTCCTACAAGCCCTGGAGCACTTCTAGGCTGTGTAGATCATGCTGTTTTGGAGATGTGCTTTGTAACAGAAGGCATGTTCTCTTTAAACACTCCTCTGAGTACATGGCTCTGCTCACTAACAGTAAGACTGAGGGACTGGGAGTCAGCCAAAGGGTCCAAGGCACACCTGACAGATTTCAGAAGTGTCCCAGAATTAAGCAATCCTTGCCTCTCAGAAAGCGTTGTCTTGAGAGGTTTTTGGTGCAGACTGTTTCCCGAGGCACTGGTAGCATTTCCCGGAAGACACGTACAGAAATATTGCTACTTGATTCATAGAAAGACAGATGTTTTTCTTGACAGGGAAGAGGTGTTTCTACTAAAAGCAGAGTGAAGTCCCATTCTTTTGTATGCTAGTGGGGATGGGGGTGGTAGAAGTTTCATCCTCAAATTTTCACAAGAGCAGCTGTAGCCCCATCCCAGCTGACAGGAAGCAAGACCAGGTTGTAGATAGTAGCCTTTGTATTCACGTAAATTTAAGTGCAGCAAAGAAAACCTCTTCCTGCAAAAGGGAGTGAAAACAATGCAAGTCTATTTTCAGTGTCCAGGTACTTGGCCATTTTGGGTTGGAATAGATACATTTATGTAAATGCATTTTCTCACCCATCCTGTGCTTGGAAACACCTGCCAGGCCAGCCTGTTATCTGAGACAAACTTGCAAAATATGTATTTTTTCTGTAAGCTTTATGGGCAAGTTCACATTTCTGCTAATGGATGTAGGTGTCAAGAGCTGGGGAGTAAATTCCTTGAAACCCCCAGTTTCCCAGACTCGCACCAGGGAGGTAACATCATCACTGTGCAAATAAGGAACTTCAACCTCTGTACCAGTGACCTCAGCCACGGACAAAAATCAATGAAAAGTGAAACCAACCAACCCAAACCCCCACACTTCTCTGGAAAAGGAAACCCACGCTACCAGAGGGGTGACTTCATTACTTCATACCCGCGGCCCAGCTGTGGCCCCAGCTCCCACATTCCACTCGTGAAAACCCCCAGCGGGTTTTGCGAGAAGCTTCAGGGCTGTGGAAAGCGAAGGCCACCCGGCAGCCAGTGAGACACCCACCCACACGGCGCCCACAAGGCTTGGGGGCAGGGGAAAAACCCAGCAAGCTCCACACAGATTCCCCCCAAAGCCAGACACCGGCACCCGCCTCCCTGCCACCACGCCGTCCCTGATAGCAGGGGACGGGGTAGGGGACGCACAACAGTGGCTTAGGGGGACCTCCACAAGGAAGGAGACCCAAGGCCCCCCTCTCCAGAGGCACCACCACCAGAAAACCGACCCCGCAGCCCTTACAGGCGGCCGTTAACCGCCTCGCCCCGCGCATGCGCGGCCCCCTCAGCGCCTGCGCCCTGAGGAGCGGGGTCGGCACCGCTGCTTTCGGAGGGCTTGCGGGCGGGAGGCGAGCGGCGCGCCGCTGCAGCGCTGGGCGGGCGGAGAGGCGGGCGGTTTGCGGGGGGAACACGGCCCGGTAGCGGGCAGCGGATGCCCGAGGCTCCTCGCTTGTGGACAGGCTGAAGCAGTACTGGGTAAATAGTGCTTGATAGGTGGGTAGGGGAGAGCCAGCGGGGTCTTGCTGCCCTCCTCAGCGCCATGGCCGGCTCTGAGCAGCCGCCGCCGCCGCGGCGGGGGGAAGACGGGGAAGCGCCGCTGCCCATCGAGGACGCAGAGCTGGCGCTGGCCGGCATCAACATGCTGCTGAACAATGGCTTCCGCGAGTCCGACCAGCTCTTCAAGAAATACAGGTAGCCCACCCCTCCGCCGGCTGCCTTCCCGCACGGCCTCCGCGCACCTGCCGCTGACACAACTGCTCTCCCCTCAGGCCGCCTCCCCGGAGGCGGTGGCGGCGGCGGCGCAGGGCCCGGTGTGCTGGGTAGGGGGATCTTGGGGCGGGCAGCCTGGCCCCCTCCGGCTTCTTGGAGCCCGCGGTTGGGTGTTCGGCGCCCCCGTTGCCGCCTCAGACCGCGCTCTGGAGGGGAGGGGGCACGCGTGATTCACCCGCCCGGCCCCGAGTGCGGGTGTTGTGGGGTCCCCGCATGGCCGGGCCCTGTGGAAGCGTGGGGAAGGGCCGGGCGGGGGTCGGCGGGTCCCTCAGCATCGTGGAGTGCGTGGGTGAGTGAACACAGGCGTACGCCCGGAGGCGTTTCGTGAGGGTTTTCGCTCCGTCTGTGGTCTTGGTGCTGATTTCAGCCTGCAAGAAGGATAGCAGCGAAGGGTCTGTGAAAGCTGCTGCTGTGATTGTCTTCAGGCAGCGAGATTATGTTGGTAATCCCCGCATACATCATGCCTGGGTTTGTGCGTTAAGCAGTTATCTGCTAGGAACGGCGTTAACACAATTGTGTAAGTTAAGTCTTAAAGAAACGATTGCTCATACCTGCCCTTGCTTTTTGTCTGAGGAGTAATGCGTTCCACACAAGCTTGAGATGCTGTAGTTGCGCATATGTTTTAAATAATTAATATGCACTATACTGCTGTAGTCTGTGTGATTAAAAAAAGGCTTTGAGTGACTTAAAATAGCAGCCCATAGTGATGGTGTACTTATGTACTTAAATCTTACTTGGAAAAAAGAGTGCTTGGAAGTAGAGCGTGGGGAGTGAGACAAATTAAGAAAACTCCCCTTAGTAATAATGGAATAATAACTTCACTGTGAACCTGCCACAGTCTAATATTAAACACGTCATTCTGTCTTTAGCACATACTGCCATGTAACATATGCAGAACGGTTGTGTTGACCTAACTGGAATATTTCAGGTGACAATGAAGGTCACATGCTGCATTCCACACGTGTAACATGCAGCTCACATTCATGTGAAGTTGCACCCTATGAATTCTTTATTTCTTGAGTCTGTTGGGGTCGTCAGTTGTTCAGGGTATCTAAGGAACCTGTTGGGTTTGCTTGTTTGTTTTTGTGTTGTGTATTTTTTTTTAGGGTGCTAGTTAAGAAATGCTTGATGAGATTTCCTCTCTGCTTTTTGTGGTGGTGTGCCATTGCCTTCTCTCAGTAGAGTGAATCTGGAAGTAGTCTAGGCATTCTAGGTGTATGATGCTTCTTATGCTGTATAATGATGCTAGAGAGTGAAACTGTTAAGATTTATGTTTGCAAAATACTGTTTAGTCCTGCCTTGAAAGGGTGAATTAATGATATCTTCCTCAAATAGTTCTCTTGGTTATCTAGGAGGTTTATTACTAAGGATTTCTTAAATGCAGATACTTATCTACCTTTTTTCCAGGTGCGGGCATTTCTGTGTTTGATTTTTATCAAGAAGTGTCTTTAAGTTCAGTGTTCTGTTTAATCTTGGCCTTTAAACACTACCTGCAAGGAATTTCTTCATTAGATTAAGTGGGTTTTTGATTCATAAATTGATAATTGGTGTCTTAGTTGTCAGATGACTGTGAAAATCTCCAGCCATGTGTACTTCATCCCAAAATTCACAACAGAGTTGTTCTTGCTGTGAACTAGTAGACCTTTATTGAATTGCAGATTAGCCATGTGGTGTTGAAACCTCGTTGTAGACATAGGAGAGAAGATACAGAAAAGTATGCTTAACTTCCTATGAATTTGGATTTTGGAGACATGTACAATAAGGTCCACTGTTTTTCTCCCAACAAGTTTTGGTTCTAAACTTGGCTTGGGTATGTTCTTCCTACAGGGACTTTAGTAATGCTATTATATACTTTGCCTACAGTCTTAAATGAGTATATTTTTGTTGGTGCATGCTTGAAATTATGAAATAGAATCCATCCTAAACGGTAAGCCAAATGAGCTCTCTATAATTTAGTATCGATGTTTATAATTTGCCATATTAGAGCTCAAAGACCCCTGATGAAATGCAGCTTTCTGAACTTGATGCGAGTGTTTGTTGTCTGTATTTCAAGTGACCTTTCTTATAGAAAGTGTTAATTTCAGACTCCTGCCTATGCAGGTGGTTTAACTCTGTTTCTGTAGCTTAACTGTTATCAGATGATCCTAGAAATGACAGGATCACGGAATTGTCAGAATTGGAAGGGTAGTCTAGAGATCATCTAGTCCAACTCCCCTGCTAAAGCAGGATTGCCTCGAGCACATTACTTAGGGGTGCACCCACGTGGGTCTTGAAGATCTCCAGAGAAGAGGACTCCACAACCTCCCTGTGCAGCCTGTTCCAGGGCTCTGTCACCCTCACCATAACGAAGTTTTTCCTCATACTTGAATGGAACTTCCTATGTTGAAACTTGTGCCCATTGCCCCTCATCCTGTCACTGGGAACCACTGAAAAGGGTCCGGCTCCATCCTCCTTCAACCCACCCTTCAGATATTTGTGAGCATTAATAAGGTCTCCCCTCAGCCTTCTCTTCTTCAGGCTAAAGAGTCCCAGCTCTTTCAGCCTTTCATAAGGGAGGTGCTCCAATCGCTTAATCATCTTTGTTGCCCTACACTGGACTCTCTGTGGTAGTTCCCTGTCTCCCTTGAACTGGGGATCCCAGAACTGGAAGCAGTGTACCAGTTGTGGCCTCACCAGTGCAGAGTAGACTTACTGGCGACACTCTTCCCTATGCAGCCCAGGATTTCATTGATCCTCTTGGCGACAAGGGCACATTGCTGGCTCATGGATAGTTTACTGTCTATCAGGAAATGGAGGAATGAATATTTTTTTTTCTCATGGAAACAGTTCAGGAACCTACAAGACTGTTTGGAAACTCAGCTAATCTTTAGTTTCATTAGCCACGTCATTTAAACTAGTTAAAACTCTTTCTTAGAAACCACTGGTTTTGCTTCTGCTTTTTGTTACTCTAAGTGTTATTTCATTTCCCACCTGAAGGATCTTGTGAAAAGTTAGTTCATATCAATGCTGTTATCTTTATGGGCCAGTAGACAGCCTTGGTGAGCCTAAGGACAGCCATTGTTCCAAAGCAAGCTGGGTCTGTTTCTTTCTTGGTTGTTCTGCATTTTTGCATCTTCCCATAAGCTGGTTGATGAACCCAAAACGAGTGGAATTTGAAAACTGGTCATAATGCAGTTCTAGAGGAAACTGGGGTAGAAATGGCAGCGGTGTTTCATATGTATAATTGTAACAGTAAAGTTGCTTTTGAAGAGTGGTGGTACTTTGATGTTATTGGCGACAGAACCATTGTTCCTGTGCTGGGAATGGAAGAATAGTATTTTATCTTTTGGTGTTTAGAGCTCATATATATTTATTTTGAACCTGAAGAAGTCAATTGAATGTGTCTGTTGTGTGTCAGATGCAATATGTAGCTGGAACTGAATTGACTATCACTATAAAGCAGTTAATGATTTTTTAGGTGTAGTTTGTGTCTTGTTTTAAATTCTACTTGAGTAGTAGGATAGTAGAGTTTGAAAAATCACCTACAAGTACCATCGACATCTGCATATGCTTTTTTTGTGAGTTTATTTTTTTTAAAGCATTCCACATCCTCCACCTGCTAGCAGTGACAGTGATCTGAATATGAACCAAGTGAGTGTAATATTTTCATAAATCTGCAACAAACAGCACCACTGTCTTTACTGTTTGTAGCTGTTTCAGCTCCTCACAGTCCTAACTCGTGTTTGAAACTGTCAGGTATCAGTCTTTCTATTCAACTTGAACAGTGCTGACACCATCCCAGTTCTCATCAGTTCAGACTTTTGAGTACCTGTGAAAACTGCAAGAGACATGGAGGTTAACAAAGGACACAGGCATTGGAGATAGAGCCCACGGTCTGGTGAACCACCCTGATGATAGTACGAAAGCTGGATTGGAGTGTGGGGTTTTTTTCCCTTCTAGCTTTGTGGATTCCTAAATATTTAAGAAAAGAAACTGTCAAAAGGCCTTTTTTTGGCTGATTCTTCACTTCTTGAGAGCATTTGAAATTCAAAAATAATTTAAGATCTTCCTCCAGCTAAGAGGAGAGAAGACAGTGTCAAATAAAAACATGAGCTCTTTAGCTGAATGTTGACTCACAAAATAAATCATAAGACCGGGGATATTATCTTATAAGAAATCCAACAGTCTCCTAGGAGGGAAACATTTGACTCTGTGTCAATTAGTCTTAACTTCTGAGAAGCCTTGATAAAGTTTTAAACTTGCATCTGAATGAAAAGACAAACTGTTCAAGATGTATATGTAAAATTTATATAATAAGATCATCTCGAAGGAAGAAAATGAAGATGATATAGACGAAATGTGATTCTAAGACACAATGTGTGGCGCTGTGTAACGTCTTTGTCAGTGACATGGGCAAGTGGGATTGCTGATAATACCAAGCTATGTGGTGCAATTGACATGCTGAAGGAAAGAGATGCCATCCAGAGGGACCTGGACAGGCTCGAAAGGCAGGCCTGTGACAGGCTCTTGAGGTTCAACAAGGCCAAGTCCTGCACCTTGATTGGGGCGATTCCAGGCACAGATACAGGTTGGGTGGAGAATGGATTAAGAGCAGCCCTGAGAAGAAGGGCTTAGGGGTATTGGTTGATGAGAAGCTCAGCATGAGCTGGCAATGTGCACTTGCAGCCGAGAAAGCCAACTGCATCCTGAGCTGCCTGAAAAGAAGCGTGACCAGCAGGCTGAGGGAGAGGATTCTGCCCAGCTGCTCTGCTGTGGTGTGACCCCACCTGGAGTACAGTGTCCAGTTTTGGAACCCCCAACATAAGAAGGACATGGACCTGTTGGAAGGAGTCCAGTGGGGGGCCACAAAGATTATCGGAGGGCTGGAGTGCCTCTCCTGTGAGGACAGGCTGAGAGACTTGGGGTTGTTCAGCATGGCTCCAGGGAGATCTTATTGTGGCCTTTTGGTACTGGAAGGGGGCCTACAGGAAATATGGAGAGGGACTTTTATCAGAGAGTGGAGTCATAGGATAAGTGGTAGCGGCTTTAAACTGAAAGAGGGGAGATTTAGATTAGATATTAGGGTGGTGAGACCCTGGAACAGGTTGCCCAGAGAAGTTGTGGATGCCCCATCCCTGGAAGTATTCAAGGCCAGGCTGGATGGAGCTTTGAGTAACCTGGTCTACTGGAAGATGTTCCTGCCTATGGCAAGGGGGGTTGAAACTAGATGATCTTTAACGTCCTTTCCAACCCAAACCATTCTATGATTTAAAGAATTGGGTCATTATAAGAAAACATACTGTACAACCTGCTCAGCTAAAGCAGAACATCAAGAAGAACAGAAAGCTGGAGTGGGAATGGGAAAGTGAGGAAATAAAGTTTAGTATGTTTACTTTACAAACTTCAAATTTGTGAAGTTATGACATGTTAGAGTATATGTATTAATAGATATACAAACTTGACCGTAAGTTCCACTGTGGAGAAGTGTTTGAATCTAGTATTACCAGTTTAAAATAGTTTCTGTGGCTCAAAATACTTTTGTCCCGCATACAAGTTGAGACAAGGTGACATTAAGCCAACACTGATCAGCAGGTAGATTATGGGCAGTCTGATTACTGTTGAAATTCTTGTTTATGGAGCTCAGCAAAGGAACCTTAAGAACAAAAATTTAAGTGATTTGTAGATGTTTTGGCAGCTTCTCTAAAGATAAGGTCGGCAGGGTGGGAACTGACGTAAGTCAGGTGGGAGAAGGATGATGGCATCTTGATTGGCAGTGTGAGAATAGGTCATGAGTGCCCTGGTAGCAACCCTGTGTCCTTTTGTTTATTGCAGTGGTAGGCAGATGAGCAACTGCTAAAGGGATACATAGAGAGTTATATACAAGAAAGTGATTTTTAGCAACAATAATCTAAATGTGTAATAAACATACCTTAGGTAATATTTAATTGCTCAAGGCTAGGCAGAACATGTTATAGTAGTAGCAAACCACCATCGGTTTTCCAGTTATGTGGATAGAGCAGAAAAAAATGTAAGTGTTCTGCAGTTTAAATTTCACGACTTGGGTACATAGAGATGATCTTGTTTAGTGTGGCGTGTGGTTTTGATGTGTTCATGACAGAAGGTGCTGTTGCCAAAAGAAATGGTAAAAAGGGTAGAGGGAGGCTGAGAGGTCCTTTTGTCATATGGAGGAAAATCTGGTGGCTAGAAGTCCAAGGGATGATGACAGAAAACTCAACAAAAATCTGAGTTTATAAATCAGGAATTAGAAGTCAGGTTTGGTGGAGGTGGCAGAAGAGGTGTGATAGTAAGCAGGTCTTACTTTAATACTGAAGAAATTATATCTGTAAAAGATATATTGTGAAGACTTTTCACACTTGCTAGGACACTTATTCTTTGATCTACTATATATTATATGTTTTTGTTCTGATATACTTCAGGAGCTCAGAAATGTTAAGAAGGTAAATAATGTCTGTTAAGCTGTTGTAGTTTGTCCTAGAACATAATCTCGGTCAGGTTAGTTGAACCTGCAGTGGAAGAAGATCTTACAAAACTCTATAATTCTTGTGGATTAAGAGTGTGCAGTTGGACAGTTAGTATAAATCAGTTGATATAACTAGCTCGTCTCTCAGCTTTGTGGCTACTTTTCAAAGTAGAGATGAAATTTAAAATGCCTCTCATAATTCCCAATGTTTTGATATTCTTGTGCATCTAAATTGAGCGGCTTGAAGTTAGAGCAAAACAATCCCCAGTTAATTTGGGGAAGGACAAACCAAATCAGGTAAAAACTGCATGGGACAAGGCCACAGAATTATTCTTTTTATATTCCTGAGTTTCTCTTTTGGTTGTGCATTTCGAGTGAAAATAGAAGTGTATGTTAAGAGCTCATTTAACAATTAAAATAATAAAACAATTTTAGACTGATTCTGAAATATAAACTAAACCTGGATGTGACGTTGGCATTTTTCAATATGTCTTAATGCTGTAATGCTTTTGGAACACTTTCATTGCCTTAGCTATTCCATACACCAGTATTAGATGAGGTATGTACTTGTGTAAAGATCTGCCTTACATCAGTGGTCTCACAAATAATTTTTAGAATAATCTGTGATGGAATGACATAAGGATTTGTATGCAGTTGCAGTAAATTCCTTACTTTATACATAGGTTATATGTATTTCTGCTTGTTTTAAAATATTCAGTAGCAGCTTCATATTTATCTGTGAACTTTTGTGAATTCTTAATTTTTGATTATGCTTTACTTTCCCATTTTAGAGGAAAATAATTTGGTTTTGTTTCATTTTGACCATCACTAACCGGTACGATGACTGGAATTCTTTGTGGACTGTGGTTAAAGAAGCAGAGCCTAGAAAAGCAAGAGGAAATGTTGATGGATTAATTGCATTACTTCAATTTAACATGAGCTAGGCTATTGTAGCTTTAGAAGCTGATGTACTGTCATGGAAATGGCTGAAGAAAAAAGGAAGTACTGAGATGCAGTCAATTTTTCTTTTGAGGTGCTTCAGTTCTGATTTATTATTTTTTTTAATGACAAAATTGGGCTATATTATTATAGCTTCATTAAACCAAGGCTTAAAACTCCTGAGTGGTATCATCACGTGTGAAAATGGGACATGGCAAACACCTTTATTCTGAAAGTGAATTAACATCGTAAAGATTTATATGAAAAGAGATTAACTAGTCAGTGTTTATTGGGAGAAGCAGTGTCTCATATAACACCAGTTTATGTACCTGGAAGAAAGGTCTACTTCAGTGCTCTGATGTTTATGACTTAAGGTTAGTTATACATAATCGTTTTATAGGTATGTACAAGCTTTTACTGTGCTCTTGTAGAAATGGTGTTACTCACATAACATAGTAAGGATATCTTCTGAGTGCTAATTTGGTAGGTGAGGAGCAAACGGTATTTTAGAGAATTCATCTAGTGTTTGAATTTTTCTTCATCTTTGACCTAATTAAAAGTCTTGAGATTTTTCTGTACTAAATGGAGAGTATTGCGTCAAAGTATTGAGGAAAACGTGGATAGAGCAGTGTCCCAATGTTCACTTGTGTTCAGTTCCGTAACTCCTGTCAACATCAATGTGGTTGCTGGTTTGTTGTTGGTATTTTCTCAAGTGCCTCCTATTTTTTTTTTGTATGTTAACAACTTTTTGGAATCTGTCAAAAGATGTAAAATGATGTCTGATGCTGAAGGTCACTTACAAGGAGCTTGAGCTGAGGGTTATCTTCATGGAATTGTGCTTTTCTACGAATCTTACTGTTAGCATTTGTCATGCCTTAGTGTTTACTGGGATGGTAAAAGTTTGCCATTGCATACTTTTTTTTTTTTTGTATCTCTTGAGGAAAAGTCAGTCAACATAATGTTTACAAAGGTTGGGCACTAAGTGTGGTGGCTGTATAAAACAGATTTTAAAATGCTGAAATTACCTTAGCAAATGATCTTCCATAAAGCTGCAACTGTAGTCTCTACCCAGTGACTACACAGCAGTGTGGTAGAAGTGTTCCTTATTTTGTTTAGCGAT
The DNA here is from genome assembly GCA_013400375.1 of Thinocorus orbignyianus. Lineage (NCBI taxonomy): Eukaryota > Metazoa > Chordata > Aves > Ciconiiformes > Thinocoridae > Thinocorus > Thinocorus orbignyianus. The sequence continues at coordinate 251,102 of VXBW01000158.1, forward strand.
GACACAAACTCTGTGCAAGGAGCTCCTGCAGTAAAGTTTTCATGTTTTGATTGCCAAACCCCATGGTCTCACCAGAAGCATCTCCCAGACAGTATAATATTATGCATCATGTTTTCTTGCTTCGGGGTCCTTACGTGCTGCAGCCCATATGTGCTGTAATGACAATGCTTTTTATAGACTGGGTGACTGAAGCTTAAAAAGGACTAATCTGGAACATTTTAACTCCTGTATTACAGCTAGTGATAATCTGTGGGCAGAATGTTATGGTTCTTCAGTTTTTGTCTTTAATTATGGTGGAAGAATGGTGAGCTGCGAGTGTCAGAGTGCAAGTGGGGAAACAGTTTTGAAAGGTGAATATTTATTTGGGGAAAAAACCTCAGTTTTACTTGAATAACTATATGTTAAAATTCTTAGATAAGTTATCCTCACTTGCTGTAAATGCTTCAATACCTTTTGTGACCTTGAAGAGCAGTTAGCTCTCAATTGTTAGCTAGCTGCCTCACTTCTTAATTTACCAAAAAGAAATACAAAGGCTGTTAAAATGTATATTTAAATGTTAATACCTTCACACATGTGCATTCTTAAGAAGAGGTTCATAGTCTTGGAAAGAAAACCAAATTTAAAGCAATTTTTGAATAGTATGCCCAAATTAACATATATATTGAGCTGCTGAAACAGCATATATATGCTGTTTGATTCTCAACTATGTTCCTGTTTGTTCATTTTTAGGGTGTGATTCCCAAACATAACCATTACTCAAGTTGCTATGTTTGAAAATATTGTTCCCATAGATGGGGAATTGATGTACCTCTGAAGTTGATGCATTTCCTTTATTTATTTATTTATTTATTTGTTAATTTATTTATCTTAAGCTTCGGTAACTATTTATGCAACAAGACGATCTTTTTTTGTGAATGTATAGAAAATTAAGAATAGTCTAGAACTTAAAATGTTTTCATATGCAACACTTCTAGTATTTATTCTAAAATTCCACAATGTTTAATTGGTATTTGTTTTGCTGATAACACTCGCATCTCTTGCTGATCCCTAAGGAATGCCTGGAAGGTACTTTCTTCTGAGAGCTTGATGCGTATGTTACTAAGCTTATTTGATTTGCTTATGCATGTTTCAGAAGGGAAAAAACACCTCAAAATCTTGGTCATCTTGTGCAAAGTTTCAGTAAGAGTGTAATACTTAATCAGTTTTACAAGTGAATTTTTTACAGCTCCTCTGTTCTGATGGTCAAATTTTAGTTATTCCATTAAAATAATTTCCTTGAATCCATTCCTGGTACTGAAGTAAAATTTTCAGTGTGGACAGAAACTTAATTTACAATAGGTGTGTTTTAAGAATCTTACTGAAAATTGCAAACATAAGTAACTATTTCTTATGTCGTGTGTTTCTATTTTTCTGGTTATATTCAAAGTCTGTTATGGTTGACTTCTTTTAATTCATTCTGGTAAGCAATCTTTTTCTGACAATTCTCTATTCTGAATGGACGTCAGTATGAAAGAGAGATTATCTGGAGATAACTACCTGCTTTGCCTCCCCAAAACTGCTTTTTCTCTGTGTAGGTAGATCTAAGAAAGCTCAAAAATGAAACATTTGGTTTATTTTTCAGCTTTCTTGAAAGTAGCATGGAAGTGGAACTTTGTATGTAAGGGCATAAGCGTAAAAATTGCTTGTACTGATCTGTTCTGCAGTTTTTGATAATGCAGTAGGTGTGACCTTGAAATGTATGGTAGAGGTTATGTGCTGTAGAGCAGGGTGGTAAGACTGGCTGCTGAATGGGTTGAAATTGGATTATGACAGTGCCCTGTGCCCTCTGCAGCGAGAGTTACTGCTGTGAGTGTGGGTGGCAGCTATGGTATAACCCCCAGAGCTGATTGCTGCTGCCCTGTGTAGTGCAGCTGTTGGTAGAGAGCAGTCCAGAGACTGAACAGCAGAGGCATTTACTGACAGCTGCCAGCAAAGGGGGAAATACCTAACCTATTTTTCTTTTTAAAAAATACTGATAAAATATAACAAGTTGTGTCAATGTTACATTTATATGTATATCCAGAATTGAGCATGTGAATAAATCCAAGAAATTGAGCATGTAAATAAAATGGGAAGGTTTTTTCTGTTCTAACTTGCTTTGTTTATCTTCCCTGTTTTTTCCTTTTTCTTCTTATTCACGTCCTTGCTTTTAGATATTTATGCTAAATCTAAAAGTGAGAGGGGGAAATAGATGACTACCTTTAAAAAAAAAAACTAAAAAACCCCAACTCTTGTATTGTAATACAGTTTTATTATTGGAAATCTGTGTTGTAATAAACAATACACTATTTTCTCTGTGTTTTTTTCAAGTGTGTGTCCTATTTTGAAACTCTCCTTTAAGCTGTTGCTTGCCAAATTAAGTTGGAAACAGCATAAGTACTGTACTATAGCAATATAGGTACCTGTAGCATAAATATTACCTCTTCTTAAATTCTGAAAGTCAGCGTTTGTATATGTTTTTTTTTTCTTCTGGAGTGCTGTATATATTTGGCTTTACTACAGTAGTGATATTTTCACAGGGCCATGTAACCTGTCAGCTGATGGCTGAACAGTGTGGATTGTAGGTACTGCTGACATCCTGAATATATATGTATTTTATTTATTTTATTTTTTTTTTGTCTTCTGTGTTCTGTGTGCCACTATTGAAGCCTCATGGTCTGTGTGATTACAATACTCCCAAAGCTTGAAACCAGTCCCATATATTACCAAGATTTTGACCGCCTACGCTTTTTTTTATGTAGCAGTTGATTTCCCCTTACTGGAATATCCCTGCAAACAGAATAGGTGAAACAACTTAAAACTGTTCCGCGTACGGTAGTAAGATGTAGTGGTCTTGATACAAAGCAGCTATAAAATCGAAAATCTTGCAACAACTTTGTATTTCCAACAACGTGTGTTATGTAGCACGTGCATTTTTCTGAAATCTGTGTAGATTTACTTAAATTCATAGTAACAGGGAGAAGTGGGAATCTCTTAATAGAACAATTTAACATTTGTCTGCTAGGTCAAAATTGTAGTGATGGATTTTTAATTTTCAGAAGCTCTTGTTTTTTTGGTTGTTTGTTTTTTTTACCTGCACTAAATATGTTTTGATGGCAGTGCTTTCTATTAAAAAATATATGCAGCTCAATACTTAAAAAAATATATGTTTTAAAATACACATTCAAATTTTAGTAAAAATGATGAAGATTTTGCCTTTTTATTTCTGTTGTACCTTGCGAAATTATAGAACAATTGTTTGTAATGTAATACAAGCCTGTCAGTATTTGTTTACAGATATGGAAGTTAAAATCAAGAAATGCAGTATTGATTTGCCGGTAGGAAACAGGTGCAAATATAGTAACTGCATTTTGTTTTCTTTGCAGAAACCACAGTCCACTAATGAGCTTTGGAGCCAGTTTTGTTAGTTTTTTGGTGAGTAGAGTAGAAAAGTATACATCTAGTTTCTTGTGGTTAATATTTCTATGTGTGTGTATGTTCATAACAATGGATACTCTAATTTTTAATTAGTTTTAGATTAAATGTAGCTAGAAAACACACCATTATGTTAGATAAAACCTGTTTACTCATGTGGTTTAAATAGGAAGTAAAGGTTCTGTGATACAGCTTCTCAAATGTATGAAATATTTATGTGTTCCATTAAAAAAGCCATAATAAAGCCCTCTCTTAAATGAGCAGTAGAGGTATTATTAAAATAATACTCAAAAATGCCATTTTTCTGATAGTTTTTGCTGTTGAAAATGTCTTCGTACAGCTGAGTGAAAGTTGTTAATTCAATCTATTGACATTGCTTCCTTTTTGACTGAGAACTGAGAATATTGACTAACGAGAGTCATAATGAGCAAGTTCATTTTCTTAAATGTTCTTCTTTTTTAATGTATTAAAATGATAATATCTTATATAAAAACTGAGCAGGTGTATTAGAAAATATTTGGATCTTGTTTTTTAGACTCTCCTTATTCTGACTTTGCTGCTTAATCCTAGATTGCACCAAAAATTATCTATGGTAATACTCTTTTTAAAGATAGAATTTATTATAATGTGCCAGAAATAGCAAAGTTGTAAATTAAATTAACTTGAATTCTCTAGAGTCTGCAGACTATGCAATATGGAACAGTATATTGGTTAGGAAAACTCCTGGGGCATATGCTTGCTTTTAAGTCACTGGAGAGGAGAAAGAAAAGAGGGAGGAGGATCTCTCAGGCTTGCTTATCTCAATTGATGCACTGAACCGGTGTAACATCACAGTGCAGCATCAGTGGATCTTGAAAATATCTTGCTTAGCTACTGTTCTAAACATAGCAGCAGCACTTTGTGTGCCTGTGTCATTCAGAGCTTTCGTTTAATAAGGCATCAAGAAAAGAAGTTACTTGTCCTGAAATTCTTTCTAAATTGGTTCAGCAGCAGTTGAAGTTTGATGTGGTTTTCGTTGGTGGTTTTTTTTCCTTCCTTCATATGTAGGCATTGTGGTTATTGTTTGAAAAATGCAATAGCTCTTAGTTATTACTGACTTTTGAGTTATTTATGTGGATGAATTAAACAAAAAGCAGTATCTGCACAGATGTAAATTGTGTCTTACATAACAGTAATTGAAAATTATTTTTTAATAGATTTTTCTTCCACTAATGTAATGTGTTAGCGCATTCAGTTTGCCTGTGAAGCTTTGTTAAGATAGGGGATAAGACTTAGTATGTTCTAATTTGCCTTGAAATTTTGCTGAAGTACTCTCAAGTGTGTAGTTTGATATTTCTATATAGAAGTATGTGTACTGATCTTGTGTGTATTAATATGTTTTAAGAAGAAAGCAAGTTCTATTGTCAAGTTTTTATGAAAACTTTCCTGTAGCTTTTGTAGATATAAAAATAGTTGTGATTTTTATCATTCAAATCTCTGTTTTTTGAAAGAATGCCATGATGACATTTGAAGAAGAGAAAATGCAGCTGGCATGTGATGACTTAAAGGCTACAGAGAAACTTTGTGAAAGTGAAGAAGCTGGAGTTATAGAAACAATCAAGAATAAAATTAAAAAGAATGTAAGAACATTATTTATAAAATATGGAATTGTGTACTGGATAAATATTTCTGGAAACTTCCTTTCTATCCGCTTTGCAATTTGAAAAGATCTTTTTTAATATGCGAAGATCAGTTGAGATTAACCATAAATTTAGAAGATAAGTCAAATATTTTGCTTGGATTTCCTAAATACCATAAAATACTCAGAGTCAGGTAATTAATCTTCTAAAGCAGGAGGTTGTGTTGATGTTAGTAATTATTTTCTTAGCACTTCAAATCAGTGACCTACTAAAATTATTTTAGGAAACTTGTAGTCTGCCTAATTCAGGCTAACATTAGCTCGTGTGTGCTCTAGTAATGTTCAAAAGTTGTGAGATTGAGGCTGCATAGTGCTATGTGGCAGGCATATTCCCAGGGGATTTTCCTTCTGCTTTTAGATTTTTTTTCAGTTCTAAATAATGAAGAATAAAGCATGCAGATTGAGAACTGGTTAAAGTAGTAGTATAGAAACATCAAGCGGCCTGCCTAGGGTGACATAGCAGATCTACACCAGGAAAAGAAGCCATTTCTCTTCAATATTTAGTTTACTCACTCCTCTTACGGCACTATTTTCCCTGCCACTTGTCTTATATCCCTTTCTGTGTTCTAACATCTTTTAGTTGCATGTCTGATATGTTTATTAATAATCGAGTGTTTGTAGAATCTTAAGAAAAATAGTTGATAGCGTATATGTTTGGTTTCCCTGTTTATTAACTAGCAGCTTGCTTGATGAGCTGTCAAAGAACTTTTAGCGTAGTTTTATATTTCAAAATGCTGAGTTAATTTAGTAACAATGCTACCACTTGTAGTTAATTTTGGATTTTTATTTGTCATGTTTAGACCAGTATTCTGTATTATCTTTGGTAACGCTTTTGTGTGCTCTGTGTTTGTATATTCCAAACAGGTTGATGGACGAAAATCCACTCTATCCATGATAGATCGTCTACAAAGACAAATAATTGTAGCAGACTGTCAAGTCTACTTGGCTGTGCTCTCCTTTGTAAAACAAGAGTTATCAGGTGTGCTGTGGCTTCAATGTTCAGTTATATTTTTTGCATGATATCTTTTTAAAAAAGCTTGGTCATAAAGTGTCTGTATGACTGTCAGTAAAGATAATTTTTTTTGTAAGGAAGAGCACAGTATCATTTGAAACATTCCAAGATTGGTGCACTTGCAAAGGTATCCTACCTTTGTGTAGGTAGGAGTATCGTAAAATGAGTTGGATTGCTACAGATTGCAGCTTCCCACTTTTTTCATGTTATTAATCATATTCAACTGATTATCCTTTGCATGTTCCTGTAGAGACATTTGAGGGATTGGTAATGAAGATGGGTAGCATCTGTGTGCTTCGTGTGGCCTGCAAGATAAAAGAGGTTTTAAGTCCAAGCCACCGGGAAAATCCCAATGTTCCATATGCTTTTTATGTTCATGACAGCTCAGGGAGATGACAAACTGCCAGTGAAATTAATTTTAAATGAAATGTGTTGAAGATGGAACTGCTGAATCAGTTCTTATACCCCAGTCACCAAAGTCCTTGCATGCCAAAGAGGTTAATCCTGTCGTGTTGAATACAAACCTCCCCATCTCAGCTGCAAAGATGTTTCTGTGTTCTCTTGCATTTCTGGATCTCTTGCATAATCTTATACCATGCCTTCATCCATGAGTTTATAGAAAATATGGTCAAGGTCATATACAAAGTGTGCATATTCACAAGTTCTCACCAAATCAACAAAGACTAGGAGATGATGGTCAGACCAGATTATTGGTGAAAACTGATCAGCTGAAAGGAACCAGGAAAATAACATTCAGATTATTCAAAATAACATTAAGATTGTCAGTAAAGGACGTAATATTTTCTGTGTTGTGCAGACTTGGTTTCTTCCAAGCCATGGCATCAAGAATGTCTTTGGTTCTAGGTAGCAGAAATTCAGGGGGTATTTCTGTCTGTTGAGTGTGTAAGTGCTACAGAAAAGGATTTTTACTGTTTTTGATACAGTTCTGGGTTTTCATTTGTGTGGGGTTTTGTTCCCTCCTGAAGTTTTGGGGTTTTTTTTCCTTATTTCAGTACGTTTTCTGCAGCTGCATAACTGGGTTGGATGCTGTATCTGAGGTTGGTGTCTGTTCTCTTTCTCCCTTACCTGACGCTCAGAGAACTGAAGCAGCTAGAGGAGTACTGCAGAACACGCAGTATATGTAGGTTACTCTGTTGAGTAAAAAATATACCTGAAATCTTTACTTAAAACTTCAAGCAGTTAAATGCTGCCTCAGTGACTGCACGTTACTGCCATTGCTGGACTGCTGGATTCATTATTTCAGTTTTTTGAGTATATTATCTTTCTGATCGTGTATAAATATCTTTTGTTTTTATCATGTTTTTGTACAGAAGTAGCAACCAGATTGAAATGGGTACAGTTTAAAAAAAAAAAAGCGTTCTTCACAGGCAGACAAATATTTCTGATCAGTGGATGGGTGAAAAATTTTGTCTATTTTTCTTCATGGAACAGTTTGACAGGAAGCATATGATGACATGCAAACTGCTTTCTCAAATGCCTAACACATTTTAGATTTTCTTTTCCGCCCTCATGGATGTATTACGAATAGTTTCATCACAAAGTTAGTAACACAGCAACTGATATTACCTTCCAGTAGCAATATTGAACTGCCTTTTCTTGGTATTTAGCACTGCTGTCATGGGTGTGACCACTTCCAGAAGTTCATGCTGGAAAATCAGCTCAGTGATGAGACCTGATTTAGTTTTTATGTTTAAAAAGTAAGAAAGTCATTATTTTGATTTATTAGATAGTTTTATCTTAGTATATCAAATCTATTAGGGTTATGCTGTTGTAGTGAGCTGTTAATGACAGGACACTGATGGAAGTTAAACCTTATGCTATACTTTTGTTTTCCACGTCATATCCTTTCCATTTGATTCATGCATCACAGCACAGTAGATAATATTTCTGTTAATAGCTATCTGTTTGAGAAGTAAAATGTGGATTCTTCCTTGTCTGCTGCATTGCTATGCATAGTTGCATGAGCATTCATCTTGTGGTGAACCACAGAACTTTTAAAATATTCTGTGCAGCCAAAAAGTGACCTAATTGCTTAGAATTGAAGTAATGTTAGTCTTGTAATGCAGCTGAATCATGGCAGGCATTTGCATTTTTTATTATAATGCTTTAATATGGAACTCAAGATAGAGGATTATTTTTTTTAATATATTAAGTTCATTTTGACAGAATCCTTCTGTTGCAACTGAGAATACAAATTTTGCACTCTTTCTCAGTGAGATTTCTTATGGCTATCAAATTAGCTTCATCTTTCTTTATGGTTTGGTATGAATACATTTTCATTTTCTTTGGCACACCGCACCTGTTATGTTCTAATTCTGGCATCAGTTACAACACTGATCTTTGGAAATTTGGTGATATCTGTTTAGAACACTCTGCTGTAACTGTGCTTTTATTTTCTTTCATTTTTAGTTAAATCCTTTGTCATCGCAGTTTATAACTCCCTGACAAAATGCCAGTGTCTGCTTTTACATTTAGCGTGTACAAATATATTCTGTGGGTTTTTTTTCTGTTTACCACTTACCATTATCCAAGGGTGTGCTGTAACCAGGACAGGTACTGTGGAAACAGAAAAATTGGACACTTTCATCTTTTGGTGTCATGCGTTCCTTTACCCTCCTGTAAACAGTGTGATGAGGCTGAGGATTCTCTCATTCTCAACTGAGAATGCTCAAGACCAGCTTTTTTTTCCCTAATTACAAGGTGCTGTGTTCATATGAAGGGCAGGGAAATGCTGTGTTGAAAACCTTACTATCTAACCCAAAGGAGGGGGTTTTCCTAGTATTTTGCGTCAACTCTCTTTTAACATTATTTGGGCTTGAGAGGTGTAGTCTTTTCTTTTGAGTTTCAATTCTCCCTGTTTGCCAGGCAGCCACTTCATCTCCACTCTGTAGCAGAGCAGAACCCAGCATAAAGTTATTTAATTTCTCTATCTCTTTCTGACAGTTGTTTTGCTACATAACTGAAGGGAAGTCCTATTGTATTGCATCCTGTTTTAAAGTTTCTGGTTAAAAAGCACTTAGCTTTGTAGAGCCCAGTATGAAAGACCTCTTTGAGAAAACAGTAGCTATTACAAAATCCTTTATCTGATAAGTTAATGCAAATAGAGAGAGTATCCTAAGATTTGCAAAATAGCATTTACTACTAGTACTTAATACATCCTTGAAATATGTTTTTCCTTGATTTTTAGCCTACATAAAAGGTGGGTGGATACTCCGAAAAGCCTGGAAAATTTACAATAAGTGCTATACGGACATTAATACACTTCAGGAAATATATCAGAAGAAAACAACTCAGGAATCCTTGACTTCTGATGCTGCAAATGATAATCATATTGCTGCAGAAGGTGTAACGGAGGATTCGCTAAACAGACTGAAAGGTGCTGTTAGCTTTGGATATGGACTTTTTCATCTTTGCATATCCATGGTGCCCCCAAACCTGCTCAAAATCATCAACCTGCTGGGTTTTCCTGGAGACCGCCTACAGGGGCTTTCTTCACTGATGTATGCAAGTGAAAGTAAGGACATGAAGGCCCCTTTAGCTACGTGAGTAGCTATATTGAAATGCTTTGGTAGATAACTTAGTACTAAAAGTAAGTAACTGGAAAAAAAGTCAAAACCAAAAAGTCATGTTGCTTTAAAGAAAACAACAGCAGGTAAAATAAACTTGTAGATTGCTGTTTAACATGCCATGATTTAGTAAATTCCTCACTTACTAGTGTATAAGATCTCTCTGCTGTTAGTTATTTACATGTATTTGGGGTTTGTATCAGTATTTTGCTGTATTCTTCAGTATCTGCTGTTCTAATGTCTAGTGATTTATGCGCCAGCAGAGTAAATAAAAGCACTCCCTGAAGGCTGAGTAAATTTACCTGAGTTATATTCTCCACTATGGAGAACATGCTATTTTGTATGAGTCATTGATCTCACTTAGCTGTTTATCTGACTATTAACCAAAGATCTTTTCCAGTTTAATTTTAGCATCTGAGTAAAATTGGATGTTCCCTTACAGTCTTTTCAGAGTAGTATTTTTCTATGGTCTTTTTCCCAAACCTTCGTATTGCATTCAGGTATTTTTATCAGGTGAAGTGTTAGCCAGACCTAATTTAAACTGTCCTCAGAAATGGGTTTGTTATTCCATTATCTCCAAATGAATGCTTCTATTGGACCTACTGCAGGTACCATCAGAAGTCACTTTTGAAAGATTGACAGCAGAGCTAAAGCCTCTTCTGCATGAGGAGAAGAATTGTATTTCTGATTGGTTAAGAGAACTTAAGATTAAATATTTCTGTTTATTTGGTTTTTTCTCCTTTCTGGGGAAGAAAAGTGGCGTTTTGGGGGATGTTTCCTCCTTCAGATGGTCGTGGAAATCTTTGTGCTCTGCCCTTGTTTCCAGCAGCACTGTAGGTCATGTAGATGTCTGCCCTTCTGAACACTGGATGTATTTCTTTTTGACATTGATGTCAATTGTGATTTCATATTTTATTGCTGGTTTTGTTTGTTGTATTGGGGTTTTTTTCCCCCCTCTAAAGAACATTTTGTTTTCAGAGTTTTTCTTTGGGTCCTAAAGGCTCTACTGCTTTGATGCTGTGAACTTGATTGTTACTTTGCCTCTGGGTAGTGTGTACTGAATTGTATGCTCAGGTGCAGTTTAGGAGTACATTGATGTATAGTGGTAGTGTTTGTTTTAAAGCCAGGCTGTATAAGAAAACATTCATATCTCTCTTTGTCTTTCTGAATTGTTTAAAAAATTTGCCCGTGTAGAATGTTATCCTTCAATTTCTGTTTACAAACTAATCTTTTTTACTCTTATGTTTCTTTCAGATTAGCTCTGTTGTGGTACCACACAGTTGTTCGTCCCTTTTTTGCCCTTGATGGCAGTGATAATAAAGCAGGGTTGAAAGAGGCAAAAGAAATTCTTGCAAAAAAAGAGTCTGCTTATCCAAATTCCTCTCTGTTCATGTTCTTCAAGGGAAGGATACAGCGATTAGAGGTACTGCATGCTTTCTTCCTGTTGACTGATTTGCCCCCTGCCTTCCTTATTTTATGTTTTTCTGATGTGGATGAACTGTGCAAGCTTCAGTGAACTGTGCCTAAAGATATATATATACGTGGAAATGTAAATGTAAATAAGAAGAAAGGATTCATTCCTCCCTAGTTTCAAGTTCACATGCCAAACCTGCTCTTCCACTATCTGAATTACTGGCAGTTTGAAATTCTGTTTCAGCTACTTAGTACATTTGGATCTCTATGCTAAAAGGAGGTGCTTTTTGTCACTCATGAGTTTCTTGTGGTATAAATAGCTATTTCAGTTTTGCTTGTCAAGCTAAAATCTGAGTATTATCTGCTGAGTACATAGCATTTATCTTTCCCTTTTCGTTTTATGCATTGTTCATATACAGCTAATTCTCTGCAATAGATTTCCCTCAATAACTGCTTTTGCTTTTAAGATGTCAAACCAGGATGTTTTTTGTTGCCAAGGGTGAGCTCTGACCCAAGCAGAAATGTATTCATCAAAAATGCATTTGTGAATGCTGCTGCAGAGTGTGTTAATTCAAACACTGCAGCAGCCTCCTGGTTTTTGGCTGAGTTATTCTTTAAGAATCTGTGATAATACAAGATGGTGATGAGGACTTCAAACTGCTCAGCTCCCGGCTGCTGCTCTTATCAGAGTATTTCCAGAGCAATTGCATTAACAAGAAAACCCAGTGCAAAAGCACAAGCACAGAATGTTCAAACCCCCTTCATCTCAGCATCGCGATTACAAGAGCTAATCTGGATCTTGACATTGGTCATTTTTTGCTGGGGTTTGCAGTTAACTCACTCAAATGCAACTTGATATTTTGAGGAAGGTGACAACAGTAGCAGAACAGCAGAAGCACCCTTTTGTGCCTTGTCACATTTTGTAGGCATATTCTTGCACGGAGTTGGATATTGGTTTTCTTCTTTTGCTGCCTTTCTGAAAACAAGTGCATTTGGGGAATTGCACTGTGACAGGCAAGATTGGAAAGTCTGGGATGTGTTGCTGTTTTCTGAGTGGGAAAGATTTTACTGGTTATTGTTCAGTTGTGTATGTTTTCTATTCTTGTGGTAAAAACCAAATTTGTTAGGGAAAAGCTACAAAATTAATGCAAGTACAGTAAAAAATGTAAATATGTTGATTGCCAGAGTATGACTTTGTATTTGGAACTTTTTTTCATGTTTAATGTCATGAGAAATAAAATTCAACTATTATGAGTATTCTGACCTGCAGGGCAAGCTAAAGTGAAATTGTAAACAGAGCTGTCAGTAAACTGAGTGTATGTTTCTGTGTGTAAATACAGAGGATAGGTTTTGGCTGAGTGTTGGTTTCGTATAGTCAGTCCCTTTCTGGTGTACTGTTATGTTTCAAAGCAAATGTTTCTTTACCTGTTATTGTAGAGCGTTTGTGCATTAAATGATGCTGTATATAGACATCGAAGTTTAGCTCCAAGCGAAACTGATTGTGCCAAACTTCGTGGCCACATTAATGAAGTTAATTAGCTAAGGCTGGCAGAATGCTGTGTGTTAGGCTATGTAGCCATACCCTTAGTCAGTAGAAAGCTTCTTAGATGTTAACGTGAATTAAAGGTCCATATTCATTCATTTGTTTGCATGAGAGCTTTTTCATTTAGGAGCCTGTTTTTTGTTTGTTTGGGGATTTAGTGAGGGGATTTTTTGAGTTTTTTTTGCTGGTTGGACTTTTTTTGTTTTGGTATGGGTTTCCCCCTCTCTCCCGTTCCCTTGTCATTCCTTTGTTCAAAGTGGTACTGCAGTATTGAGGCTTTGCTATGCCCAGATGTTTTGGTTGAAGTATCTCAAGCTTTTCTGTAGACTATGTTAGGAATTTGCACGCTTAAGTTGCTCGAATGTTGTTGATATAATAGTGCAGACAGATGTGTGACTGGGGGGAGCTGCAGTGGGTTTCTGGACAGTATGCTTGTAGTTACACCTCTTAGATCCTGGCATTGACTTTTATTGTATATTCTCAGCCAGAAGTGCGTGTGTACACTTAGATTACAAACTAATATGCTGAGTAGTAATTTCCATCTCATCTCTGAGGGGCCTGAGTAGAGCTCCTGCAAGACTATGAAGTGCTTATGTGGCCTTCCTTGAAATTGTTAATACACAGGTAGGTTTAAATTTTTTCTGCCAGCCATGGGAATATTGAGATAGCTTAGTGAAATTGCTTCGTCTCTGCTTTAACCTGTAAGCACTTAAAGAAGACTTTCATCTGAAGCTTGGATATTTTATTGTCTTTCAACATCTGTAATCTTCTAACAGTTCTGTGGTAAAATTTTGTTGCGCAGAGGTGAAAGGCAGCTTATATGTTGTTATACAGAAGAGCTTGTGTGTTGATTCAATTAAGAATCAATAATGGTTGTTGTAGGCTTTGTATTAGAGCCTACTAAGACTTGTTCCATCGGGTTTTGGTTTTTTATAGCCTTTGATTCTACAGACATGTATTTTGTGTAACTTCCAGCAGATGCTATATTTGGCTAATATTAGCAAGTAAGTGTGTTTGTGCGTACGTATGCTAACATACACATGCACAGCTGTGTGTGGGCACATGCGGTTTTTTCCTTTCTATGGAAAGGAGAAACAGTAAGGATCACAGTTCAGCCATGGGCACCTGGAAGGGAAGCTGATCTAAAGGCAGAAGCAGTAGTGCAGGACTGGACAGTGAGATGTGAATCTGACAAAGGTGAAAACTGCTGAGAGACTTCACAGTGACGGGGGCTGAAGAGCATGTGACCATATAATGCTTTGTGCTCCAAAAAGCATGTAGGAATCCTAGTTGATAAAAGCCTTAACGGACTTCAGTTCCCTACAAAGGTACTAAAGTACTTAAAGGTACTATAAATGTGGACCAAATTATCTTTCAACTTTTCTCCCAGATTCATGTTTTTGGAAAGGAAGTCTGAAAGCGTTTGGAAGCTACTGAAATGAATGAGTTGAGGGAAAGGAGAGGAGGATGATCGGGAAAGCTGGAATAAAAGTGCGCCAGAAAGTTAAAGGTTGCACTGGTAGGCTGCCTCTTTTTCAAAGAGTAGGTTAAGAGACTGTCTATTAAAAGTAGCATTTTTCCTAACTTTTATATAACTCATTCAAACTTTTTTGATGGGCATAACTATTGCTGTGGTTGACACGTGATTGTGTGGCATGTATTTCAGCCTCACAGTATTTCTTTGTGAATGTCTGACTATTTCTATCTCTGAAATACTTTCCACTAAAGCTGATAATGATGTTTTATTAAAACCAAATGAGAGCAATATTTTTATGCTTGTGCCTAGAAGGCACTTAAAAATATAATGAGTATATTAGCTGCTGAAACCCACTAGTCTGAAATCCAGAAATTCTGGCTGTACTCGTGAGCTTTCACAGATATTGCTGTGAAAATAAAAATATTGCCATCCGTTTGCTAAATGTGTCTTGTCTAACATTATAATTATGTTAATAAATACTAATTTACTTCTAAAACTGTGGCTTAGAGTATTCAAGTGTGGTATTGTGGCTAGTAGTGGAAGATGGGCATGGTGGTAGCATGGGAGAGGGCAGAGCAAGATGAGGTGTTCCGAATCTTATGCATTTCTGCTTTTTAGCTTGTGATTTTTCTTTTTTTTGTTTGTTTGTTTTGTTTTGTTTGTTTGTTTCCTAATCGACAACGCTTTTTTAAAATCTCCATCTACTTTTTCAAATAGTACAAACCACCCAACTCAGAAATAGTTACAGAGGGAAATTGTGCTGAGATTTCAGAACAACTCTGGGGTAAATGTGTGTTGGCTTGGGAAGCTGCCTTTGCTTCATAAGGTCTATAGAGGCTTATTGGTGGGTTGGGGTGGTTTTAGTTTTAATCTGAAGTTAAGAAATGTAAGATTATGATTCTCCTATTAGCTTTAATAATCCTCTCTGAATCAATCCACATTTTATGGATTGATCTTTTTTTGTCTCTGTATTGTGTCCAAGAGAGGCACGAGTGATGCATGATGAAGGAATTAAAAGTGTGTGTGTGTATATTTTTAAATCTCAAGAATATCAATTTCAGGCATCAGCCATGATGTTATGCTTGCAGAATCTTGGGACTTTAGAATCATTTTTATTCTCTGAAACAGTAAACAACTAGCAATTAATTTATTTTAAGAATTAACACTAGGAATAGAAATTCATAGTCCAGCGTGTTGTCGCAGTCCCTGAAGATGACTGAAACTTTAATTATTTAAGAATGTCTCTGAAACATACCTACTGAGCTTGATGCTTAAGGAAAACTTAGGCAGATGTCAAAACACTTGAGAGACTTAGAGAAATGGGTTTTATAAGAATTGAATATTCAACTAACTGGAATTGTATATTGCTGGGTGGTCAGTATTTAATGTATTGCCCCAGGCTGGTGTATGGCATTGCAGAGAGTGGTGTCATTGTGCGGAATAACATGCCCTACAAATAAGTGATTTATATTTTCAAATGTTCAGGTTTTTTCGGCTTTTTAGAAGTCAAAGTATCTTCACAGAGGGCTAAATATTTGGCTGTAGGGTTGTAACTGTTGGGTTGCAATTTCCTCAGAAACATTCAAAACAGATTTACTGAAATTCTAAGCACAAAAATGAAGTTCTAAGCCTATTTTGTTTTATTTTTTCTGTAAGACTGGGCTTGTAACACTTACTGGAAAAAAATTGGAAGTCATGTTGTGGTGATGCAGCATCACTGGAGTAATGTGTAGTGGGGAGAATGTGCACAAGGTGTATATTGCTTGGATTCCCTGGAACCTTTGAGGCAAAACTCGCCTATCTTTGTGTAGTGTGTTTTTCTGTCATACCAACAAGCATCTTAGTCTAATCACTGTTCTGTTTTCTAGGTATACAGTGTTTACATTGCTACTGCTGTGAATCCCTTTGCTGGCAGTTAGTTGTACTGTCTTGATGCAATATATATGATTTAAGATTAAATCGTTCTTTAGCAACTAAACCAGTTTTCCCTCATGAGACAAAAAAGAAAATCTAATAAAATCTCTTTAGAGCTCTGTATGTGTGTGTGGTCTTAAGATACAGTGCTGCAGATTTTTGCAGGAATTTTTGAATTTTGTACACTTCTGTAGATGACCTGTTTCCTTTTTCAAGGATTTCTTTCACTTAAATGCTTAGCCAGGACAGAGTGGCTTTAAATGTTCTTCTGCTCTATAAATTATTGTAATTGTATGTGAGCGTAAATATAGGAACTCTAATAAAGTGAGTATAGGCCATATTGGGATATGTAATGTGTCTGCATATAAAACTCATTAAATATTGATTTGCATTTTCCCTCCTCTCCGCCACCGCCGCTGCCCCCCCCCCATCATTTATGATTGTTACAGAGAAGTCCCATCCTAGACTGTGAAAACTAGAAATTAAGGTAGTCAAAAGAACTGTTGTTCTGGTTCTTGCAGAACTGTCAGCCTCTTCTGGCTAAGCTGTTGGTAATTAATGATTTTATCAAAATGTTTTTTTTTTATCTCATATGCCTTTTTATCTTCTTAGACATCATCCAGCGTTTGCAAACTGTTGCTTGTAAGTGGTTGAGGCATGTGGAAAAAAGTGAAATAGTTAAAAATAAACAAACCCAAACATTTAAGATATCCTTATTGTACAGAAATCTAAATTTTATTGGCAGTTGCTGAAAAATACATGACTTTTAAAGGTGGAATAAAGGTGGAATCAAATTTTAATGCACAAAACCAATGGATTTTGGACTTCATAACAAAGAGGAGGAATACAGCCACTGACTCTTAAGGTTGAGAGATGATCTGAACTGGCTGTGTGTTATTGGTGATTGTTACTATATTATTGAACTACTCTACTGTTCCCCTTCCCACTTTTTTAGCTCTAGTGTTCTACATTTGTCGTCTTACGTGACTTTTGGAGTGCAAAAATGCCATATGTTTTAATTTTTACTGTTGTTCATGATGGATCTGATTCTTGGTACCTTGTGAGGAAGCACTTTGCATTCTTGTCTCAAGTTTCATTTAAATCTGAATCTGAGTTGCTTTGTATTAGTGATTCTTCATTCCCTTGCCTCTCATAATTTGACTTTTGTATTATGTTTTGTGTCATAAGTATGAAATATAGAAAAATCTGTTCACTATGGGACCTCTTTAGGTGCTTCTTTATTGTTGTAAATAAAGGCTTTGTCATAATTTACCCATACTTTCACTCGAAAGTGCTGGGAGGAGGGAAACTGGCCAAAGAAATTGCAGTGTGGACCTGGATTATCAAATTAATAATAGCCCTTCTTCAAACTGTTAGCTCTGTAGTGGGATTTAGCTCATTAAAATTTATCTAGGGTCTGAAATGAATTTTGAGGTTTTCCTCTCAATGGGCTATTGTGCCTCTTTCATCTAATCACACCAGAGCCTGCAATTTGTAAGACACTTCAATTTTATTTTATTTTTTTACCCATATGGTCATTTAAAAATACTTATTAGCAAAAATCAATGTTTTCTTTATCAAAATCAAATTATCCAAATTTAAAATTTCAGTCATCTGAATTTTATTTTTTTTCTTCTTTGACTTTTGTTAGTGTCAAATTAATAGTGCCTTGACCTCATTTCATACTGCTTTGGAACTTGCAACAGACCAAAGGGAGATTCAACATGTCTGCTTATATGAAATAGGTAAGTTGGATATGTTTATGTTATAAATAGCTCACTTTCAAGTTTACTTTTCAAGTAAGTTCAATAAACTGGAATATTTTTATTAGGATTTAAGAAAAGGTTTTAGAATCCTGGCCTTTGTCTTATGTTGATGAACCTGTCTTCTTTTTTGGGCAAGTAGAATTCAACAACTTTGCATCATTTAAAAGTTTTCTGCAAATACCAGGTGATGCAAAATCAGAGAGCAGACTATAGAATCAACAGATAAACTGTTCACCTACAGCTTTTTTTTAAAAACGATAAATTAATTCATTTGATTTTTCTGTGGAATCACCATTTCTGTGCCAAAACCTAAGTGTCTAGTGGAGCTCCACAGTTTGCAGGACCTATATTTCAATGTCCATTTTCTTCTGTCAGTAGCAATATACACTCTGTGTTCTTAATTTGCATGAAAGTCTTCAGAGTGGAGAGGATATGTTGCTTCAAGCTTTAAATGTGCCACAGTGGGGAAGAATAAGGGACCAAGTATCAGCATCCAACAAAATATAGTATTTAAATTTAAAAAATTTTAAAAAGAGCTTTTGGTGCCTGTATAGATTTGTAATTGCTTTGAAGTAAGTTCATTTTATTTTTTTTTTGTATGGAATCTTATAATTCAGTGTTTCCTGGTAGATTTAAACCAGACTTTAAATGTATGCCATTGATTTGTTTTGTTTTAAACTTTTCCAGTTATTGGTATAATTGCTAAACTTGCTCCAGCTGTCCCAACAGCTCCAGCTGTGTGTTTTGATAATCTTGACACCAAACTTGAATTACTGTGCTTTTCCTGAAGTTCAATTAATCTTGTTTTTAGGTTGGTGCAGCATGATAGAGATGAATTTCAAAGATGCGTTTGAGTCCTTTGAGAGGCTTAAAAATGAATCCAGGTGGTCACAGTGCTACTATGCTTATTTAACAGCAGGTGAGTATATTCAGTGTGCTGGATAAGTGATAAATCAGTGATGTGATAAGGTTTTGGCACTGTTCTCTTGTGGGAAACTTCCCAGTGCACATTAGCACCTTCCACGCTGCCTGCTGCAGATGCAGTTTTATGCCAGGCTTGACTTGCATAATTTTGTTTGCTTATATAAGGTGCACTTGGATGCACACATGTGGACACGCTGAGTACTTTCTCCACACATCTCCAGCACCCCATTACCTTTCGTTCTAGATGTCAATACAGTTATGATTGTAGGTGTAGTGATAGGTCATACAACAGTGTATTGTGAAGATTTTATAAATAAATCCTTAAAGGAATGAGAAACAAATACTGACTAATAAGTATTACTTCTTAACTACTGATTAACAAATGATCACGGAGGGTACCTGGAAGAGTTGAGATTTGTGTGTTTGTCAAATCCTCAGTCTAGATCCTTTCTGCAAGTGAGTGTGGTTGTGGGTTTTTTTTCCTGTGACTGTGTGATATCTACTGCTAATTTTTCCAGTTTTGTGTCCTAGTAGTGTTACAATGTTTTTGTTTCTGTATCCTTACAGTGTGTCAAGGAGCCACTGGTGATGTCAATGGTGCTCAGAATGTGTTTAAGGAAGTTCAGAAGCTTTTCAAAAGAAAAAACAACCAGATTGAACAGTTTTCTGTGAAAAAGGTTTGATTTAGTATAGACTGACTTGGTTCAGTGCAGTAATTACACTTGGTAATTCTGTTGGATTCTTTACCAGCCTTTATTTTGAAGGACATGATCTGTTTTTCCCCGTGTTTCTTCTGTAGAATTAGTGGGAAGGATTCAGATGGAAAAACAATAGTGTCATGTATTTTAAGAACCTGGCAAAAGAAATGTGAATTACTTACTCACTTTAAAACTAAAGTAATTATTAAAGATAAAAATACACGATACTGTAGTTGCTTTGGTAATTTTCCTTCTAGCGATGCCTTTCTTACTCCTTGTTATCTTCTCTGGTTTGTCAAAGTCTTAGTTGTTTTTTAAAGCTAGGAGTTGTCTCAGAAATGCATGCCTCCCAACTGGTGATCTTGCAGATGTTTCTGTTTCAGCATCCAGTCAGTGGGTACTTGGAATTGTAAAATACAATAAAACAAATCTAGGCTGCATACAAGGAAGCTTTTATCTTGATCAGTATGTAAGCCTGTAAATTAATTGAAAGATTTTTCTTTCCAGTCTTAAAGTCTTTAAGCAAAGTTACCTCTAGCTTTATTTTCATAACATTATTGGATGCTTTCATGAAACAGAACTGTCTTTTGTGATACGTTGTTTGTGAGTATTGTGTTCTGTGTAGAAGGACAGATGATGGATTTCCCTTCTTTCTCCCCACTTTGCAGGCAGATAGATTTAGAAAACAAATGCCAACCAAAGAACTCTGTGTCCTGGCATCTATCGAAGTGCTGTACTTATGGAAAGCCCTTCCAAATTGTTCCCTCTCGAACTTACAGCATATGAGCCAAGGTATAATAAGGTTCCTTGATTTCTTTATTTACTTCAAGTGAGATGTGTAGTTTTCTTCTGTTGCATGGAGTAGCTTGCATCATGAAAATTTAAACCTGTGTGCATGCGTGAGAACGAAACACCGAGTAACAGTAGAATAATGACCCACTAAGATTCAGCTTAATGCTTCATTTTTTTACAAATTTTATAGGGTTTTGGGAGAAGTTTAACTGCCTTGCTGCATGTAGTTCTCTTTTTAATCAATTGTGTTTGCCCATGGTACATTAGTGTGATAGCTATTGTTCAAAGTCACTGAGTAAAATTTAACTCATTTAAACCTAGCCACAAAATAAAAAAATAAAACTACCAGCTCATTTCTCCAAGTCAAGTCTTCTTCTAAGAGGAAATATATAGCTTGTGAGGTCATCTGTGACATAAGGGTTCTGTTTATCTTGGCTACTGGGACCATCTTAGTGGTGAAAGGAGCATTTTGTGGTTGCCTCTTTCTTAGTCACCAGATGTCCATGGATGTCTGTCACATGCAGCTTATATGATGACAGTGTTGATCATAAAGTTTTCCTGCCTCCATCCAGCTGTCAGTCTTGTTTGCATTCTGCAAACAGTTTCAAGTTACTACCTGCTCATTTAGGAAGTAGAACAAAAGCTGTCTGCTACAGATGCTTCCTCTTTTCCTGCAATTGTGAACTTTTGGGGGTTGTGTGTGATTTTATGTTAAGCAAGAAAACTACCAGTCTTTAAGTCAAGAGTCAGGACTAGTTTTGTTCTGTTTTTAGTTTAAGATAACTTATCCATTTAAATTTTGTGATGGCAGTGGGTTGCATTTGGATCTCTAGTTTTCTAGTCCCAAAGGTAAGGGTGAAGGCTTTAAAATTAGATTTACTTATATAATTAAATTTCAGGACTATTTTTTTTCCTGTCATTTGCCTTAGGAACAATCAGGTCTAAAAGTTGTAGAGAGTATGTACTTTCTGCTACATACTCAGAAGCAGCGTAGATCTTCCTTCTATAAACTTATAGCTGGTGGTGCACATTTTAATGTGGAACAGCAGTATAGATTAAAACTCTTCTACACTTCTTGTAAAGTATGACACTGACAGATGTGTCTGCGTCAGCGATCCCTGGTAGGAGATTTTGTGCACAGTGATAGTGTTATTGCTGTGCCTTCTGTGATGTAGCTCAGAATGATGAGATGGTAGGGCAGTTATTTTTCATTTGCTTCCTCTTCTCTTGAATAATTGGTAGGTAATTTGTGTGAGCGAGTTTCCAGGCTTTTCCTCGGGGCAAGAAATGGACTTAAAAATAAAGGCATTAATTTGTATCCACATGTATCTCTGTAAGTAAAATGCCAAGTAACTTGAGACTCGCAATGCAAGCTGGAGTTGAGGGCCTTGTGTATTTTGTACTGTCCAAATACTTTGTGTAGCCAACTCCTAGTTATTCATAGGTGGATTATTTGAATGCAGATCTAGTTAAGACCTGGCAGGGATGAGATGAAGAATAATATGAAGTTAAAGGAGTTCTACCACTTAAGGCACAGCAATTCAGCTGCTTCTGAAGGGATGAAAAGCCCTGCAGGCCTCCCTGGACCTTGACATTTCTGGAGGCAACGGTGCAGACAAGTACAAACAACTCCTCATGGAACTAGCCAGCTCTGATTTGCAAGAGCTGGTGCTAATAAGCTGGATCAAAGTGGACCCTGATTCATCTAGAGATGGTTATGTGGATCATGAATCAGTTCTTTCTGGGAACAGAGCACTACTGAGCCGAGGCACAGTCTGTCCCTGGATTGTGGACCAGCTAAGGTCTAGCAAATGAGCATTATCCTCTCATCAGCACTGAGAATTATGATGCCAGAGTACTCCAGTCTGGGTTTCTAAGTCCAGTACGGATTTTTTTGCATCTATCGCTTTGCTTCAGTTCAGAACAGTTGTCTGAACTCCTTGCCCTGTGTTCCTTGTGACTTGGAGTCTGTATTTTCTTTCAGTATCTGGGACAGCCCAGTTTTCCATGACACCAGGATGTGGTGATTGTTTCTTAACTTTACCTTTTAGTGGGTTTTTCAAAGACCAGTAGAGAAATAGATTCTCCTCTTCTTGTGAGAGCACACCAACTGCCTTTATCTTCAGCCCGTTCATTCCTGTTAGAAATTGTTCTCATGGGTGACAGATTACTTGATGAGGTTCATGCAAAATAGGTCGTATTTAAAAGAAACCAAATTACTTTGATTTGTATTAATGTTACTAGCATCTCCTTTTTCTAGTTAAGTTTAAACGTCAGACTAAAAGTCACTGCAGACCGCAACTGTTGTCTAAGGAAGGATTTCAATCCATCTTGTTTGTTTACTGGAATCTTTCCATTAAGCTTGTCAGGATGTGGATGATGCATCGGCTGTTGGTTTGAGGAATTTGCTTCTTGGTGCCATACACAAATGCTTAGGGAATTCTGAAGATGCTGTTCAGGTAAGTTAAGTGAAAATTTACACCATTAATCCTATTTTCTGTGCTATTCTGTTAAACAGTAAATATCGTTGAGTAAGAGTGTTAAGCAAGGCATTAGTTTACCGTACTGTTTATCATAGGGCTCTGTGAATTTTAACAGTGAACATGTTAGGTCCTTTTCAGATCTTCTGTTCAGCACATCTTCTTCATTTTCTGTGTTGTAAAAGTAAACATCTATGTTGAATGACCATGGGAGCTAAAGTGGCTTGTAGGAACAAGAGTTAAAGGGAAGGTGGGAAGAAGAATGGAAAAGTTCTTGGCTCTGCTGGATTTACTTTGTCCATCAAAGAAAATTCAATTTTTTTTAAAAAATAACTTGGAAATTTCAAAATTGTGGGTTTGCTACTTCTCCTTCAGACCTATAAGACACTGAGACACCTATAAGACAGGATTATTAGCAGGTACCACAGAATAATTTTGCCGCTGCTCCAGACTTTGGTCTGTACCACAACTTTTTTTTCTTCCCCAAAATAGAATGCAATTCACATAAGCAACAAGGGAACTGATGCTGGATTTAAATATATTTTCTTTTTTTTTTTCTGCTTCTCTCAAGCATATCTTAAATAATCTGGGTACTTAATCTCTGATGCTAAAGTTCCTTGTTAGAGCTAGTGTATTTTCAGTATGAAGTTGGAAAACTCGTGAAACAGTCAATATATTACTTGGTAAAAATCCAAACAAATAATTTTGCCTTGATATAGTAGTGTCAGTGCAAAACCTCTTCATCCTTGCTTAAAAAAATCTCTACCATTGGAAATTTTTAATGTATTTCTCATTTTAACTTTGAGTGAATTTCTGGTTTTTAATGTTGCATGATACCTCTGGATTTCTTTAAATATCAAGTCAATTTTAATGTATTACTGCAGTATTTTTTAATCTTTTTTTCTCTTTAATTTTTATAGTTCTTTCAGAGAGCTGCTAAAGATGAAGTGTGCCGTCAAAACAACTTATATGTCCAGCCATATGCTTGTTATGAACTTGGCTGTCTCCTGTTAGACAATCCAGAGGTAATAGCATAACCTATTTTTAATCTCTTAAATGAATGTGAAGAGCCAACACACCACTGTACAAATAATGAAACAAAATTTATAGTTTATAATATATGGTAAGTTATAAAAATCTGTTTTATACCTACTGTAAAGAAATTTGCTACTTTTGGTTTTTGCAAACCAAGAAATGCAACGCATTTTAGGTAACAACTTTTTAGTTTTTCAATGTCAAGAGCTGTAAGGGCATTCTGAGGAGCTTAGTTATCTCCTGGTAACACTGCAGTGACTTGTTTTGTTGTTACTGGGTTTTATTTTTACATAAAGAGCAGAGCCTGTGTGTCTCTGCAGTTCTTTGGGGCAGTTGTTACGTTCCTGACTGTTAGTGGTGTCTTTCTGTAGCAGTAAAATGAAAATGTCTGCAAACCTACAGCAAGCAGCAAAGCAAGGATTTTGATGTGTGTAGCACTACCTTGTTCTGATTATTATTCAGTGCTTTACCCCAAAAAGCACCAGGAATACTTAATTTTTCACCATTCTGATCGTGCCATGATGCCCATTTTTTTTCGATCATGCCTCACAGAATGAGTATAGATAAACAGTGGTGTATGGAAACACTTCTGTTGCCCCTCAAGACAAAGACCTCTCTGCCTCTTCACTTAGTGTCCCTGCTGCTGGTGACAGCAGGGGCCTGGCAAGAGCATCCTGGGAAGGCAGGGTTTTGTTGTTTGTAGGTGGTGAGTGCCTAGGATCCTGTTCTTACTTATTTAGTTTCCTGTTGGATACCGTTCAAGCTCAAAGATCACCTGTAGTTACCCTCTCCAAATATAATTTAGTGCCTTCCTAAAATAGCTCTGTTTTGGGGATCAGACTTGTACTTGGAACAACATGGTGTTTGTCAAAAGTCTTCTTCAGGATTATTTATCCCCACTCTTAGGACAGAGATGTTCCTAATCCCACACATGAGGTGCATTGCGGAAGCCCATGTGGAGTGATGGCGCACATACTATCCTACTATTTCATTACAGGGGATGTATAAATAAAGTTATTTCAGTTATTCAAAAATCTGTTAAACTGTATGTGTTGGTATTTTGGCTTTCACCCTGAGTAGTGAGGGTTTTGTTATTCAGGATAAAGGAGAAAATAATCTGCCTGGCTTTCAGACTGTCCAAATAGCTTGATCAATGATACATTTGATCGTTCAGGTCTTTGCACATACCCTGACTCCTGGGTGGCTCAGAGAATCTGAACCTAGGGCAACTTCTGCACCACTCCTGGTGCTGTTTCCCACCTCAAATGTGTAACACCTCTCCTTGGAGTTCATGCCACTTTGTGTACTGCTTCCTGGATCAGATTGCAAGCTGAGGGAAGCTGTTTCAGTGGCTTGAACCCCCCCAGCACTGTATGTAGTGTATAAAGTAGTTGAGCTGGTAGTATCTCATATTCTTAAGGCTCTGTTTTCAGTTGGTTTTAATCTTGTCAGGTTTAATCACCTGAGCTGAACCTTCCCCTTAAAGAGGGAAGAAAAGAAAAACCTTTCAATAAAAATGATTGTCAGGACAAAGGACAAAACTGGGAAGTGCTTTTGAAAATAGTTGTTCATTTATGAAAACTCAGATGCCCTGTGACTTACAGTTGGGCCTTGATGCTTGGTAGGGAGGTCTGGGTTCAGTAATGTTCCTGCTGCCTTTTTTCCATGTTCATATTTAAACTTTATCATGTCAAATGTCTCTTAAAAAGTGTGGTGAGCAGTGCAGTTATCCGAAGATTGAGAATGCAGGAGCGGCTCTTCCTTCCTCCCTACTTGACATGTAGTATGTGCACACAGTAACTGAATGTGCTTCATGTTGGGTGTTTAGGTTCTTAAACTGAATTAACAGAAGTTCAGAACAAGCCTGAGCTTGTAGCTGTCCTGAGAAGCTGTGGTAGTGCTTAGTATGCAGAGGACATGCAGGGAACTCCCTCTGGTGGCACTCAGACAATGAGAAGGTAAATGATGCTTGATTTGAAGAAAGTGGGATGAAATGGGGAAAGCAAGAGCTAGAATTAGAAACGAGTGGGTGCTGTTTATAGAAAACGCCATTTACTGGCTGGGGTGTCATGCGAGAGCTCTACAGTGGTAAAGAAAGGAATTGCCTGAGAGGCTGAGCATATTAAAGACCTGAGCAACAGATACAGATATAGGTAAGAATAAGCATTTTAGGATAAAAAAACATGCTAAATTTACTTCCTTGAAAATTATTTATGGATACATGTTTGACTTACCATGTCATCTGAGTCATCTTTGTTATTTTAAACTTAATTCTAATCAAGCTCTTTAATATTTTAATATGGTTACATCAAGAAGTTTACAGGGTTTTTTTGTAGATGTCTTAGTGAATTTAATTCAATATATGTTCATATTTTGATATATTTGAATAAGAAAACTTATTTTTTCTGTCTCTTACCCTGCAGTTTATTTATTTGTAAGGCTTAAGACAAAATGTATGATAAGAAATACAACGTGAGCTTTTCAGTACTAAATACTTATCTGCAAATACATATATTTTTCATTAACAATTTGAAGTTGAGATTTCTGAAACAACTTTTAATACTTAAAATTCAGTAACTTGTTTGGTAAATAAATGGCTTAAACTTTGGTTAAGAAACAAAAATTGCTCTTACTGTTCATTTAGTCGCCTGTAGCTTTGCCTGTTTCCCTGTGCGTTGTTGTAGCTCACCATCATCAGTAGCAACTTGCATTTGAAGCTGTAATTTCTCCTTTTCTGTAGAAGACTAGAAATACCTAACAGTGCATTTCTTGGGTGTCTCGTTAGTATTTCTAGTTTCCTAATTTTAGAGGATTTTCCTTGCTTGGTACCTTGATTTCAAGATAGAGATGCTGTTCCAGGCTGTCCAGACCATATACTTAAGATATTTTCTGTAGCATTTGCAATGCATTTCTGATGCAATGTTGTCCTTTTGTAGACTGTGCCAAGAGGCAAAACCTTACTTCTCCAAGCCAAGGTAAAACCACTTTCAAATGTGTCTTTCTAAGATGTGGGCATTTGAGAAGTTGTGTTTTTGGTTTTGGTTTTTTTTGGGGGGGGGAGAGGGGAGGGGAAGTAGGTGGGAAGTGTTGGTGTTCCTCACCTACAATGCAGTCACTTAGGTATACATCAATGACACATGTTTATGTGTGTTGTGTAGATACAGTATTTTTCTGTCAGTCATAGCACAGAGTCCGTATCAGTGACCTCTCCTGGAGTGTTAGAACTTTGTCAAGTTTTTCAACTAAAATTGGGCTACAGAAAGTTAGATAACTCTCCACTCTTTGTCTGTTCCAACTGATTCCTTCCTTGGACACGTTGGAATTTTCTAGAGCTTTTGGACTTGCAGAACTTTCCAGGTGCTGTTCAACTTCACAGGTTCCAAACAGCATGTTGGAAATGGAAGCTTTTTGCTCTTTTCACTGTCTTGGAATTTCTGTAATTCTGTTGCTGGGGGTAGTATGGAGATATTGCAACATGCAGTCTCCAGTTCATCTCTTTTGTAACATAACTTCTTAAGCATTAGTAGTAAAATTATCTTTGTATTATAAAGTGAAGGAGGCTAATAGTTATATGCTTTTTTTTTTTTCCCTTCCCCAGGAAGAATTTACTGGCTATGACTTTGAGAACAGATTGCACGTCCGCATACACGCAGCCTTAGCCTCTCTAAGGGAAGTAGTTCCACAGTGATGGACAGAAAGTCTTGTTATCCTTTCCCACAGTTTCTGCACTTTAAGATGAAGCAGAAGAGAAAGCTGTTGGGGAAAACCAGCTTTTCTTCTGGAAACCACTTGTGCCAGAGACACTTTCCTAGTATGGTCAGAGTTGGTATGGCTTAGTAAAACGTTA
Source organism: Thinocorus orbignyianus (assembly GCA_013400375.1). Classification (NCBI taxonomy): domain Eukaryota; kingdom Metazoa; phylum Chordata; class Aves; order Ciconiiformes; family Thinocoridae; genus Thinocorus; species Thinocorus orbignyianus. The sequence continues at coordinate 278,721 of VXBW01000158.1, forward strand.
CAATTTTAACTAAAAGTAAATCAACCAGGAAGAAGGTTAAGTGACCTTGTGTTTTTAACTCTTCGGTTTTTATTTTGTTCAGACCAAGCTGAACACAATTGCTTGTAACTTTGTGGGTGAGCCTAAATAAGCACACATGATTTACTTCAACAATATTGGCAGGTGTGATTTTTACCTTTTAAAATAGATCTAGATCTAAAATACGACCAGGGGAGCACTTCTGTTTTGATTAGAATAATACAATAAAAGTAATTGGTGTAAATGTTGAAAGTGGGAATGGTCAGAACACTTTTTTCTTCTGCAATCATTAGCCATAACACAGGAGAAGGAAAACTGTTCAGCCACAAAAAGCCAGACCTTATTAAATTGGAGTGGTTTATGTCAGTGACTTCATGATAACTAGTGTGTAGATTTTAAGCCTCACATTTCCTTCCATTTTTCATTCCTTCCCTCCCGACCCAGCTCATACTTGTGATGTAAATTATGTCAATATTTAGGATCTCTGCTTCTGGTACATTCCAGCCAAATACTTTGTTTGACATGCAATTACAGTGTGGGCAGTTCTTATTTCTGCTCTTAATGTTCTGCATATTATGTTAAAATGCTTATGCCAGCTAGAGTGATTTTCCGTATTTTTCATTCAATCTTTATAGCAGTGACCTTTAAAGGTATTAAAAAACTGAACCAACCAAAAATCCACTTCAGTAGTTAAGCCAATACCACAACATCCTGAGTCTCTATATGGTATTCCAAACCTGTGATGTTTAGATATTGAAATACCTCAGAGAACTTAAAACTTTTATCATGACCATATAATTTTTAATACTTGGCCATATGTGTGCTCATCTGTAGCTTTTTTACTTTTGTCTGTGATATTCAGTATCTCCTTATGTTTTATATTCAGTTAATACCATGTTCTAGGAAGGTAAATGTTTTTTTTTTTTAAAGAAGCTTATGAATGGAAATCTGACCAGAAAGTTAGTTGAATTATGTTACTTTGCAAAGCTAAGAAAACTGGATATCCTTGGGAATAGTGATCCAAAAGCCTTATCTTTACTTTGGTCAGGTTGCCTTAAACGGTTTCTTAGCTTAAGCTTTCTTTTTTTTGTGTCTTTCTTTTTTGTAGAATATGTTGCCAAAGTTTTAGACCTTGCCCACACCTAACCTTCATTGATTTGCTTTTGAGGTTGCATCTAAAGCAAGACTGATATGGAGGAGAAAAGTAATATCCTATTTGGGAGGCCAAATGAAACGGTTGAGATGCTTCTGTTTCTCTCTAGAAATACACTGTTCCTGCTATGAAAGGCATTCCTAGAGCAGTTTAACACTTCTGTTGCAGTTCCTGAGGAAGAGCAGAGAGACTCAACTCTTAAAAAAAACAGTTTTATTTTTCTATTATGTAGGTGTGTTACATATAGTACACTGGTTGGTTTTTTTATTCAGCTTTGACAGTAATATTGAGTCATAAATGAGTGTTCAACCTTATTTGGTCAATCCAAATAAGTACTGACTAGAAAACAATATATTGTATATATAGTGACTACTTAGAATTCAAATAATGATTTTAAAAATGGGCTTTAATGTACTTGAAATCTTATTTTGTCCTATCTGACTTTTAATGTTTTGCCATCAGCGACACAGTCCATCCTGGGTAGGTAGCTAGAAACGGTAGTTACTGACAAAATGCCTTTTAGATACACTGCTTAAATATCATGTGAGACTGGGCTGTTCAGGACACAAAGCACCTGCATGCAGTTTGTGTTGGGATATCTGGGCTCTACATGCTTGGAGGTAGGTAGCAAACTAGTAAATTTACTAAAGGGCCTGTTCTCAGCAGGCCAGGAGTGGGTATGGAAAGACACTATATATTCGTATAACGGTTTAACTGTGCAAATTGCAGCTTTTCTGTGAATTTAGCAAATCATCACTGAAATAGAACTATCTGTTTCTATATTTTTTTTTCTCCCCTTGTAGGAGAGTCTCCTACATTGTAAATGTCAAAATTATTTTTTATGTTAGATTGTGCCTGTGATGAGAAATTTCAACTGTATTTTGTGTAAGCTGATCAGGTTTTATACTTTGGAACTCGGAGGCATAGTCTAATAGCAATAATGGAACATGCATCTTGCTAGTTAATACGTTAAGACTATCTTGAATGGGTCAGGTATTTTTGTTGATGTTGATGCAGTTTTTATCTCAATATGACTCATTTCAAAAAACTAGAATTTTTAGATGTCACAAGGTGGCATATTTATTGTGACGTACTGTAAATGTTGTTAATTTACAGAACTTGCACTTTTATATTTCTGAGTAAAATTAAAAGAAATGTGAACATGAGTTCTGCTCCCTTGCTCCTCGAATTTGTCTTTTCATCGGTGGCCTCCTGAACAAGATGAGATCAAGTATTGGGAAAACTTCTGGGATGTCAAGTGACTCTGTAACAAAGTCTCCTAGTCAGCAATTACCTCAGCCTCTGTTCTTCCAGTGTAATTATAGTCTCCTGGTTTAGAAAGTGAGTTACATGTGTCATGTTGAGATCAACCATAGAGTGAACGAGGTTTAAGATGCGGTTTTAAGACATCAGATTTACTTGTTCTTCATTAAAGAACCACACACAATTGTATTTGCTGTATTCCTACACCTTTGAAAAAGTGTTTCTAATTTACTCTAAAGCAAGCACTTTAATTTCTTCTTTCTCTGACTTTGAATGCTTGTTTCATATTCTAGTTATGCTTTATTCTTAAATAAAATTCCCCAAATGTCGTATTGAATCGCTTTTCAATTTACAACAGTCTGATTATCTTTCCAGCAGTCTGCCATACTTGTGTTTGAAAAAAAAAACAAAACCTGCTCTGTAACTGTTTGAAGTTTGACCAGGAACAAGCTTTGGGTTGACACTGGGCTGCATGTGGTGTCATGAGGGGGATATTTGAACCCATCAGTGGGGTAACCCATAAATGATGCACAAATTTCCTTTCCAGTCGTTGTTATGAAATACCAACGGTGGCAGCAATTGAGAAAATCTCTTGCATGAAAAATGATGCAATCCCAAGCAAATATTATTAAAGTTAACGTGAAGAAGTAAATTTATACTTAGCTCTCCTTTGAGGTAGTTGGGTGCCCGATGGCACTTGACCAGCCAGCGCTCCTGTCCTTGGCTCTGCGGGGGCTGTGCGGGCAGCCTGGCACACCAACAGCAGGCTTCACTGAAATTCAGGAGTAACAAGTACAGATATATTTGACTCTGATCCTTCATCCTGGGGGAACTGTACAACAAATTCTTTTATATAAATTAGGAGTTCAGAGGAAAAAAAAAAAAAGGCAGGAGAGGGAATTGTTTCTCTGCTAATCAATTCAAGTAGGTGCTCATACAATATTGTCTTGCATTCTAATGTTTTGAGGTGAGCTAGAACAGCTGCTTCAGAAACTTCTCTTATCTAGAAAAGCTGACTTCCAAGAGGTGGAAATATACAGACAAGTTCCAATTCTAGTTCATTTTGACTGAAGAACAAGTGAAATGTGGTATTCTACACAGACTCATGAAGTGTGAGAACTTGCTGTTTCTACACCGAGTTATCTGTATCTATTATACAATACTCCTAATTTATGCCAAAGCAAATTCTTGTGTGAAATTAGCTGGTGTACAAGATGCACTGGAAAAAGCCTTGGGTTCTTTTATCCTAATGTTGCAGATCTGTATTTCTCCTGAACTTCAAAACTCCGTATAAACTCAGTTCAAAAGAGTTGTAAAACTGTGCCATTGTTACTAGATGGCAAAAACCCTGATATTCCTGCTCCCCACTACTCCACCTCTGTTTCTTACAGGGGTAAGAAATTCAAGTTCAGGCAGGCTTTCCAGAGTTAAATACTGAATTATTTCTATTTTTCGCCACTTTTTTTTAGAAAACCATACTCAAGCATAGGTTACCAGGGTAGGTGCACACTGGAGTTTGTTATTGCCCCCCTGCCTCTGCTCAGAACCTCTTTGCTTATCCTGAGATTTTCATGACCTATTTCGCCCCTTGTTTTAGCCCCCGCTGTGTTTTAGCCATGGGGAGTTCACGTTCAGTTTTCTAACTGTTCCCCCTAACTTTGTTACTGCTGCTTTTTTCCAAAATGCACTTTATCTTTTGATGTGACTTCTTCCAAGATGGTGTCCCAAGTGGGCTGTTGGGCTCAGCAGGACTGGCTGGTCCTCAGTGGTTTTGGGTCAGTTTTTGGCAAGCTGTACTTTTCTATAGGAGATGCCCAGAGGGGCTCCCACAGGAAGAGATTCATGAACTGAAATTCATTTCAACTGAATATTTGAGAGGGGAAAGGAGGGAGAGAAAGGGATTGTCAGACTTTGCCAAGCAAAACCCTTTATGTAACAAATGCCTCCTGGTCTTTTGCTAGAAGTACCTTTGGTAGGAAAAGCAAGGAGGTTTTCATGGAGATTTTTCTATGTGGATGCAAAGCCCCACTTTGAATTCTACTGAAGTCTCTGGAAGGTAGAAGCACAAAGATGACGCTTGCAATAAATGCAAGTCCTCTTGTCCTGCCCTTTAGCTGAAGCTTTGAAAGACAGTGCAAGTCAAAAAACCCCAAAACAAAAAACCCCAAAAACCCAAGAGCTGAACACACCCCACAAGTCCCCAACCAGTGTGATTCATTAATTAACCTGCTGTCAACTACCAGATGAATGACCTGATCACTTCTTATTTTGGCTTACCTGGGACCTTTGATTTGCCGAACTGTCCAGTCTCTGTATTCTAAGGCTTCAGTGTTGACTGGAAGCTGTGACCTCTGGAGACGAGGCAACCTTCAGTTGGGCAAAGTGATCCTGGGCTGATGGGCTCTTAAGTCTGGGGCCAAAGGGCATTAGGTTTTAGTGGAATAGCTACTAGAGTTTGTAAGATGGATTTACTCTTGGTGACATTTCCAGGCACATTTTTTTCCTATAGCTCTTCTTAAGTTTCAGACACACTGTTACGTTAGGACCTGCAGCCTTTTCAGATATTTCGGGAGGTTTATGCTTCTGCTCTGTTACCTCTGATAATAAATTTTTCTGTGGTTTACTATGCCTGTACTTAAACATATTTGAAGCGTTTGCTGTGCAGAGCTCTGCAGACCTGGAATTTTGAATGTAGAACTTAGAATGTTTTCCAAAGAAGCAAATTTACAAGTTACCTTCTGATCTGTATTCATTGGGCATGGTTTCAAAGTACCCGCGTGGCCGCCTTTGCACCCAGGTATGTTGAATGCCTCTGTGAATCCATTTGCTTCCACATGCTGTCCATGCAGAAATCAGACTTCGGGTTACTATCCTGACTCCAGAAATTACACATTTTCTCGTCTATATACATACAGTCTTGAAGCTTGTCTTATTCTTTCTAAAGGAAAGCTATTCTTCCTAATTTTTGTAGGTCGTAACATAATCACATGTAACTTTCCTACTATCGTAGTCTGTGTGGTTGCTCTGCAGGATCAATGAGAAGTTTTGTTGATGAGAAATTACTTTCTAAGTATTCCTGTATGGAAGCAGCATTTTGTGGTGAGTTTACCATTAGCATACTTTCCGTCCTTTAACATAGTATGTTTCAACTAACTTGATATAATAATCTGTTAATTTTGAATGACCTATTAAGAATATGTCACTTATTAAAAGCTGTTGTCGATAGTCTAAATGCTTTCACAGCAATGACACTTGAGTCTTAAATCCTCAGTGCTGCTGGAGTTCCCCTTGGACTTTTGCAAAGTGCAGACATCCAGGAGTGCAAGAGCAGGTAGGGGGATGATGTTTCTCCAACTTTGATGAAGACTGATCTGTAGCCTTGTTTGTGGATGAAGCTTTTATCCCTCAGCAGATTCCTGATCGTGGCCTCCCCCGTGATCTTCCTGCCTTTGTGATCCTCAGAAACCCGGTTAGTGGTCACCTTGAGAATACAGCACTATGCTTTTACCTTTTTTGTGCTTGTTTTGTTTGAACAGAAAATGATCTCGTGCATATCTAGTGAAAATACTTACTAGAAAGCAAATGCTATCATGGGGGCTGTTGGGGTTTGTTTCGAGTTTTACTCTTTCAGCCCTAAAGTCCTGCTGTACTAACAGAGCTGTATTAAGGAATAATCTTCTTCCTCTTTTGGCTGCTGTGGCTGAAGAGATCACAGCCCCCAGCCGTCTGCTCTGAGCTCCTGTTGGAGGTCACCACAGAACATGGCTGCTCAGGAGCTGTATTTTGTAGTCCATTATGTGGTTTTAAGCCCCTTGGATGTTGGATGTCACCTCTTTCAAAAGGCCAGGCAGTGACCCAGGGGGTGGTCTGTGCACCCACTGGCGCTACGAGGGCTGGCAGGGATGTGGCTGCTGTCTTTCTGCTTTCTGCAGGTCGCAGCCATGGATCATGTGAAATCTCCGTAACCTGAGACCGAGCACAAAGTTAAAACTCTTCCTCCAGGGGGAAACTTCTGGTTTGGCTGCCTGCTGCTGGTGAGGAAAACGGGTGTTTTGGGCAAAGGTGAAATGCATCCTCGGAGGGGTTCTGTTTGTGCTGTGGGTGCATCCAGTTGAAGGCAGGTCCATGGCGGCGGGAGGTGGGAGTGAGTTTCTCAGCAGCATAGGAAGGGAGGACGTGCAGCAGCTCACAGGGTGCTCACGCTTCCCCTGGGTGCTCAGTCTTCTGCTGCTTGTCCTGAGCAGCTACAGCCACGGCATTGTGCTTGGATCTTAAAATATCCTTCTATCCCTCAGATCCTTCCAGTATCTGAAGGGAGCTACAGGAGAGCTGGAGAGGGACTCTTTGTCAGGAAGTGTAGTGATAGGACAAGAAGTANCGGGGAGATGTCCCTGACACCCGGTGACACAAGAGCACTGTGACGTCACACTGTCCCCGCTGTGCCTGGCAGCCCCGGGTGCTGGGTGAGGGCACCGGGGGCCGCAGCAGGAGGCCAGGACCAAGAGTGAGCAAGTACTAGAGGGGATGGAGGAGGAGGGAGGGAGACGAAGAAGTGTCGTGTAAACTATGCTTGAACACAAACGGCTCTTCTGGCTCATTGAGGGATCCTTTGGTGGATTTTATCTTTAAAAACGGGCTACTCAGGGCACGGTTCCCTAGTTGGCTGTCCTTCTCCTCCACCTCAGCTGTGTCTCCTGCTGGCTAAAGGTGGAGAGTAAAGGATTTGGTCGCTGCAAATGGTAAATACCCCGTCCAAGCTAAAGGAGTGACGGGGAGGGGATGGAGGAGGGTTGTGATGGTTTGGCAAGGGATGGGCAGCTGCCACCATGCTGTTGGTGCTGGGTGCCTCGCGTCGGGGAGGGGTAAGGTGCTCAGCCCAGCAGTTCTGTTTGTACAGATAAGAGACTGTAAGCTGGTTTGAGCGGGCCAAGATGAAGTCTTCAAGGGTCAGCCTGGTTATTCCACCTGGCCTCGAGATCCTGCTTGAGGGCGTGAGCCAGGCTGTCATGGAAAAGAACCCGGATGACATTACCGAGTTTTTGGCTCTCTATTTCCAAGAGCTCATCGGCTTTCGAAAAGGTTTGTTACTTCTGATGCTACATCTGAAGAACTGAGCTATCTGACAGTGCTGTCCTGCTCTGGCTTAACTTCTGCTTCTATTTTCAGGGCATCCAGATCTGGATGTAACAGAACTGATTCATAAGTTTGACTTCATTAACGGTAAGATGGTTGCTGTTTTTAACACATTTTGAGACAATGTTCTAACCCTAATGGATGCAAGTAACTTTCACTTTTTATGAGATACATCCCGTCTGTGTCTGGTCATATGAAAGAGGGATGGGTGTGCTGGGATATTGAAAAGGCAGGTGTCTTCAGAAAGCACTGGCTTCTATTTAATGTAGGAAGAATTAGTCCCCTGGGATGCTGCACTGTCTCCTTGAGTGTAGAGGGGAGCCTGGATGCCTTTGGTCATTTTAGTTTTAAGATACTGTAGTGCAATTTATCACCCACTGAGCAGGTAGCGACTTCATACCTACTTTCTGCAAATAGATATAGTATCTCTTTCTCTGTAAAAAATTGGCTTGGTTCTGTGGGACGCTGATTCCTTTGGGAAGTGCTAGGAACTCTCAGCTGCTCCCTGCCTTTGGCTGTAAGGGCTGGAATACATTACTACTTCTTTTTTTCTTTTTTTTTCTTTTTTTTTTTGAAATGGTGCAATATTCCCTTTTCTCTGGTCACTGGGAACTTTGCTTGACTCCCATTTTTCAAGCATGATGGAGAGTGATTGCATAAAGAGCAGATTTAGATTGGGTATTAGAAGCAAGTTCTTTACTCTGAGGGTGGTGGAACACTGCAAGAGGTTGCCTGGGGAGGTGGTTGAGGCCCCTTCCCTGGAGATATTCTGTGAAAGCAGAAGTTTTCTGTCTGAATTCCTGTCTATGGTTTGCTCACATGACTGTGAGCTTACCCCTGCATCATCACCAAGCTCCAGTGCAGGTCCCTCCCGTACCCCCTCCCTCTGTGTCACCCACCTCCTGCTGTGTGGTTGCATGAGTGATGGAAGGGGATGTTTGGAGAGGAATCCCTTAGCGATCCTGGGCAAGGTTTCCTCTGGAGCCTCCCACCCCCACAGTGGGCGTTGGGACTGGTTGTGCACCAGTAGGTAGCGACCTCCTTCGCGTAGCTGCAAGGGAGCCTTTCTGTTCTGAGGCATTGCCCAGTGCTGACATCAGATTATCAATGGGTTGGGTGTTGGCATGGGATGGCGCTCGGAATAATGTCTTTTTCAGAGAGGATTTAGCTCTGTCACCCTTTCAGTTGTGTTTCTGTCATTATTTCTGATCTCATCTATTCATGACTGGAGAAAACAGCTCCGTGCCAAGCTGTGATGATGTGTCAAGGACTCACTTTCTTTTGTGCTCCTGTGCTGGTCTTACAATATTGGCCAACGCTTGCTGATCATGACAGGAACCAGACCTCTTGGTTTGTTCATTATTTCCACTGCCAAGGGTTTTATTAACCATGTGGTGGAGCACTGTTTGGATCCCACATGTACTCTTTTGTGTTCCTTCCTTTATAACTCATCTAGATGCAGTTTTAACTCTACCGAAAACTTGTTCATGGCTTACCCTGTTCTTCACTTGGATACCTGTTAAACTGATTGAGATTCTTGAGGATGCTAAAATGTCACCATGTATGCATCTAAAGTTTCTTGTGTGGATCCAAAGGGTTCTGATGATGTTGCAAAAAGGAGCTGTGGTCTTCTAGCTGGTGATGTGCTTAATGTAAAAGCTTTAGTCTTTTAACCTGTAAGTGCAGCAGTGTTTGTGGGTGCTAGATATAAATGTAGCCATCGCTGCAGGATCAGGAATGCGGTTAAATCTCCCCAGGTTTTGAAGTGGTAATAGAGTTCGCTGAAATTTCACCCCCCACGCCCCCCCCCTTATCGATAGGCAAGCAGCAAACCCCCTCCTGAAATTATTCCATCTCTGCAAGCTGGGAAGCCTCATAAATGTGCTGCAGAGCATCTAACTGAGTCGGTGCTGAAATGACTCTTAATTTTATTTAAATGGAAACAGTCGCTTTTGTATTGCCATTCTGTGCTTTTTACCTTGCAGAAAACATGAGTAAGGAACTGGAAGAGAAGACAAGACAACGCACAGATACTTTGGTTTTGGAGGAGTCCAAGCAACAGGACAAGTGTACCGACACAGAGGAAGACCAGCTCCTTAGTGAACCTGAAATTCAGTGTAGCTCCAAAGTCACTCAACACCCATCAACTGCCAGTTACGTTGCAGAAAGCAAATCCCCCCCTGGATCTGCTAGATCTTCATCCCCTGAGGGACCTGGCCTGGTGTACGTCCCTGCTGAGCCTGCCGAGCTCGCTGCCCATGTGCTAGGTAACACTGCCTCTTTTTATTCTGTGAGGGATGTGGCAACCAGTGTTCAGACTCTTGATGAAGGCTTTCAGACCTCAGAGAATGAATTTGCACCAGGAGAAGGTGATGCTGAAGATGCTTCTGCTGTCCCAGCAGCTGAGGCTTCTGTAGAGTCTGTTAGGTCACAGCTAGGAGTGTGGAGTCAATCCTCCGTAGCTGGAGGACTAGAGTCCTCAGACAGCAAGGCTGATGTTTCAACAAGTGATCTAGATCGAGCTTCCATAATCACCTTGTGGGAAGAACCGGCATCATCACCTCTGTCACCACCACGATCACCATCAGCTGCTCCTAAAGACCCACTGCAGTTCATGCCTTTCTGCAGCGAAGCTGAGGTTACCTCAGCCATAAAGGCTGTAAAACTGTGGTGGGACGGGCAGCCCATTGTGAGTGCAGATTTCCCACCTTACGTGGAGCAGTTTCCGCAGAAAATAATCATCCCCTTTGTAGACCAAGGAGGTTGTCTGGTAAAGATTGAGCAGCCCTCAGGTGCAGGCCAGGGCTCAAGTGCTACAGCTGTAGGTCTGTACGCTGAGGCTTCAGTGTGCCAGCCGGAGAGAACACAACCTCCAGCACCACTGGAATCAGCTGAGCAAGTTTATGCCTTGTCAGGTAAGAAAGTTGGGGTCTCTGTGTCATCTTCCCGTTTCATCTTCCAGCTCTACAGGTCGTTGGTGGTCATTAAATGGAAAAATCACCTACACCAGTGCAAACACAGGGGTAGTAGAGAAGATTTCTAAGCAACTACTTCACCAACGCTGTCTGCTTGGCCCTAGTGCACGTGTTCTCTCTCCTTGGCGCCTGTTCCAGGAGATGTGGCGAGCTTTGGGCAGGACTCCTGGGGGCAAATGAGCAGATAAAAGTGATGGGAAGGTGCCCGTTGATGCCAAGTGGTCTTGCTCAAAACAAACCATATTTTCTGAAGCAGGTGTTAGAGACCTAAGATGTCACACACGTGCCCTGTGGCTGCAGAGGTGACTCGTTGGAGCCCTAGACTCTCCTCCCCTGGAAGATCTCGTATTCCAGCACTGATGTAGGAGATTTTCCATTTAGGAAAAAAAAAGTGGTGGTGGTTGCCTGTGCTGTCGTGAGCTCAGCGAGTTTCTGCAGCTGGGCTGAGCGGGCTGAGCACTGGTCATCAGTTCCACAAGCAGTGTGGGGGTTGGTGCTCATCTTTCTTGGTGAGGCCTTCACCAGCACCTCCTCCCTGTGGTGACCTGTGCCCAGCTCCTCCCTTCCCCAGCTGGACAAACCCTCCAGGGTGGAGGCCCCTGCCCCAAGTCTCCTTGGTACTGAGGAATTTGTCCAGGTCCTGTCCCAGGCCCCAGAAGTAGTGCAGCTGTGGTGTGAGGTCTCAGCAAAGCATTTTGCAGAGGAGAGCTGAGGTTTGGCAGGCTTGTAAACTCAGATTGGCTCTTTTAAAAACAAACAAACATAATTTTAAGGCAGTTTGACGAACTTCAGTGTCAGAAATACCAGACAAATGGTCACCCAGAAGAAGGAGAGCCTGGCCAGAACCAGAGCACTGACCATACGCAGGTCACCTTTCCTTGGCTGCCAGGTGTTTGTGAGCCACACACCAAGCAGCACTTGCCACCCCAGCTCTCTGCTCCAACCTGCTCGCTCTCTCCAAGCCTGGGTGTGTGTATTTTAGACGTAAGGATTTGCAGTATGACAGGAATTCACTGCTCCTGATACCAGCACTCTTACTTTTATCTTTATAGCCATGACATCAAGTGAAGCAGGAGAGCCACCACCACTTTCTAATGTGTGGACCCTCTATTGCCTAGCTGACTTGGGACGAGGTCAAAAATCACAACCATTCCTTCCTGCTGGAGTGGATGTTTCCCAGGCAACCCCCCATCTTTCCAGGGCGGGAAGTCAACAGTGTGGGCAGCTGCCACAAGCGTCTGCTCCAATTTATGTGATGCACGGAGACAACAAAAGGGAAAATGCTCCACCTTTCATTTTGGTGGGCTCTCACATTGCGAAGGCCCAGGACTGCAAACCCATCCCTGGCCACGCTGTCTTTGAGCAGCAAGATGCAGGCGCCGGGAAGAGATTCGTTACGGTGCCAGTGCCGGTGGCCAGGCCAGCTGCTGAGGAAGCGGATGTGGCAGCAGGCCCCAGTCCTAATTCTGCAGAGGAAACCAGGGCTGAGCCCTGCCTGCCCGCTGTTTGCTTGGTTGCCATCCCTCTGGATGATGTGATGTCTGCAAAGACAAGGCCCATCAGTTGGTGATAAACACACAGGTATAAATGCTCTGGTGAGACCCCACCTGGAGTACTGTGTCCCGCTCTGGAGTCCTCCACACAGACAGGACATGGACCTGCTGGAACAGGTCCAGAGGAGGGTCATGAAGGTGATCAGAGGCTGGAGCACCTCTGCTATCCATGAAGACAGGCTGAGAGAGCTGGGGTTGTTCAGCCTGAAGAGGGCTCCCGGGAGCCCTTATAATGGCCCTCCAGAACCTGAAGGGGGCCTACAGGAGAGATGGGGAGGGACTCTTCATGGGAAAGTGTTGCTACAGGATGAGGGGTAATGGTTTATATTGAAAGAGAGAATTAGATTAGACTTTAGGAAGAAGCTCTTTCCTGGGAGGGTGGTGAGGCACTGGAACAGGTTGCCCAGGGAAGCAGTGGATGCCCCATCCCTGGGAGTGTTCAAGGCCAGGCTGGATGGGGCTTTGAACAACCTGCTCTGGTGGGAGGTGTCCCTGCCCATGGCAGGGGGGGGTGGAACTGGATGATCTTTAAGGTCCCTTCCAACCCAAACCATCCTATGAAAGTTGGGGTAGTGCAGGACAGAGAACCAGGGAATCAGGCCCTATTCCCAGGGCAGGGTCATTAAGAAGTTTGCTTCTTGCATCGGAAGATTCTACTTAAAAGCTTAATTTAACCCTTCTCAAAACAAAATAAGGTTAAGCAGTGGTTAAGCTACTTGTCATACGTAAGAGACCAAATGTCTCCTCTCATTTACATTTTGCCACTAGTAGCTCTAGTCTTGCTCTGGTTTTAGTCTAAAGGAACCAAGTTTTTATGCATCCCGATGGCTGCAGCCTGAACTGTCAGCGTTTGTGTAACACTCAGAATGTGGCAAAAACACCCTCACCTTAGAGTGCCTTTAGGTAGCAATTAAAGTAGTTCTGGCTGCACGCTTTCCACTGAGTTGATGTTATTTTTTTAAACAGGTTGACAAGAGATGCTGTACGGCCTTCAGGAAGAGTTCACGAGGAATGGAGTTTACACTGTAATAAAACAAGTAACTTACTTAATACAAGTGTTCCAAAAAGAAGCCATTAATTAGCACTGCGGCCCCATTCATTTTATACTTTCCTAGGACAGCACAACATCCTGCCAGGAACTTGATCTAGAAAAACACCCATAAATCTGTTCTTATGAAACAACAGAAGCAGCAACGTTGCTGTTGAGTAGGCTTCCCCCCCTCTTGAAGCTGGGCGGGCAGGAACTGAAGGCTTTGTTCTGCATGGTACTGAGTGCTGAGCCCTGCGTGATGCGCTGCAGCACTGACCTAACAGGCTGTTCCTACCTCTCTCGGAATCCCACTGGAACTTGCACAGGAATTAAGACCAACTGGAAGAAATGCTGACCAGGCTAGAGGCTCGGGTGCGGAGATGAGGCTTCCCAGAGACAGACAGTGCAGATGGTCCATTCCTGCATCTTCAGCTCTCTGTGATGTCGGGCTCTCCCATGAAGGGCTGCGGAAGAAAAGGCTTTCCCTTCTCTGTGCAGATATGCCTCAGCATCACTACCTGGGTAGTTCTAGCAGTGCCAGACTGAAGATAGAAAGCATCTCATCACCTCACTCACAGTTTCAGTAGCCCACCCTCGAGGCTGGAGCTGCGGCCTTGCTGCACATTCAAGGAGAAAGCTCTTGACTCCATAGCCCCCCTCGTTCCCCCAGAAGCAGACTGGAATCCCTGGAGCAGAGGGAAGCACCCTGCCCAACCTCCTGGCAGCAGCTTTGGGAGTGGTCTTGCTCAGAAAGGGTCAGCGCTGTCAAACACCACTCGCTTTAGATTAGATGCAAGAAGTTTTGAAGCCTTTATTTAGTAGCAATTAAATTATTCGATTAACACTAACCTCCAGACAGCAGTTAAAATATTGTACAAGGAGCAGCTTGCCCTCTAGAAGCTCTGTACACAGTTCAATATAAACTTACACTCTAAGATTGAATGCAGCCCACCCAAAAGGGGTAACGCAGCTGCGCACAGGAGGCCTCACCGAGGTGCTCTGCTACCTTTGAAATGCACCAGGCTTCCTCCCGGGGAGTCTGCACAGTCACAGACACAGGTCCTGTCCCTCCCCCCACCAGGTCCCCGACTGATCAGGTTCTCTGCCTTTCTGCAGCGGTGCTGGACACCAGAACTTCCAGTGCACAAACCAGATTCTTTTAAAACCTGTTACCAGCGTGCAGGTCAAATCAAATCTGTAGATATTTAAATGGCTCTTAATTCCTTAAACCATAAGGTTGGTAGCAAAACAGAAGAGCAAAATTCAAAACACACTGCACAAAACATTGAATAAATACCTCTGAGTAATGTTACCAGCTTAACTGCATTAATGCTCCAGAGATGGGAACAATTCTGGAATCTCCGACCAGAGCTCAGGATTTAAGGGAGTTACTTTAGTAAAAGAAAAGTCACTTTATGAAAAATGACCAAAGTGACACACCCATCTTCATTTAAGAACAGAATATTGCAATTGCTGCGTGTGCTTTTAAACATTCCCACGTCACAATAAATAAAACCAGTTTTATTTGTGCCAGTGTTCTCCACCGAAACACTCACAGAACAGCCGAGGGTGTTCTACTCCTCACACACCACAACCTAATATAGGTGCATTTTAGCAAAGGGGGCAGCTCAAAACCTGTGGTGACTTAATTTTGTCCACACAGGACCCACCATCAGCCAGAACAATCACTCCTCTACTTCTGGGACTGCAGGTCACGTACCACCAGATTGACTGTGGAGATGCTGGATATTCTGTTTGATAACATGTCAGGTTTTTTTTTCTCAGGAGATAAGTAAAACAAGGGAAAACATTAAAACAGATTAAGACTTATTTGTATCAGTCACAGGCTCCTTATTGCGTCTTAATAAATATCAGGCAAATTAAAGTAGTTTCTGTCCCAGTAGTTGCCAGAATAAAGCCAGTCCTGCGTACCGGTGTAGGGGTTGGGGCCTTGGTGGAACCATCTGCAAGGAAACAGAGAGCACCTTAGTGAAGCTGTGTAACACAACACTGATGAAAGTTCAGAACTGCTTTGCTGTATCTTCAAAGTAATTATTGTGCTTGCAGGAGCCCTCTAGGTTTTTAATTCATAAGTGAATTTAAAGTCATCTTCAGTGTCCCAATCTCCCCCTTTGCTGCCCTGCTTGACTGTCTCCCAGGTGAAGTCACTGACACGGGTATTTTGCCACTTGAAGCAGTCAAGACTATTGCAAACAAAAGGACAGGTGCAGTTTCCCTTCAAAGCAGTTGTGAACAGTCCCTTTGGCATGCATGAGCAGGAACAGTTTGTGCAAGGCACGTAAACACCGCAAGCACTGCAGGCCTGAAAACAGGAAAACATCATTTCCCGGGGATCTAGATTTCCCCTTGGTTTTTAAAGCCTTGTTTTACAACTTAACTCAGAACAAGTGTGCCAGTTCCCCTCAGCGGTGAGGAAATCGCGCCCCAGGCTGCAGGAAGAGTCCTGGCTTATCACACCTGAGCTGCCTGCTTTACACTGAGCTCTGGGGAGCGGAGCTGATTGGAATGGCCAGAGCGGATTCCGGCTGCGTGGAGTCACCTGCAACCTTCTGCTGAGGTGGGTGTTGGTGGGATCACTGAGAGAAGCGCTGCCTTTCTTTCCTCCTCTCTCCCCTCCTACCTAACCTGGAGGCACTGTGCACGCACACACACAGGCTACACGTGTGTAGGTGCTAAAAAGATATCCACCTGTTTGTTGCACAGGTCAGCTGGCCAGAATCACAGAATGATACGGGGCTGGAAGGGACCTCTGGAGATCAGCTACTCCAACCCCCTGCCAAAGCAGGTCCTCCTACAGCAGGTTGCACAGGAATGTGTAGGTGGGTTTGGAATGTCTCCAGTGATGGAGACTCTGCCACCTCTCTGGGCAGCCTGTTCCAGTGCTCTGCCATCCTCCAAGTAAAAATGTTCCTCCTTATGTTTAGATGGAGCTTCCTCTGTACAAGTCTGTGCCCATTTCCTCTTGTCCTGTCACTGGGTACCACTGAAAAAAGACCGGACCAGGAGCCCTTTCTGTGGTTAATATGCTCCACGGATTCCTTTCACCTCCTCTCTGGCCACAAAAGCCAGTTCTTTCATGTGTCTCACTGCAGGGAACACGCTGAAGTAAACCCTGTGTGTGCAAGGCAGCCAATTTAACTCGGCTCTTCCCTTCTAGGGTACTGTAAGGTTTCAGAACAGAAATTGAAGCATGTTCAGACCAAATATGACTTGCTCCCTTTAAAAAGCAAAAGCATGAAGGCCACCAGTAAGGCAGTACCACATTACAAAGTCGGGCAGCTGACAGGCAGGTCTTGCTCGGCTCGAAAGGTTTGAGATACACATCAGAAGAAATGCCTTGTGCCGTCCTCACGGCAGCAAACTGAACAGCTGAACACTGCAGCGGCTCTCCCGCTCCCCTGGGGAAGCAAACTGAAGCCAACACAAGTCATTCGCCCCCAGTACTGCACGTGGCTCACTCCTGCATCACCTCCACACGGGAGGAGTAACGGGTGGGTGTCTAGTTCTCCTACTCCTTCACAGGGGGTGGCAGCTCACTCCAGAGCCCCGGATTTGCTGAGAGGCAGGGCCATAAGCACAGTTCCCTCGTCCCTCAGACTGAGGAATTCTGCCACCCAACACCTCACCAGTGTCTCTTCCACACTTGTACTGGTTGGGACAATGTGCCCCTCCTCCAGGGACCACTTACTTCAACAGGACGGTGAAAGGTGTTGGGAAGAACTAAGTTTGAGAGACACAGGAGCCCCAAAGCAGTCTCATAATCCAGCCAGGTAAGTGATGGGGGATGGAAGGGACTGATTTCAATCAAAAGCAACGGATCGTTGCTGTGTTTCACAACTGAACTAGTATTACTCAAGACAACTGGTCAGTCTCTATGACAATAAGGGTTTGACATGATTCATTTCTTCAGAAACACAAAAACCTTACTTCTAAAGTGGATTCAAAATAATTAAAAAAAAATAAAATTAAAAAAATCACTAGGCACTTTGGAGTACTGTCTAACCAGGGAGGACTCTACTAGGCAAAGTAAGAACCCTGCTTTTCTGTGGCAAGGAGACTGCAGTAGTTTACATCCGAGTTTATATTACACTGCAGATTAAGACCAACAGTTGATCTGGGAACAGGGAGGAGAGTTTCCCCCCAAAACACAACTCTTCTACACACACTTCACATTCATCCTTTGGAGGCATCCCTGTCACACCTGGCTTTCCGGCTAAGATCAGACACTATGAATTTTCTACCAAAGGTTTACAAACATCCTGGAGTTCTTTAAGAATATCCCTGGCAAGCACCAGGCAGGTCTACAGCACCTGCACAACCTTCTGAATGGTGTCTACACTAACCACGCACCCCAAAAACCACTGCTCTGAGCTGCCCTCTGGGAATTTCCCAACTTCCAATATCAACCTCAGGCTCCTTGAGCTATAACTTTAGCTACATCAGACACCCAGAAGAACATAATAAAACTACCCCCTGTTTGGAGAGCTAGAACCATTCCGAATTCAGGAAAGGAAGAGGGAGGTGCAAGGCTGTCCAGCACTTAACATGTTACTCGGAAGCATCACAAAGATGTTATTTTCCACCAGTCTCAGGGCAAACCAACCCAAACACTTCAGGAGAGCAGGCACAGGAAAAAGACAAAGGCAGACATGTCCAAACCTGGGACTCTGGGGTGATGGGTGACTTCATTTGAAAAAAAGAAAAAAGTGATTTATAGTTACAAACAGACATTTTAAAGCTATTTAGTCCCCAGTGTCTGGGTGTATTAACAGCTAGTTAACAGGGAAGAGACAAAGCTTGCTTTTAGAGACTTTAGCCCTACCTTTTTTTTTTCTGTGAACAGAAAGCAAATTTATTACTGTATTTTTAAGTAGACTGTGCATGGTCAAACCAGATTCATTTGGTCATGTTTTCACAGTTTCTACTCAGCTTCTGTATCAGTGCTCCCAACTGATCCCTCTCATCTTAGAGTACAAAAAAACCCCCCAAAACAACCCACCCAAAAAACCCCAAACATCCTGGCAGATTCCTTGTGAACTAACTTCTCCCTTGGCTCTTCTAACCTGTGTAGTTAGTGACCCTCTCAGAAAGGAGAAAATGACTTGGGTATCTGGGTGATAAAGTCATTTCACCAACTTTGAGAGTAACTGCATGCAATGGGAAGCCAGTATTCCCAGCACACAGCAACTGATCTGAGAAGTCACTGGCAATAAGCTATCAAGTTCACTGGAGGAAGCATTGCTTCCTCTCTTTGGCCGAGCATGTAAATGTGAAGCAATTATAAATTAATCAGTGGCAAGAGTCCCCACAGGCAGCTATCGGTAGCAACATCTTTTTCATGTCAGAACCAAGAGCTGCTCAGAAAAGACAACGTGGTTTGTACTTGGATACGGGTGCGTGAGCAGCGAGAGGGAAGGGAGCGAGACCAAGCCTGACTCTGGAAGAGCTACAGCCTGCAGGGAGCAGGTCCGTAGCGCCACCAAACCTGACGATGACAATGATGATGTCAGCTCCTCATGCTGACACAACACCGTACGTCACTGGCACGGGCTGGCAGTTAACCTGAATGTTCAAAACCTTCACATAAATACACCCGCAGGGACAAGCTCACTGACCTCGTCTTCCAGTCTTCCTCTGACTTCGACCGATTTTTGCGAGCAGTCCTTTGTTTCTCTTCTAGCCTCTTCTTTTCTTCACTAGCTAGATCTTGAAGCAAGAAAAATATAGAATATATTTAATGTAATATAAGACAGTGACATTACTCCATCTGACCCAGCAAATAAATACGGGAAGTAGTGGAAGTTGTCCATTTAAAAAGCTTTCTACATAACACAGAAGAGCTTCTGGGCTTGTTCTAAGCGCAAGGTCAGACCAGCTGTGGCACACCACAAGCCAATGGAATTCCAGTCATTAAGACTGCTAAATACTTGCTTATCCATGGCCTGAGGACCCTGAAAATGTGTAAATGTGTTTATGTGACAGCAAATGAGAGCCAGAGGAGTTGGCATACCTAGAATTTATTTCAGTAGAGGAACTAAGACATGCTAGATTTATTTCAGAAGTCTGGCCACCTGCTTTTTCCTAAGATTTGGGCTAAGTTGTTACTAGTGCTTAGTTCCTGATCAAAAGGGGCTTGGAATCTCCATTTCCAAACCACAAAGAATTGTCTCTCTGCAACATCCCTTTCTTTTTGTTAATTCACTAAGCTAACGTGTCATGACACTAAAAAAGCAGAACAGTTGCTTCGTTTTGGCAGAAAGGATGGTCAGAAAATCTGAAAAGTTAGACTATGAAAGAGATTAGGTGGAAGGTGACCTCTTTCATCCTTGAATCCTCTAAAAGCATTTCATAAACATCTTAGAAGTATTTGAGAGAATCATTTTTGGAAGACTATCAGCCATTCCCAATTACCCTGCAAGGTACTGACACACTGCATATTCCCAGTCTATCTGCCAGACAAACTAGTACAGTTAAGGAATATGGTCTGTTGCTAACAGCACAGTTATTTGCATTTCATGTTTAGACAGACAAATTGCTGAGAATACTATGAACCAAGTGTGTCCATCCCTCTGGCCAAAGAAGAATCACTCCAGGAGAGAAGTCTGGTTGTGGGAATTCACTGATCTGCTTTTTTAAAAGCCTCAAGGAAGTGGTTATCAGCTTTTGAGAAATGAAATGCACAACTGCTCTGTATTATGCCTGTGTCACTGCTTTTCCTCCCTAGATCTCAGTCTGTTTATCAGAACTACTCACAGTCACTGCATTATCACAGAGGTCAAACTGAATCAGAAGTTTCATGACATACCCCAGTCACTTCGCAATCCAGAGAAAGCAAGAGCCCCCATGCTTTTAGTCTACAAACCCGGCCGTCCTACTTTAATTCACAAAATGCCAAAGGAAAAGCAGCAAAAGAGGGCCAGGGGAAAGCTGTTCCACACCAAGACATGTGTCAGCAGACTAAAAGCCAATTCTCTCTCTATGGCACCTACAGTAACAATCTCCATGAGGTTTCTAAAAGGCGCACTACTTCTACTCACTTAAAATCTCATAATGTATTTCTAATTCACTATTTTAGAACAAGAGCATCCATTCAACTCCCAGTGAAGAACGATTTTGTATCAGGTGCATTTTTTGGCATTGCAGTTTCACTTAATTAGTTTTGACTGCATTTCTCAGAATTGGCACATCAAAATACTCCTTTTGCATTGGGCTGATGGAAAGAGAAAACTGAGAGGTTCACAAATACTTCTTTTCAATGCTCAGAGCTTGCCTCCTGAGACTAGTTTCCAAGTGTAGGGCTTGACTGTGGAGTACAGCAGGGGGCCTAGAGCTAAATAAAAAGCATCACATTGTGAAGTTCAAGATTCTTGCTTACATGGAAGAACATAAGCAAGCAGGTGGTGTGGTGGGCTCCTGTCCAGGAACTAAGAACTCACAAGCCACTTTTTTGCTCCCATCCACCCCAGTGGATTAGGAGAGGGAATCGAAGAGCAAAAAGCAAAAAAAAAACCTCATTGGTCAAGGTAACGACCGTTTAATAAGCAAAGGGAAAGAAAAAAGAGGGGAAAAGTGGTGCAAAGGCAATCACTTTCTACCTTCCCCCTGCAGACCTGCATCCAGTCAGTCTCCAAGAAACAGGTACTTCCCCTCAACACACACAACTTACGCTGAGCACGACACTGGTTACGTGGTATGGAATATCTCTTTGGCCAGCCTGGGTCAGCTCTCCTGGCTGTGTCCCCTCCCAGCCTCATGTCCACTCCAGAAACAGAGGAGGCCTTAACACTGTGTGAATCTTTTTAGCTATTGCTGAACACATTGAGGTGTTACCAATGCTGCTCTGGTCACCAATCTAAAATACAGCACCCAATATGGGCTGCTGTGAAGAAAATTAACTCCATCCCAAGCATCCCCCAGTACAGGTGGGTGAGATACCTTTCACCAGAAGCAAACCACAGCCTGCAGAAGGCTGCATTAAAGAGATAGAGGCACACAGCATAAAGGAATGTATCTTTATGGATACCTGCTTACTCTAACAGCTCATCTAACAACTTGAACGTGGAATTTCCTTTTTTCCAGTGCCTCAGTTTTGACAATAAATAAAAACACCTTTGCCAATTACCTATTTCTCCATTTTCCATGGCTCTGATATCTGGTCGCAGTCGGCAGTCAGTTTTGGGAATGACACTCTCCATTTCTTTGTCCAGCTCATTCAAAGCCATAGCAAAGCTAGTAAAATTATACATCTGTAATTCAGAGACAAAGATAAAAGATGACTTTATGACGTTTCTAGCTGCTACCCTTAATACACAAGAAAGCCGCTGTGTGAAAACAATCATCCAAGCACCTTTTCATTATTTAATCACTAAAGACAAGAATACTCAAGACACCAGCAAAACTGCAGTTAGGCAGAGTGTAGGTGATCCTTGGTGTTCCTGTGTAACCAGGCCAGCATCCAATTACCCAGTGCACTATTTCTGTCTTATCTTCTTTTTCCAGTCCTACTGGTATTTTCCCTATCTCTGTAGAGAGATTCCCCCCATGATTAACTCACTGAGGGCACCTTTTCTTGTTCCAATTCTTTGTCTGCCCAGTTGCACAGCCCCCGCCTCTGCCCATTGACTCTCCAGCCCCACAGCCCTTCACACACCAACTCCTGCTACAGAGGCTTTGCAAGTGTCTCCTAGGAAGCATCTGGCCTCTAATAAAGCTCCTCAGAAGAGATTTCTCACAAGGGAGGTGTTTCAGTGTAGGGAGCAGGGCGGAGAGACGGAAAAATCTGCCATACCCCTAGCTACAACCCATTTTCCAAAGAAATTCCACTAGCTGTGGAGTCATGCCTGTGGCGGTTATCCCTCCAACTCCACATTACAGAGGTACAATTGTAGTAGGGAAGTTTGTTGCAATAAACAGGCAAATGCAGACTTGGTAATGAAAAAGACAAATGGATTTGCTTTGTGTTGAACAAACAAAATAACAGGCTAGCACACATTTTCAATAAGCAAAAAGTGTAACTGACCTGTGCTGAATTTGGAGGTCGTGGGGTTATCTTCCATAGCAAAACACTTCCAGGAATAACATACACGCTCTCAGAATCCGGCAATGGCATCTCATCTGATTCCTCGGTATTGCCCACCTAAAGACAGCATCCAAATAAAAGAGTTCTTTGGAGTCAGAAACCACTTACACTCATTCATTCCAACACTAGAACTTACATAAAATGATGTCCTTGACCAAAACTAAATTATTTCAGGGACAAAGAAACTTTTCTGGATGCTTGCTTAGCATTTACATAGAATACATACTCTTCACTGCTTTAAAGCAGCTGGCATCCAATGCTGCCAACATTAATCCTGCCACAAAAGTGGCAGGATTACAATACCGCCCCTAATGTCAGCTAGACAATGAATACAGCTCTCCCAAGAAAACTTGGTGTCGCTATCACAGCTAAAAACAGCAGCACATTCCAGAGACCACTGGAGAGTAAAGCTGAACTTAAAGCCAGCTGATGCTTTAAATACTTTGGCCACGTGCCAACAGCTCTAATCCTGCTGCTAATAAGCTTTGCTCTCTGATTGTTGCATCAGATTATACACACTGATGTTTTAGTGCAAGGAAAACTCAGTACCCAAACTGGACTCGGTTGTTCTCTGACATGATTTGCGCGTTATGCCTCCAAGAAAATTCAGAAGCATTAAGGATTCTCTTTCACTGTGGGTACAGTCCTTTTAATAACAAACAGGTTGCAAAGTCACCAGAACAACAAGCAGAGGTTCAGTCCCTCAGCTATTAAGAAGATAAACAGGGCTTTCAGCTGACTACATCTGAACTGTGCTGGCAACCTGCCATTCTTTCCTTTATGATCAATCATCTTGATAGAAGACCATATTTTCCATGAAAACTGGCAATTTGAAGCATAACAGATGAGAAAGACACCCTTATATCCAAACAAAGACATTTCAACACCAAACGGTCAAATTCCAGCTTTTGTAGAAAGGCTATAACACACACTGCAATCTGTGCTTTGTTGGATACATAATCTTAAAGTGTCATAAGAATTACAAAGAAATGGGTAAAAAGTGGGTTTTCATGTGCTCTGGCCACAAAGATCTGTATTTTATGCCTCAGCACTACTCAGTCTCTCAGTATATTGCTAGGAGGGTACCAACAGACCTTGCCAAAGCAAGACCTCTGGTGTCTGTAAGCCAGCCACATGTGAGGGCAGTTGTTGGTGCCTTATATTATGCTCTTCCATATATTTGCACTGAAAATTCTGCATTAAATGTTTAATCTTGATTAAAAAAGGCTCTAGTTCACTCCCAGCAGAATCAGCCTAGTCTAATGTCAGGTCTACTAGAACTTCTGATGCTGGTAAAATATCACCTCTGCATATAGGGTGGTTTGTCTAGATCCCTGCAAAAATATTTTTCACTAAGTTTTATCCCGATAAAAATCAAAGGGATTCAGGGTAAAATCTGGGACAATTTGCAAAATTACCCTCATCCAAGCAGGTCCCCCCCTAATGGGAGACAGAAGCGATTCTTTATTAGTAGCACTGCAGAATGAAGGAACAGCTGTAAAACAACTAAATAAATCTGAAAATTCTAATTAGGAGAAGTCTGAAAGGCTTCATGCTTGAATGAATCCTTCATTACCATGAAGGGACAAATCACATCCAGACCTTATACACGAGACTTTGCCAAAACCCAAGCAATGCCAACTCCTCGAACACGAGGGGGCAGTGGCAATACACATTCAACAAAGACTACGTGATGCACAGTGCACATTAAAGCTTCCAGTTTTCTACACAGAAACAGTTCTGTTGAATGAGTAGAAACCTCCTGCTTTTCCAGAGTCAGAGCAACCTTGCAGCTTGAGCTTTGTGCAATAGGAATCTTCGAGGGGAAAAGCAAGGATCATCTTAAGCATTGCTGGAAAAACACAAAGCTGAACAAAGACATGGGTTATGTTTTTCTTTGCTCCTTCTCCCTAAAGCTCACTGGGTCAGACTCAAAGAGAAGCAGTAATCCCCAGTGCTTTAGTACTCTCCTGATGAGAAGCACTGGAGCAATCTCAGATACAGCAACAATCTGAACCTGCACAGGAACAACAGCTTTCAGAGTCACCCATCTCTTTTTTCTTAAGTATGAAAAATACTTAAGGAACCAAAACAACAAAAACACCTGCATAAGTCACCAATGATGAACAACCCCTGTTTTAAGCTACCATGTGCGTTGTTGCTCTTAATCAAGCTGTATATTGTCACCATCACCATCCACCTTAAACAAAAAACTTTCTGCTAACCAGAAATCTGGAATAATTAAGAACTATTCTTTTTTCCCCAGGAAAAGAAAAACAACAAAACAATTATGAAGGAAAAACAAGCAAACATTTCTGTAGTTGTGAAAATTCAATACAAAGCAATACAAAAACTCCTTGTAAAAGCTGGAAAATATGATCTATCAAGACGAGAAATGAGTCCACCCTGGATCTAGGAGTCCAAAGCCTCTGATTAGAATATAAATGTTACCATACACGATCAGAACAATGTTGCCAACTAATGGACATGCTATTTCCTCCATGTGACTTTGGAGGAAAAGGCAGGTAATCAACCAGCCAGTATCTGTATCACTCCAAGTTTTGGGAAGCTGGAATACAAATCATTGAGAGAGAAGCATTCTATCCTTTAACGCTGGTACTCAACCAGTCTGTTTTGGATCCTACTAGGAAAGGGAGAACAAGTGAAAAGAAATGTTAATGCTCTTAAATGCTGCTAAAATATTTGTCTTCTCATGCTTTTGAGATACCACCTCTTTATGTGACTAATACCTGTTTACTGCTTTTCTTCTCTTCTGAATTTTTCTTGTCATTTTTTTTGTAAGCTTCAAATGTAGCTGGGTCAACGCTGTACAAACACTCGGTCCATTTCCCATACAGCGCACAAAGCTTCTTTTTGCTGTCAAAACAAGACTGAGTTTACAAAGGAGCTTAAGGAGTTTTATTCCATCATTTCAGAGAAAAACATTTGAGAGAGGAATTTTTGAGAGCAACTCTAAAAGCTCCTTTATTGGCACTGCACAGTTCATAAACTGGCTGCTGCAGGTTCATGCCCTTGACAGGCTATGTTAAAGGCATCCAGTTCTACAGCTCCCATCAGGAGCAGAGGGCAGCAGTTTGTTTGCTTTTGGGAATGAAGCTGTTACCTTTTGTCCTGAATGTAGCCTTCAACTTTGTGCAACTCCTTCCCAAAGAGGCCGCAGGGCTTGAAGCTTAGTACACATTTCTCACCAGTTCTGAAGGCAGAAAAAGAGGGCATTATTACTTCCAAGTGCTTTTCCTCTTCAAAGCTGCAGCAAGTGAAAGCACTCACACTCTTAACTTACTTATGGTTAGTTATTTCCACGTTTCCATACTGCTCAATCCAAAGTTTGCCCACGATAATGTTATGCACACAGCACGTAGGATTTGTCCACGTGTAGGCTTCATTGTGTCTAAGGGGAGGGGAACAAAAGTTAAATTACTCTGCACGTCACTCCTGCAACAAGCCACAACCTATAAACAGCATCAAGTCTTGAAATGGATGCAGCAAACAGTCAGGAAGCCCAAGAACTTTATTAAGTTATTGCTACTGATAGTAGCAATTCCTTAAAACAGCCACTTCAATTCAGTCACTGTTAGCACTGAACGACATCAGGAAAGCTGACAGGACTCAGGTCTGCCAGTCTTTAGTAGGACTGATGCCCAGGCATCTGCAGAACACACGGAAAACCACCCCCAATTACTGCCAGCATTAGTATGCAGTACATTAGAAGAAATGACAGCAGTTGTTTTCATCTTCTCATCCCCTCCTCCCACAAAGTGACCTGCCATCAAACACTAGGATGTGGGTCTTAGACATGGCCATTGCTAAGTCATGAGACACTAATGCACACTGATCATTGCAGATCTGGCCACTGCACCTATGCAATTATTATTTATCAACTTACTCAAGAAGCTCCAAAGTCATTGTGCCTTTTGGTTCTGCTTCCACGCTCTTGCCCCAGAATTTGAGTTTAGGATAAATTGATCCATGAAACACAAAATCATTATTTAAACCTTCAGCATAGAAAGCACTGATTGGTGGATGATGGCTAACTTGCTCTGAGAGAAGTCTAAATCCAAGATCATCCCTGCAAAATAAATATAACCGAAGTGTGTTATCTATGTATCAAGTGCAGTGAAGTTGCAGTTCTTTTCCCCAGGGCGAAACAGATAGTTGGGCTCAGTGTAAGAGTTAGTTAAGATTCTAGGGTAACACAAAAAGACACATCAATCAATACACAGAACTGAGGATATAATGTAAAAAGATAAGAACAACTACCAAATCTGATCAGCCGATATGTTTACTTTTGAGAGTGACCTCTTTCTTAAGCTTTCACACAAACATAGGCCAAAACCTCATCTGAGAGAAAAATCTGCCTTCAGCGTAGCTGCACACTACTAGACTAACATTGCTTATTTGTTTTCTGGACACTCATCTAATGAATATTACAATTCTAGCATCTCCCCTATGTATCATGCATCTTTTCCTTCAAAAGCTTTTTGAAAAGAAAAAAAAAAAAAAGTAATTTTTGTAAATAAAACTGGAAAATTTAATTTGCCTGCTCCAAGCTGAAAAGTTCAGTGGCTTCCCTTCACTGGAAGGTGCACTGCTGAAACCCAACACACACTGCAAGTACCTCCAGCAGCTGCTAGGAGAAAGGATGGAATCTTACAAGCTGAAGAGCAGCCTGTAAGCCACCCAACAAGTCTAATGAAACCTAAGGTACACAGAACACCACCCCCAGCTCTTCAGTGCATCTTCTGTTCATTACCTGATCAATTCATACGTCTCTCCGAGTAACGGGTTGAAGGGCTTCCCTGTACGTTCCCACTGTGAGGCTACAGCAGACACAGCAAATGCAGCAACACACTATTCAAATGAGTAAAAGTACACAGTTAATCTCCTGAATTTTAGTCTTTATCAAGTATCAACAGCAGTCATAGTATTATATGACATCATTACATTATTTTTCTGAAATAGCTTAGCAAAGTTCTGTTTGCAAGGCGGGGGAATAAAGAGTTTTCATCCTAGATAAGTAAAACTGGTTCCTGAATATGAGAATCCAACATGCAGCAAGTTTCGGGAGCCGCTCCTATAATGAGGCTATGAAGAAAGAAATCCCAAGGCATTCCTCAAGAGCTACCACAAATCATCATGCCAAAGTACCTGCATTCGCTCAGTTGTGCTG
Organism: Thinocorus orbignyianus; assembly: GCA_013400375.1. Lineage (NCBI taxonomy): Eukaryota > Metazoa > Chordata > Aves > Ciconiiformes > Thinocoridae > Thinocorus > Thinocorus orbignyianus. Next base: position 306,137 of record VXBW01000158.1, read on the forward strand.
GAAAGCGAGCTGGCTTTGTGGATGAGGTATGTGTGTTCCATGTACTCCGTAAGTCGCTGGAGGAAGCTGAGTGGCTCATTGAATATAACCGGCATCGTGATCTTCGACAGCTCCTGATGCACAAATGACATTTGTGTTAAAAACCAAATGACTAGATACACTGACCTGCAGTAACCCAAGTGTAATTGGCTTATTAACAAAAATAAATGATGCTCTTAACTGCTAATGCAATGTGCTTGACCTGGCTCTGCTAATACTGAAAGGAAAAAATCCTATAGGCTTATCAAGCTCTAAGAGATCTGTGTTGACATTAAAGCTACTTTTGAAATAAAAAGAAAACCAAACATCAAACAAACAAACTTCCTATAAACAAATGCATTAAGAAATTAAAACAAAGCAATGAAATGAAATACTAAGGACCCCTTTAAAGCACTAAGTTATTTATTACTCTTAAAATAGATATAGGCCACCTAATTACTTAAACATATTATCTTTGTCAGAGGCAGGTGGGCAGGCAGAGGGAGGAGGATGAGAAAGGACACGGAAACACGGCAGCACCAGAGTAAAAACAGAGATTCTGTTTGTATTCTGAAGGAAAAAGGAACTTTTATAACGGGAATAAAAATTTAAGAGAAGTCCTACAGCTCTGATGCTGTTTATTCTCCTTCTGATTTTTAAAAAGCATGCCCTCTGAATGCATAACACAGCAATGTCTTAATCTGCCTGCAGCAGCAAATTAAAAGCATATAGTATGACCACTGGCAATGTGTGTGGTAAACAGCACTGTTCTTAACCATAATAGAAGCATCTGGCCCTAACAGCTTTGGCAGACACCTCCGTACAATCCACTCCAAGTTCCTCCCTGCCCCCCTTCAAACCACAACATCCACGCAGTGATTTCTGCAAAGCAGAATTAACACCTTTATGGATAGTTTTGGGGTTTTTTTTCTGCACACACCTTATGCAAGGCAGACTTTCAATCTGCTCTCTGTATTTTAAGGTGACAATACTTTTCCACTAAAGCCACTGTGAGAAGTCTCATACGCTTCACAACAACTCAGAGACTTGGAGCTGCTGATAGAGGTATTCCCCAGCATTTCCACATCTCATTCCTTGGTGCTGTTTCCAACTACAGCAAGGGGAGGAGGAGAGAACACACACACATTTCCTACTGTAGGCTACTGTAACAGGCTGACAGAGGTTTATCAGCTCTAAGTATTTCAGCCTACTGCAGGAGCTAATGGAGAGAACTCTTTTCAATGCACCCTTGGCTGGAAGAAGATTATGTGCCAACCAGCTAACTTCTACTCTGCCCACCATCGGGACAGTGACACCATGGGGGAGAATGACTCAGATACCAGGTGGAAGGGGAAGGAGCAAAACTAAGTAGTTGGGTGTTTTGGTTTTGCTTTGTTTTTTCAGAGTCACATTTTTGACTTTGCTACCACAAAGTACTTCAAGGGTTGAAATCAAGAGAAAATGCTTTTACTGAAGGAATATTGCTCTGACCAAGTCCTACCTTCTCTAATTGTGAAAGCAAATAAAGCATAAGCGTCAAATTAAAAAACAAAACAAAACAAAAAGCAAAACCCAAACCTCTACCCAACAATTTTGCATTTGAGCCTCAAATGAAACAATCACTTCACATCTTTTATCAGAGCTTTCTGATTACCCACCATTCCAATGCATTTTCTTAGGATACTCCAGATACTGAAGTCATTTCTGGAAAACATTGGAGATGGCAAGCTTGTTCTGCAGAAAGGAACAGGGGAAAAAAGCAGAAGTAAGAAAAGTTTTCCATTACTAACCATGACAAAGAAACCCAAATACTCTCTTTTGAAAGTAACAGTTTTCCAATTTTTAAACTCAAAACCAAGCTGTAACACCACCACTACTCACAAGTACTTTAACTGCTCTATCTGCACTGAAACCTGAATTTCTCTAAAATCAAAACCATCCTCTCCAGTTTGGATAAGCAATGGAAGAGAATTTCTACATCAGTTATCACAACAGTGTTTTTTTTAGTGGCACTGTTAAAGATACTCAGTTATGTCTTTGAAAGAAAAAGTTCTTTCAGAGTAGATACACAGGTACATTCACTATGTCTGAACAGTTTTGAGGGTTAAATAGTGGGGGGTTTTTTTGCTAGTTACCTGTATGCTGACAATGAAGGGCCATGACATTTGTTGCCTATATGAAAATCAGCCTCTAGGAACAACAGAAATAGCATCACTAACAAAGAAAACACAGCAGTCTGCTCTACAGGGGGCTGACATGCCCTGAAGCAAAACTTACTTTCAAGACCGACACTTATGCTCTGTAATGCAGCTTGTACTTCTCAGCTTTATGAGAAATCAGGCACAGATTTTGTTCAGTTTTCTTACTGCTGCTGATCAGCGCAACTATTAATCCAATTTACCTATAGAAAGGCATAAATGCAGATCCCTTAGTCCGCAACAACACTGAAATTTGTGTTTGGGTCATGAAACTATTACTAATGAGGAAAATTCTCAACAGATAATAATCATCTACAGCTCAAACTGCAAGAACTATCCGAGTTTCAAAGTTTGGTTAACTCTGAATGATCAAATGATCATGTTGCACTCCTAACTAAGAAGGTCTTGTCTCCCCTCAAAGTAGCTAAAGCAGTATCTTTTTTAGAGAGTGTGAACAGGCTGTAGCTGCCTCCTCCATCCCACTTCTTTGATAAACAGAAACATTGCTAGAGGAAAAATAAAATTTTTTTTTAAAAAAAATCTATTCAGGCTAAGTTGTTTGTTTTGATAGCCCTGCTCTCTGTGTTACCTCCAATACTTATCCGCTACTGAAACACTTTTCCCAGGGTTGATGCCTCAGTTTCCAGAAAGAACAAAACCAAAAAATTCTCCTTAAAACATAGGAAATCCAGTCCAATCAATAACCTTGTCATATGCCCAAACTCCTCACGGTACCAAACCATGCTTTGTTAGCAAGTAGTTAACAGCCTGACACTGATTTGCTTTGCTCAGCTCCCATGCAGGAGATGAGTGCATAGGAAGATTTTATTTGACCAACAAGGTACCACTCATTCCCTATTCTGATTTTCCACTGATACAAAAAAATATTTCGTGAAGCAGATAATCTTGAACAATACTAAGTATAACAATACTTCTGTGGATGCTTTGATACAAATGTCCAGGAGAGGACAGTGTCCACCAAGTCTTCGGTCTTATTTTCATTTGTAGCATTTACTTATCTTTTCTGTGCATTCTGTAATGAAGACTGTTAGCAGAGTGGGTATATTTGTGTTTAAGTAAGCCCTTCTGCATGTAGAAGATGCTCATGTGCCTTGTTTACTGAAGTACACATAGAGATTGCTTTCCTTATGTACTAAAATTCATTACAGTTGACCTGTCCTTCCATTCAGTTTGTTTAATTACTTGAAAGCTGGCGTTCAGTTTCAGCCATTCATCCATATTTCTTACATGTATCAGCCAAACCTAATATGGCAGTCAGTACTCTTCTCCTCATACTGAAGAAACAAAGCAGTTTTAAGGCGCCAAGAAAGATCCCAGGGACAAGTAAGGACATGTGGAAAAATGACAGGCAGCCAAGACTTGAGGCCTACTAACCTTGACACACTCCCTGTGATTAAGGGGAACGTTTGTGAAGGCAAAAATTTCCTTCCAGATGTCAATTTTAGAAGCAACTCAGGAAGTTAATTTTAGCTTTAAGCAACAAAAACATCTGCAGGAATTTCTGTGCAGCAGAGCAGATAAGACACGTTTAAGATCATCCATTTAAACAAAAACACTTGTCCAAAGCATTATCTGTAGTACCTTGGCTACTACAGGAATCTTGTGGGAATCTCTTGTAGGAGACATGTGGTGTGAAAAAGGCATGTTTAGCTTGCTCTTCAAATAATCTCCTGGTTCCCAGAAAGCTAAACAAAAAACTTTTGCATTCTGAAAGGCCCCCAAGGGAAGGAGTGTGTGTGTCGGGGGGGCTGCAAAGGGAAAGAAAGCTGACTACAAAAAGTCAGCAAAAAGAGGAAAACAGTAATGACAAATAGATGTTAAATGTTGGCAAGTATCACAGAAAATTTTTGTGCAAGAGTTTTCGGTGTTTTTTGTTGGTTGGTTGGCCTTCTGTTCTTTTGTGTGTGTGTTTTCTTTTTTTTAAGTTTGGCTTCGATTAAAAATTTCCCTCTAAAATGAAACAAGTGGTTCAAAACCTTCCCGATTATTTAATGTCCTGTTCCCCTATCTCAAATTTTCTCAAATTAAGTTCATCCACAAATCAACCTAAACTACAAGAGGTCACGTCACCCACAAACACTCCAGTAAGACACAAACTACATTAAAACCACCAAGAACAAGACAATATTATAAGTGTCACAGGCTCCATCTACTTATATATGTACATCCCAACACTGTTAATTCCTTGGAACCAACAGATTTATTCCTGCATCTCCAAAACCAAAACACTTGCCCAGCGCCCCCAAAAAACAACAACAAAACAAACCCCAAACCCTGACCTCCACTTCCCTACGCAAAACCCTCACCACTCAAATAAGAGACGTTGATTAGAACTCAGGCTTTCTAGAGGAAGGCAAGAAAAAAAAAGTCTTCTTTATACCAACTGCTAAACAGTGTTAAGTACTCTCACATGCAACCCAAATACCAAAAGAGGCACAAATTAGAGCCAGCAGCTCCAGGTAGGTAGAACAGCTCTGAACTCACATCAAACAGATCCCATACCAAGCCAAGTATCACTGCTACCAAGAGCCTAGAAACACTACACAACTCCCATCCCCTGAGAAGGTTCTCCTGGGGGTAAAATTTAAATTAGCTGAGCTCTAGGGAGAAATAGGTTGCATCAATGTATTTGTAGACAAATCTCAGTGTGTCACCAAGGTGCCAGGTAAAAAAGCTTGACGTTACAACTGCAACTACAATGTGCTTTATAGCCACTTAGTCACATAAAATATGACTGCACATTCTTATCTATACACAAAACAAGTGTTTCCACTTTTCTTTAGCACTAAATTATTAGTCAGCCAATTTATGCACTCATTTTATTCCTATATTCTCTTTATTACAAAAAGACACGTAACTCAGAGAAACAACTTATGCAGAGGTACTTGTTTATTACTTTCCATTCCCCCTTAAATAACCAGATCTTAAATGCTCTTCCAGTCACCTGCTCCCTAGAGCTGTGACATCATAGTGCAGCATTATGAAAATCTGTTGAGTTGTTTCTTTTTTCATAGTATTCAGAAGATCGATTCTGTTGAAGTTAAAACTTCAAGACAACGCATATCGACGTGCACCAGCTTTCACGCTGATCACAAATTGCCTCCTTTCTCCTCATTGTTTCCAAGGCAGATGTCCACCTTCACCCAGTGCTTCCCCCCCACCCCTGAACTTCCTGTTCTAATTAGGAAAGGCACCCAGCCAAGGCCGTAAATAGCACCCTTGCTAACAACACACAAGTGCAGAGAAACATGCTCAGTCAGCTGCTTTACGTTACCTTCCCAAACCACCATGTTACTCCACCCAAGCCCTCATTTGCCCTTGTCTCTGCCTAGTACTGGAGGGACATCCATGCAGAGGTTGAACCTTGAAACACCAGGTCTATGACATTACCACGTCACTGCAATTCAACTATTTAAGATACCAAGTAATTAAAGCATGTCTTGCTTGCTTCTCTAAAATTAAATATTAATTTCCTATTTTTACAGAAATCTGGTGTCCCTCCATCACCACTCTGCACAGCCAAAACACTTCCAAAATAGTCTTTGAAACATGCTAAAGTCTGTCTTGATCTGTAGCACAAACATTATATTGCCCCTTCACTGAAACTCGATAATAGTGGTGTCTATTACACCTCATTAACTCCAGACCTATTGTCCTCCTTTATCGGCAAGGAAACAAACAAAAATGGATCATTTGACAACACAAAATAAGCACATAAATCATGGATGAGACTTTTAGAATAAGACTCCCTTTGTTCACATTTGAGTTTCTGATGCCAGGCTAGCAATATTTTTCATTCATTCCTGATACCAATAGAAAGATCAAGTGACTGGAAATTAAGGAGGCAAGAGGAGGCATAGGTCATTAAAAATAGATGAAGAAATTAAAATCCACATAGATTTCAATAAGCTCTATTAAAAAACAAGCGCATCCATTTTTATATAGCACATAATACTATTTTGTTCTTTTACTTACTCAGATTCAGTCATCAAAAAGCAAGATGCAAAGGAACGCACTAGCCTTAGAAAAATATTCTTTATAAAATCATAGCACAATCAACTACTTGTCAATCGTCCTTAGCAAAGTTTTTACAAGTTTTCAGTTAGCTTTTCAGAGAATCCTGTGCTCTTTTACTCATCATTAATACATGTTGTAATACCTTAAGAACGGGCAACATCCTACCTGTGTTTTTTGATTCCGTTAGACAGCAACTCTCCACTGCCACAAACTTTTTCTTCAGACACGCTTGAAGTTATTGTATCTTTTGAATCCATGCTGTCCTCTAATGAGTAGGCAGTTGTTGTTTCAAACCCACTTAATGATTTTTCAGATTCTGAATCTGCAAAAGAGCGAGTGCATGTTAATGAATCTACCGCCTGTGCTAGACTTCAGTCACTAACAGATCTTCTCTCTTTGTACAAAACTGAAACCTAAGTAGGCTGCTGTGTCCTGATGACAGCATCCATTTGGTAAGTAACTAGTACTGCCACAGACCGCTGCAGCTCCACTAGATATAAAGAGATTGTATGGCAAGCAAGAACACAATACAGTAAATATCCTCTATCAAACACGGCTAAAATCTGACATTTTTATTAAACTGAAGTGACTACAACTTGCTCAGGACAAGTGCCAGCGTCCCACAGATACCAGTATCTTACCTAAGTAACAGCTACCTCAGCATTCAAGTACTGACGCCTCCTTCTATATAAGATTTCCGTTTGGTCTAAATTCTTAGATACTCGGTACTGTTCAGCAGTCTTCACTTCCCAACCTACTGAACAGTATCAAAGAACAGGAGGAGGTACTCTACGCTGTGGATTACATTAGCCACGTAAGTCCCAGCAAAGTCTAAAAGATAAGCTCACTAATCAATAAGATAAACTTTGTACTCTGGAAGGTAGGTTAATAGTATGATCCACATCATATCTAAAACCACTACCAACATCAACACCTTATTTCCCAGGCAGTGTTTTGGTCAGGCAGTGCTTGACCAGCCCTGGAGAAAAGATAGTCTTTCTCCAAATCAGAAAGTAACAGTTCCCTGGGAAAAGGTTGAACCTTTGTTTCAAGTTTTTCTTTCAAACCTGACAATACCGTCAAAAGATTATCTGATTGCAAGTTCCAGGAAGCAAGGGGATAGCTGAAGATAAGGAAAGATGCATCAATTTCTATCCCTTTTGGGAAATCCTTTAGCAGAAAGCAGGTACAACAGTGGATGTGAGACGCCTTAACGCAAGCCTCTTCACTTCTGAAAAAAGCCAACCCAAACTGTAGTAGTCACCATTCCTGCCATGCACTTCTTTCAGCATATGCTACTGCTCTTGGCTGCAAATATCCAGAGAAAGAACTGCAAGATTAGTCATTCTCTCACACACTGATTCCAATTCAAAACTAGTAATCAAAAATGTGCTGAAATAGTAGTCCATACAAAAGAACATCTCAGTCACAGCTGTCCATTGCCAGGTGGCTTTCTTGTTTTCTCTTAAAAAAAGGTGGAAATAGCTTCTCCAGAACACGTCAATTATATGTTGCTTTGGCGAAGGGGACAGTGATAACAGAACTTTCTACTACATCCAGATTGCAGTAGGGTCAAGAACAGGACAAAATCCTGATGAATGGATGGGCTGCACCACAATGTCTCCATCCTCTCTAGAGACAGTGAGATCTAGAAGCATAAAGGAGACCTTCACTTTCACTAAAAACACCCATCTCTATCCTCATCAAGACAGTACTGAAATTAAGCCAGTTGCTAGGGAATGAAAAGAACTGCCAGCTGGTGCTGAGGATATGTTAAAAAAAGTGGACTGGCACTCCAGAGAATCTTCTCACAAGTTTCCCCAAATTTGTCAGTCTAGTTCCATGCCAAATTATGATATAACATACCAAAGCATTACTTTGGCAGGTACTGAATATAATAAGAAAGATAAGGAGAAGAATTTTCACTTGTGGACAAGTTTGTTACATAAAACACAGGTCTCTCCAGAGATCTAGAGGAAGATCTACCAGCCCAGGTAGTCAGGAAAACACTGTTGTGTATCCAAATATCACAGCAGAAGAGACACTCTAGTAACACAACTTGGGCCTCATCATCCCTGACCACAGGACACACTGTAAATCCCTTCAAGATAAGTATTCCACCTCTTTCAGGAAAAGAGCTGTTCCAGTGTGACAACAGCTATCGTGACAAAAGCATGAAGCAAGCCCTGTAACACAAAGGAAACGTGAGTGGCATTCCTCAGAGGTCAGTGCTGGTACCAGTGCTGTTGAACATCTTTGTTGGAAGCATGGACAGTGGGATAGAGTGCACCCTCAGCAAGTTTGCTGATGACACCAAGCTGTGTGGCACAGTTGACATGCTAGAGGGAAGGGATGCTATCCAGAGGGACCTGGACAAGCTTGAGAGGTGGGCCCATGCAAACATCATGAAGTTCAGCCAGGCCAAGTGCAAGGTCCTGTACCTGGGTCACAGCAATCCCAGGCATAGAATGGATTGAGAGCAGCCCTGAGGGGAAGGGCTTGGGAGTGCTGGTGGATGAGAAGCTCAACATGAGCCAGCAGTGTGTGCTGGCAGCCCAGAAAGCCCACAGCAACAGAAGAAGTGTGGTCAGCAGGTTGAGGGAGGTGATTCTATCCCCCTACTCTGTTCTCATGAGACCCCACCAGAGTACTGCATCCAGCTCTGAAGTCCTCAGCACAGGAAGGACATGGACCTGTTGGAATAGGTCCAGAGGAGGGGCACAAATATGATCAGGGGACTGAAGCACCTCTGCTATGAGGACAGGCTAAGAGAGTTGGGGTTGTTTGGCCTGGAGAAAAGAAGGCTCTGGGGAAACCTTGTAACAGCCTTCCAGTATCTGAAAGGGACCTACAAGAGAGATGGGGAGGGACTCTTTATGAGTGCAGTGATAGGACAGGAGGTAAAGTTTTTAAACTGGAAGAAGGGAGATTCAGATTAGGTATTAGGAAGAAATTCTTTCCTGTGAGGGTGGTGAGACACTGGAACAGGTTGCCCAGAGAAGTTGTGGATGCCCCATGCCTGGAAGTGTTCAAGGCCAGGTTGGATGAGCCTTTGAGCAACCTGTTCTGGTGGGAGGTGTCCCTGCCCATGGTAGGGAAGTTGGAACTGGACGATCTTTTAGGTTCCTTCCAACTCAAACCATTCTATGATCCTCAACTTGAGTTTCTGCAACAGACCTAGGACTCCAGAGCTGAAAAGTTTCACCAGAACTGCTGACCACTCTCTAATATGCTTCCCGGTATAACAAGGATTTTTCAACACTACACATGATCAGTTCTAACGCTGGCCTTACAGTGCTCAGAGAAAGTTATGCTGGACAGCACACACAAACCTCTCAAGAGCTGGAGACGCTGATCAACTAGCCTGCTCCAGGGCATGTGCCTTACTTAATACAAGAGCATGCTATGCAATAAAGAACAGCAGAAGAATGAAATCAGATACTGTTATAAGAAATTGCACGAGACATCTCTCCCATTTTCCTGAGAAACTGAGAAAGTATGTCTGCAACAGCTCCTGCCATGCAAGATCTCAATCTCCAATCCTCAGCTACCCCCTTTTATCCAACGAGCTTAATAAACCTTGAGAGTTTGCTTAGGTATCAGGGCGAACAAGCCTAGTATTGTACTGGAAGTACAAAGCAAACGGCAACTCAAACTGAGCTTTTTCCTGTGTACTTGCAGCTAATTCTTTTCTGAATTAAGATTTGCATACTCCCCCGTCACTGCAAAAAAAGATTTATATTCACAAGTTGCTACCAAGCAGCTGTCAAACAGATGACTAGGAGAAAATGAGGGTTTTTTTCAATTTAAATTAAGGGGATGTGGGTTGAGGGGGGGGGAGAAGAAATAAGAGTCTCTGTTCAGAAGCCAAAATTCTAGTGATCTTTGAGACAAGATCAGGCTGACTAGGAAGCTCTCCAGCTCATAAAACCTGAAGTGTCAGGGTAAGAGTAAAAACACCAGCCACATTTTGCAAGAGTGGGAGAGGAAGGGGAAACAGCAGAAGCAATGACAGAAATTTAACTCCAGGGAAGTTCATCTCCTGTTGCAACAACTGGTAAGTCTTCAATTCCAGGTAAGAAAGTTTGGCCAATATATTTGATTAATAAATATACCTGAGAAAGGTAGTGTTTAATCACTGGCAAGGCTGGGTCTGAATTCTGCCCAGGTGTTTCCCATTCCTCTAAGATACCTGAATTCATTCTTTTATCTATATCCAAATCCAGAGGTTGGAGTATTTTTGGTATATGTTCAATAAAAGCCACTTGACAAACTACCCTAAATACGGAAGGAAGGGCAGTAAATTTCTATGTTTTCTGTACAATTTTTACTTTTAAGTGGACTGGTAACTGGAGGAAAACTAGGAAGGGAGCAAAACCAACAGGATGAGACTACTGCATCTTGTACCAGGAGTACTATTTACAACCACAGAACTCATTAGTGATACATAACAGTTGAAACTGTACTACATCAGGTTAGCTTTTAGTATAATCTAAGTATTCATCTAAATAACTGCTTTTATAATAAGGTTGCATCTATGCAAAATCAACAATACCCCCCTTAACACACACACACACAAAAGCTGCGTTTGCAGAAAAACCCCATCTCTCAGAGGAAAACTGTTACAGAGAAAAATCAGGACAGTCCTGTGCACACCCAATTTGAGAAGAGCTATTTGCATATAATCAGGGAATCTTATCTGCAACACAAAAATCAAATACCTTCACCCTTTAATTCTTGTCCTGTTCAGTCATTTTTCAGCACTGTGGATGGGCTCTGCATTTGTATTCTGCTTTCACATGCTTTCTGAGATCTGTATACTTAATCAAAGCTAGTAACTTCACCCAAACCAAAAAGGAGCTCATTGGTCTTCCTAAATTTTTCTACTTGTTTAGTGTTTCTTCCCCTCCCTGGTGCCTGCTCCCCTCCGCCCCACCCTGTGTTAAACATAGAAAAAGAGTTTGACACATGTTAAGCATTCAATCCTGAAACCCAGCTCCAGCACTCCATGTGCTATCGAGTTTAATTACACATTTCCACCACTCCCAGGACGAGAGTATCAGCACACCAGGAAGCGCTATTAACTGGCCTACTGCTATCAGAGTTCAGATTAATAACACCCTCAACTTTGCTCTTCTTGACACTGATTATCCTGCTTTGGCAATATGAAGAAGCTCCCCTTTTCTGTAGGTTCTGCCTTTCATGTTTAGTGCCTACTGCTCTCTCATCACAGGGCTTCAGGAGTTACCAGAACAGTCAGAAAGCGCTGATAACAGCATATCGCTTAAAAAGAGGACAGACTTCAGCAAACAAACTACTACTTTAGTAAGCAATCTTACCACTCCAGTTTCGGAAAAAGAAGGGAGGGTATTTTCTGTAATGGTTCTCACAATTTCTACAAACAGAACTAGACAACACAAACTTATCAGTGACCAATTTAGATGATGCCAACATTAGCAGGTAGCATGGCTCAGTTGGAGCAGATCTGCAGCCAAACAGATGGCACTGCGGACTCGACACCTGAACTAGATTTGTTTCTGGTGCTGCTCTCTTCAGATTAGCTCTACTCTCCTACCAGTGTCCAATAGCAACCAGACTGTACTTTCTGATTCAGCTTCATTCAGGAGTCTGGTTCACGCAATCAGATTGCTCTACAACATGAATCAGAGCACAGCAAATAGGGACAAGCAGCTGCTACTGTGAGCGTATCCTCTCTCATACACCTCTTGTTCAAGAGCCTGTTTGAAGTCTTGCGTTGCTCTGAACTGTCACAGTCAGCAATACTTTTGTTGAGAGCAAACAAGCACAAGTATCCAATATGCAAACAACATTATTTAAAAAAAAACCCAAACCAAAAAGCAGCAGTGGCTTCTTCTTTCAACCTGTCAAGTCAAAGCTAACAATTTTTCGGCTCAAAGTGCAAGCCTAGTTATGCAATACTCTCACTTCTAAACTCACTCCTACAGTGGAGATTTAAAAATTCAGAGAACTGTAACTAGAAAAAATGGCACCCTAATAGAAAAAATACTCTTGAGGTAGTGGCATTTTTCCACTGATAGACATAATAACTTGTCACATCACCCTGTTACAGCTCATTGGTGTTTGCTCAGTCTCCTATACAGCCTAATAATTCATTGATATATCTATTTATCCAAAACCAGTATAGTTTAACTTAATAAAATACTATCAAATATGAAACAAAGTTAAGCAAAAGCTTTGAAGACAAACACCTAGTAGATTTCTGGTGATATAAATTTTTAGCTTCTGACAATTAGGCCTAGTTACTGCTCTCTGCTATGAAAATATTTATGAACTTACCCCCTGCCTCATTAGCCTGAGAAAGAATACCCACATTCCCAAATTCTGAGCTAGGGTCATACATGCTCAACTCCTCTGCTCTCACTGTATTCTTGTCATACAGAGACAACAAGCCTTCTAGTTCAGACTGCACAGACATGGTAGAAAAGCAAGAGGGTTGGAAACTATTACTAGGATCCCAGTGACTAGCAAAAAACCCCCACCCCAAATGATACCCCCCCAAAACTAATTCCTTTTGTGCTTACAGTGAAACTCATAACATGCATCCAGCAGTCAGGAAAGTATGTCACACTACCCTGCCCAAAAATCAGAGTGTCCTTGCCCCAAATGTGTCTTCACACACACACACAGAGGACTCTAATCACAGCAAAGCACTGAAAGTGAACAACACAGAGAAGAAAATCTAACAGAAATCTGAGGGGAAGCTGACAATCGAGAAACTGAGTCTGTCCTAGAAAATTATTTAAATTATAATCAAGATGCATTAGATCAAGTAACTTCTCCCAGAGGATAGAATTAACATGTGTTTTATATACCTATATATACACAGATATAGATGGTCAGCAAGTTCCACAGTTAAGCAAACCCATTCAAGCGACAAAACTGCTACCTCCTCCAACTAGAGAGGAGGCATTTCATGCTTTAATTCAAGAAGATTTAGAGACCAGGTCAGCTAGATGAATAGAGCAATAACTTTTTAAAGCTGAATATTCTTTCATACACACAAAGGAAGCCTGGTTGGAGAGACTATGTTCCAAGCAACGCCAGATAGACCACTATTCTCTGCTTTGTTTTGACATGCAAAAGAGCCTGAGGCCTTTCAGCAGAATTGTTCCTTTGGTTCTGGTTGAAGAACCTGTTTCTAGCATTCCTCAATCTCTTCTCCTCCTTGAAGCCTTGATAAATTTGTTCCTGTGCCAAGCAGCTATGTTCCTGTGCTAGTGCTACACTTGAGCAGAGACTCCACTTAGAATCATAGGATCATAGAATGGTCAGAGTTGGAAGGGACCTTAAAGATCATCAAGTTCCAACCTCCCTGCCATGGGCAGGGACACCTCTCCCTAGAGCAGGTTGCTCAAAGCCCCATCCAACCTGGCTTTAAACACTTCCAGGGATGGGGAAACTTGCCTGTTTCTATCCTCTGCTTAAGTTGTGCATTGCACAACACCTACCAAGGAGTCTGGGAACTGCTTTTCCTTACCTGTGAGAAGCATCAGATAGCTCAGCTCACAGAAGCAGTAACCCTGTACTTGTTCATGAAGTATGCCATCACAACCTAATTATCTGCTACAGTTTAACTCCCTCCAGCTTTTCCAGATCCCTCCTAGTCCTAGACAGCCTCACACTGCAGGATCACCCAGTTTGAACTGTTATTGAGCTGCACTATGTACCGCCTCTATACAAACATGTTACGCAGTTCAGAGTTTTCCAGAGTCACTGCTTGCATGTTCCACACACACGAAAATATGAAATACAGTGAAGAGGAGACAGAGAAAGAGGAGATATTTCAAAAACGCACAGAGGATTTTGATTCATCTTTTTCTTCCGCCTGAGACACTTAAGGTATACAAAAGTGAAATAGCCTCTAAAACAAGTGATTTTTACGGACCAATCTTAACAACAAAAGAGAAAACAAATGCTACCATGGAGAAAACAAGTCAGAAGGCTATCAGATAAAGTTACATCTCCTAAAATAGGAGCCTTAAGTTCTGCTATTTTAAAAAAAGGGCATAGACACCCAAGCAATCAGACCTTTCATCACTGTCCTGTTCTGTAACTTTTTGTCATGCTACAGTGAAACGATACAATTCTACAGGTGAACTCAGGCAAAATTTTAGAGGTCCACTCATAAAGCACATGAAGCATTCACCTAAAATTAGTTCCATGTTAGAAAGCCAGGGATTTCACTTAAACTGAGGCCGTTCCCCACCCTCACCTGCCTACCACATTCCCCACACATGCTGGCTACACACTCACATTCTGGACATCGTTACTCACCTGAGACAGCATCGTAGAACTGCTCTTCACTGATGATGCTGAGAGGCGGAGATCCCTTAACCAGGGACTGCTCTAGTTCATGGTGTTCAGTAGCTAGCGTCTCTAATGCTTCTGACAGGATCTTGTTTTTCTCCTGCTCATGCTCCAGTTTCAAATTCCTCACCTATAAGTAGATACATGTATGAATAAAATCTCATCTCTCCGAAGAATGTGTAGCTGGAAGCTACTCAAAAAATAGACTCTAACAAATAAATAACTGGCAAACAGCTGGAACTGAAATCGCATGGACTAAAGAGAATATAGCAGTATTTCTATGATGACAGCAGGGTTGTTAGTCAGTGTTTTCAGTAGTTGAGGAATCTGACAAATAAGATCTGGTGGTATAAATCACAGCTCCACAAGTGAATTCAAGCCAGATAACCATACCTTAAAACTGCGAAGAAATATTTACAACTCTGCTTGGATGACCTTAACTATGGAGTTACCGATCTGCTTCTACACACAGCAAGCTCCTTGTACTAGTCTGCTCCTATTTGGGCCAAGCAGCATCATCTAAATTGAATTACAGCGCAAATGTGAATGCCAGCTACAAATAACTGCAACTGAACTGTGAGCTAAAAACATTTAACCCTGAGGATTACAGAAGAAGGTTAAAAAAAGAGATTCCTCTACTGACTTAACTATGATATAAACAGCCCTCCCTCCCTGCTCCCAAAACAGTTTACAAAGGAGCCAGAGGCTGAGGGGGGAAAAAAAAAGCAACCCCAAAGCCCAGCCACCAGATGGAGGACTTTTTTTTTTTTTTTAATGCCCACACACGCAGTCAGCTCCAGAGAGAATGATGTTATCCACATTTTGAATCCAGCACCGGTAACAGGAGAGCAACATGTCCTTCCTATTTCCTCCTTGGGTTTGTATTTTTTTTTTTTTTGCTATTGCTTTCCCGCCTCCTATTCCTGTCAGGGGAGGGGAAAAGAGCTGTAGCTGAAGGCTCAGGAAGAGCCTCTTCTCCCACCCCAGCAAAGCTTCAATGAAACACGTCTCCTTCAGCCCCTAACCCATCTCCTTGTTTCCTTTCTTTTCCTCTCTGCCTTCCACTCCCTTTCTAAAAGCATCTCCAACCCTGCCTCGTCCCCTGGTTTACTCTCAAAGGTCAGTTTACAACACTAATTCCTGCTCCACTAAGAACATGCAAGGACATGACAATTAATCTCTTGGAACAGTTACAGGGACAATTTACACACTTTCCCAAGCAACTTACACATATACCAACGCTACCTTTTTGAATCTAATTTAAGAACTGTTCGTAAGTCCTATCTGGTTACATTTTACATTAAATTTTTTGCTTTGGAGGTTTCAGCCCCCGCAGTTGTAACAACCACTCAAATAGTGGCTTCAGAGTCAGGCACAAATGAGGGGATGCAAATTTAGAGGCTAGGAAAGAGATATTAAAGCAGATTTGCCATTTCCAGCAAAGAGTTTCTATGCTAGCAGTCACATATCCTCTGGAGAAAGATTTATGGCAGAAATTTTCACCCCCTCAGTTGTGACATATATCAAACCAGCTGGTTTGGCTGCCAGGCTCCAAGTGTAAAGGGGCAATCCAATTAAATGATAATTAAAAGAGTATAAAATTGGGTTGCTAATTGAAAGCAATAAAACCAGTAAGTCACTTACTGTCTAATAGTTTTACCCTGAACAAAATGAAAACAAAAAAACAACCAACCCACAAACCTGGACTAGTTACTGTCACTTTCATTTAAAGTTCACTCTGACAGTACCAAGGAAGCCAATTACTGCAATGTTTCATACAAATCCGATGTGCCACTGCAAAAGATCAGTTACTGAGCAGTTTCTGCAGAGGTTACATTTTGTATGCTATTGAGTAGTTAAGGAACTGTCCCTTTATAGAGAAACAGCATCACTATTCCACTCTCCCAAGAGCAGGAGGGCAGAAGACCGAAAGTAAAATGTACTTTTCATTCTTATTAAACAGCAAAGTGAAGCAAGTTATTAAAATAGTATTTGCAATTTTTGTTTGCAGTATTGAATTAGATGCTTTTATGTTCTGTTTTGATAAATGATATGAGCGATTTAAATCTTTTCCTAAAATTTAAGTTGCAATGTTGAAATGAAAGAAAAAATTGAAAATATATCTATCAAATCCCAGATTAGCCTTATTTGCAACTCCCAAAAGCACAGTAGTGTGACTAAAAAAGCAGCAACATATAGAGGCTTAAGACAACAATCCCCACCCCTAAGTCTTTCATTGACTAAGGTTCCCCTGCTCTACCATGATGTAGAGCTATACATTATTGCAGAAAGCATAACAGAAACAAATTCCCTTTATGGAAAACGAACAGGCAGCTTTACAGTAAGGTTCACTTTTCTGTGTACTTCTAGACCTCCCAGCTGCAAAACACTTATTAGCACAGTAATTACACACTACTAGCAGGTAACAAAAAAAATTGCTTTTCACCTGTTAGATAGAAAGCACCACACTAGCCAGAAGCTAAGGGAAAATAAATAAATAGATTTAAGTTTGTTGCCTGTAACCTTAGGCGTGCTAAGTCACGTGTGAATGAACCGGTTTTAAAGCAACTTCAATTCAATAGTTGGAGGCTGGCGATATAAAGTCCAATATAAAACTTTTATCAACAGTACTGGGCTTGCGGGGTGGGCACACACACATTCAGAGGGTTTGGAAGCAGCTCAACAAACCTCTGCAGTTCAGTACTTGGTGAAGGGCAAGACTTTACACTAGCAGCTTTTTGAAGATTGTGGTCTAGAAGTACTGCCTGTAACTATATGATGATCTTAAGGACCCAAACAATTTTACAGTGTCAACGCAAGAACTGAAAAAAGATGGTTCTACTATCATTATTTGACTAATTTCACCTGTAAAAAAAGTAACATTTGCAGACGTGGAGCTAGTACAACCTTCACATTCTCTACTTAATACAGGTATCACTGGAAGAAGAACATTGAAGTAAGCACACTGTTTAAATCTCCCTGCAGTAAATTTGACTGTGAAGGCAGGACGGGAGGGAAGTTGTTACTGGGTTGGGATTTTTTTTTATGTTGTTGTTAGTTTATTTTCTAGAACCACACACTCCATTCTCCCAAGCTTAACAAGAAATACACATGTAGAGTAGCACTATTTTCAAAGCACAAGTTTATTGAACAACGTAACTGTCAAACTGAGTGACAGGTTTTTCCAAAATGTAAGAATTAGATTGCTCTTGTGCATAGTCTTGCCACACTCCATTTTTCATTCACAAGACTTGACCAATGATTAAATTCTGAAGTGAATTATTCCACCTTCCTGGCTACTCTACTGCCATCTTTGGGAAAAGGAATAAAGGTTTTTCTTCCCCATACTGCCTTTCTTCAGTGTTCCAACACAAAATCAACTGCAATATTACAGAAGGAACCTCCAGAGTAGTTTTAAAAATGCTTATTAATGCCATATCTTTGAGATCTATGTATAAAACAGGAAGATGATCATGAAACAATGAAGAAAAACACCTGCTTTCAGAAGCATACACATTTCAGTCTATTAAACTGGAGGCAGATAGACTAGCGTTTTTCAGTGGTGTTATCATCTGATTTCACGAAGTTGCATTAGCTGAGTACTGCTCTATTTTACAGTGACACAAATACTCATATAAGATAGTAAATATCACACAAAAATGATGCAGGCATCATCACTACACATCTAGAAATCCAGCCTGAGCATACTCATCAGAACATCGGAAGAGACATTGTACTGACAGCCTGCGTAGGGCACAGCTTGTGATACCGCCGAGGTTTCTGTACCTTCAGTAGTGGTGCCTGACCTGAGAGACAGACAGACAGACAGACAGCAATTCACATCATACTGAGTTCAGCTCCTTATTCTCCAGCTACAGAACTGCTGTCACTCTTTTGATCCCCGCTACTGGTCCCCACAATGCCAGTGTCACCATCAGCATTGTAAGCTCTCCATAGATCTTCACATGGACAGTGGCACAACGTGCCCAATGTTTAACTGGTCAGACTCCCCACATTACCCTTGTCAGGAGCTATTCTGCACAAGAGCAATAGCAGTTATCAGTAAAGCTGGGCTTGTACTGATAGTTAAGATCAGTCTTGGTTTTTATCTCTAAAGAAAATATTATTAAAGTGAAACTTCAGATTTATAAACGCTGATGGAAACTATCTAGCTTTGTCTCACAGAAGTGAGCAATCACTCAATCATTAACCTTACAGCTATAACACGATACACTGACACAGAACCACTCCAGTATCTAGGTCAGTGCAACAAATCATTTTTCTAAAAAAACCAAAACTTCTCCAGCTAAAGCGGTCTGATATTCAAGTTCTGGTAACTGGTTTCACTTCTGGTTTAACTGAATGGGAATGTTTCCAACAGCTTCCCATAAACATTCAAGTCCTTCAGGCTGTAAGCACTGAATTGTGAGTTTAAATAGAAGAACTGCAGTTAGACCTCTATTTATTTTATTTTTTTTTGAAAGGGGAGCAACAGGCTTCTTTGCAGAGACTTCTATTGTCTTTCCACGCCATCAGAAACCCTGTTAAGCACATAAGCATAGTTTAAAAGTTAACTCCTTCACTGTGCATTTCTGGCAGAAAGTTCATGTGCCCATTTCACAGATATCAAAAAGTCTGTGTGTAACAAACATCAGTCCTGTTCCCTTCTGTACCCTCAGCTTCCTTGAGACAGGTTGGAGACTAGTAACATGCACCAAAACACTATTTTTATTTCTTTTCCCTTTTCTTTTTTAAAGCCTGAAGTCTTGAACTATATTGATGCAGTCTGTAACCAAGGCTTCTCTGTCCATCCTGAAGACACTGCAGTACAATACACAAAATACTTCCTTTGTCTGGTGCTGGATGCGTTTAATTTAAATTAATGCCCAACAACAGTGGCACTTTTGTGGGGAAGGAAAGGGTCACACCACTGCATGCCCAGCTAATAAATGATCATCTCAGCAACATGCTATTGCAGCTCCAAGTAAAGCCTAAAAACAACATCAAGCAAGCAAGGCACAGAACAAGTACAGACACCTTAGCAAGGCTACCTGCCTTTAACATTAGAACAGTATATTCAAAGAGAGCATACCTTCGCTCTAGGTTCTCCTGGACTGTGTGAAAGAAAAGACTCACTTCACAACACTGCAGTGCAATTCAGTTGATTTTTACTTTCAAAAACACTCAACTTCAGCGTTAGGAATAAGAATGCCCAAAACATGCAGACTTCCGAGCTGTGTAGGAAGGAAGAACCACCTCTTCCACGTAGCAACCACGAGGGGATCTGAAGCCAGACTCCAACAGTACGCCGCGTACCAGCTCTGCTCTGCAGCAAGCTGAGCACAGGAAAGCAGCCTACAACACCACCTCACCAGTCCCTCCGACTGCTCCAAAGTGAGGTTTTGGTATTCAAAATGAATGGCTTCATCCAACTGCCACAGAAATTCCACCCCCTCCAGAACGTCACTGCTTATGGGACATTTGCCATGAAGCACAGACACAAGGTGCAAGTTTTCAGTAGCCAACCTAAGAGCTAGGTTAACACCTAGCTGGGAATTAACATATAGCCAAGGAGTTAGAAAAACACTGCTACAGTAGAACTGTCAGTTTTCTAAGGACGTCTTCTGACATTAAGAAATGCAATCCTACTTTCTGTAATGACATAAATACCCCAACAGGACACACTATCCCAAAAGACAGAACCTACAAAGCTCTTTGTTGCAACACATGACGCTATGGAAAATGACCCACAGGAAGCACTGGGAATCCAAAGAGAGAATTCTTTCCCTTCTTCTGTCATCTTCATACAAAAAAAAAAACCCTACCAAAAAAATCTGAGCCTAACATTGCAAACCACAACCTCAATGCAGACTGTTTGATATGTACACTGTTTGTCTGGTCTAACAGTCGAGCTCACATAGCCGCAATTTTGCTGTTGGCACAAAGCAGTCCCTATTGCTAGCATCTCCTTGCATAAGCCAGTTCTTTGTGATGACCAGTTTAAACTAGTGCTGTGTAAATCTGTTATTCTTTTACATTTAATGCAGAACGAGAACTATGTAGTTTTGAGAAGAGGCAGGTCTGCCTCTACGTCTTAAACAAAACATGTCTTTTCATTTCAGCATAGACAAAAATTTAAAGACTTTGAGTCTCTTCCCTTAGGCCTGTCTATTTAGAAATGGAACGGTTCTATATATTTTGTTAACTGACTTTGATGCACGCTACTCAAGCACTAGTTCTACAGGATATGTGTCTATGGAAAAGTGCTTTTAGATTTTCTCCTACTTGGAGTAGGACTAAGTTGCTGCTTAAGCTGCTACTGAAATGAAAACTAAAACCAGCTGCTCTCATGTGAAGTTCTCATAGCTTTAACCACATTTGAGCTTCAGAGAAAGTTTTCCAGAAAGTTTAAAAAAAAAAAAAAAAACATCAAAAAACCATGCTTGATTTTTGCCTCTACTCATGGGACTTAACTCCCACTAAGTACACATTAGTACATGATATGAATATGTATAACCCTGCTTTTTTCCTAACCCCTCTCCACCCCTAAAAAAGAGGAATAGCTTTAGTTACAGTATGCTGCTTTGCAAGCACGCCTCAGGTATTTGAAGTACGAGAGAAAGGAACGAGTGCCTTATGAATACTCCTATGACACATCATAAAACTGCAAGCATGACAGCTCACATTAAAGCAAGAATAAGTGTTCCCAAACAGATGCAATCAGTTTCATGAACATATCACTGGATTCCTGAAGCCCCAAACCACATTGATATTTTATACAAAACTTTCAGAGTTCTGATCTGTTTACATATAGGCCCTTCCACACAAAGCACCCCTGTTGATTCACCACTCCCCATCGCCACCAGCCACAAGGAACTTGTGACAAACATCTGTTACCTCAACTTATGTTAAGACTCTTAACATATATCATAACTTATATATAACATATATCATAACATATACCATAACTCTTAACATGATGGAGTAAACTAGATCTTGTGAACTCTGTCACAACCTTGGCTCACCCCAGCTTGGCTCACCAGCCTCGGTTCATCCGAAAAAGGTCATGCTTTACTTCAACCATTGTTTCTTGCTTAGGCTTTCTCTGTGCTATAAGCTTGCCATTTACCCAGCTTCAGAGATCTATCAGATCTCTAGTTAAAAATAGAATAGTTAGATAGCACTTGCTAGAGGCTTGAACTACTGCTAGTGCGACTACTGAAATGCAAAACAAGACGTGATCAGTTAATCAAGGAGGTAAGCTGAGCTCACTGATGATAGGCAAAGGGTTACTTACTGTATCACAAGACAGCATCAGTCTTCGTCTCAGAAGTCTGGCCAGCTGACTCTACAGCATCAGAGCACCGCATCTTACTGAGATCATCAAATTCAAAAGAGAAAAAGCTCAGAAGGCTAATGTAACATTTTGCTTCCTTTCAGATCCAAATACAGGAAGCATCACTGGTAACATTTCTTTTTGTACAAAGGCTGAAAGGCTCCCCATACACACAAGCAAACAAGTCCCAGTAATCTATTCACTTACATCCCAACTCAAAGCCTACAGAAGAAACCAAAGACTTTGTAAATCAAGTCATAAGACTCTGCCTCAATCAGTCCCCAGATAACAAAAGGATTCATTGTTAGTCATCAACGAATGTTCACTTTGAAAGTTCAAGAGGAGGAGTTTATCAGGGCTGATTTGGAAAGGCTAGATTTCATTCTTCCTAGTGCAGAGGTATATTTCCCTATATTTGATGTATTAAAATAGTAAAATTTTGCTAATGAAGTAAAGAACCAGAAATGATCATAAAACTTAGATAGTAGAACTACTGCTAGAAGCAAGAGCCAAGCTATCATCCACACAGATCCACTCAGACTTCGAGCAGGACCACGTCAACACAGACACACACCAAGGCAGTAAAAAAACACTTATTCAAGAGATGAGCTGGAGATGCTGACAGCAGTCAGCACCCTTCTTCTAACACAGAATCATAGAATGGTCAGAGTTGGAAGGAACCTAAAAGATCGTCCAGTTCCAACTTCCCTACCATGGGCAGGGACACATCCCCCTAGAGCAGGTTGCTCAAAGCCCCATCCAGCCTGGCCTTAAACACTTCCAGGGATGAGGCATCCACAGCTTCTCTGGGCAACCTGTTCCAGTGCCTCACCACCCTCACAGGAAAGAACTTCCTCCTAATATCTAATCTAAATCTCCCCTCTTCTGATTTAAAACCATTACTTCTTGTCCTATCACTACACTTCCTGACAAAGAGTCCCTCCCCAGCTCTTCTGTAGGCTCCCTTCAGATACTGGAAGGCTGCTAGAAGGTCTCCCCAGAGTCTTCTCTTCTCCAGGCTGAACAGCCCCAGCTCTCTCAGCCTGTCCTCATAGGAGAGGTGCTCCATCCCTCTATGTCTGGTGCTCCATCTTATATGTAGACATACAACTCTGTTATAAAAATTCATAATTCAAGACTGCCTGGATTGTTTCTGAACTATCCGCATGCTAGGGACAAAAGCTGCTTGCCTCCCACCTTTGCCTCCTAAGACAGTGACATTTCCTCCTCAACACAGACCTTGCTGCTTTCCTTCCCCTCTTCTCTTTCCACATTTGGGTATGTCAAAGTTTGTTTATGCGTAGGTTGATGAAGCACTGCAGTTTTAAGCAGCGGAGAATGTTGCAGTTCTGAGCCAAGAACCTGTCTAGGAGCACAAGAAACTGCAAAGACTTAATTTCTGATTGCAGATTAGAATGATGGTTTTAGATTAAAAACTTTGGGGGTAAACTTTTCTATCAGAGAAACTATTTTCTTCAAAGTGATTCTGCACTGGCCAAAACTTAAGAGATCTTTTTCTGGTTTGTTTCTAAAGTGAGACTTATTGGCAATTCCAAGTACTCCTCAAAAGTATTTGGGTTTTTTTTAACGTTTTATTTGGACAACTTAACTGTAAACTGATAAATCTCATGAAATCTACTTAGGTTTGAGAGCTGCAGAAGCTGCCAGTTTCCAGAGTGCATTCTGTCCCTACTCATGTTCCAGTATTATTAGTCAAATATCAAGAGTTGAAACAAAAAGTCTTCCGATTTTTTTTTATTTTCTGTTAAGTATTGTTTCTATTCTGAGTAAAGCTGGTATTAAATATGGCTGCTATTCACGTTTGCCAATAGCTTATGCCAAAATAAGCTGGGACTGAATGACATCAGCAGTGATGCACAGGTTTGGGAAGCTCATTTCAAGTTGCAGAGCCACAAGATTACCAGAGAAAAACCACACCCCAAAGACACTCGGCTGCCCTAGTGAGATTAAGCATCTATTTCCTCAGAGGCATATGCCACAAGTAACCTTGCCCAAACCAAGGGTCTTGTTCAAGCTGCTACACTGCTGCCAACAGGACTAGAGCCGTATATTGCTGCACGTTTTCAGACCTGGTAGGGACTTTATTTGCGTTCTTTCCCTTTGAGAGACTCTGGACACCTTTGAAGTTTGTTAGTCTCACAGAGACCAGACTTTAAGATACAAGGTTCTTAGGAACGCACACAGGAAACATTTCCTTTTTATTCTTAAGGACTGTTTTGAAAAGTAGATCTTAAGGCAGTTTTGATCTAACTACTTCCCTTAAGTATTTTTCGGTATACACCACTGATTACTTTGATCAACCCCTTTGGTATCCCCTCCCCCACATTTTTTTTCCCAGCTGGATCACAGGGAATGCGTGTACTAATGTTTTCTCTTTTGAAACAACTGTCATGTTTTTGCTATGTTTTTGTTGGCTGTTACTGGCTTACTAGTGCTGCTACACAACTAGACACGTTGTTGACTCAGAGTGAAACCAGCTTCCTATTAAAAAATTAACACTTCTGAAGCCGGTTGTCTGTTCTACAAGCTCTGCATAGGGAATCCTGTCAATTATTCATGAAGAATAACTGTCAGGTTTTTTCAGAAAAGCAATTCCAAACCAAACATGCATGCTGTACAGTTCTTTTACTTTTATTAAAAACTCAGACATCTTATCTGCTAGTTTTAATTTCATTTTGGATGCTAACTAAACTAGTTTAAAAATGCAAAAAGCTGAACTCCTACATAGGCCAGAAGTCATCAGTTTCACAAGGCAGAGCTGGAGTTCTGATCTCCAAACAAAATCCACCCTGGAAAGCATTTTATTTGTTATAGTCCAGAACAGGCTCTTCTCAACTTTCCAGTATTAAAGAATCAGACTTCAGAGACAGAATTCCCACTTCTACTTCAGATTTTAGAAGGACCTGCAGCACCAAGAACTCAGTCTCTTCTAAGGGATGATTTTCCAGAGACACTCTTTTGACGTTATCCCTAAGCAGGCAACAGCCAGCAGACATCAGTCCAGCCCTGGGTAAACTGATAAGACATTTCCTGAAATTAGAGTATGTTGTACGGAAGTTCATCCTGCAGTTAGGACAGAGATAACTACGCTCTGGGCTACAGAAATCCAAGCTGAAAGTTCGCAACCTTAGATCAAAGTAGCAAACCAACACTTTTATATTGAGAATAAAATCTGAAATACTGCCACCCAGTTCTTGTTTTTATTAGAAATAACTGCTAGAGTCTAAAGCCACTACAACTATCCTAACATGTGATACCTAATGTTACATTGCAATGAGATACTATAGAACACCACCATTTCCACACAGAACAGCTAGATAATCCAAATATTCTCAGTAGAACAGTCCTTGTGAATGATCTCAAACACTTAGGCCTTTTACCTGGTGGGGTGGGGTTTTTTGTCATTGTTTTGTTCTTTTATTATTTTTTTTTTGTTACTTCCTTTGTTGCAAGAGTTCAGTCTGCTGCTCATTGCTATCCAGGTCCTTCACGTGCAAAAAGTAACTAAAGATCAATTCAGTAAACAAACCAAGCCTGCTTCTCCCCCAGATACATACTTAACATTGTAGCAAAGCTATTTACTGAAAAATCTATTTATTACTCCCCAATATGCAATCCAGTAGCATCTAAAGTTCAGGGTAAGAAGTGGCCCCAGCATAAACTTCTAGTTGAGCCCTTCTACACACTTCTCCAACAAAAATAATCAGAGATTGAACACCTTTTCTATGAGGACAGGCTGAGAGAGATGGGGTTGTTCAGCCTGGAGAAAAGAAGGCTCCAGGGAGACCTTACAGCAGCTTTTCAGTACCTAAAGGGTGCCCTACAGGAAAGATGTGGAAAGACATTTTAGTAGGACCTGTTGTGACACGCCAAGGGGCAATGATTTTAAACTAAAAAAGGGTAGATTTAGATTAGATATCAGGAAAAAATTTTTACAACGAAGGTGGTAAGACCCTGGCACAGGTTGCCCAGAGAGGTGGTAGATGCCCCATCCTTGGAAACCTTCAGGGTCAGGCTGGACAGGGCTCTGAGCAGCATGATCTACTTGATGATGTTCCTGCTCATTGCAGGGCAGGTTGGAGTAGATGACTTTTAAAGGTCCCTTCCAACCCAAACTATTCTATGATTCTATGAAAAACCACTGGCTTCTAAAATAAAACTGGAAGGTAGGTATCATTAAAGCCTAAGCCTAAAGGGACAAGAGTTCTCTCCACCCCAAGATGAAGCAGGATCTGAGAACCTAGAGTGATATGATGCTTTCTAGATTCAATAAATCGTATGCGGGATCAAAGACAATAGTATAAAAAACAATACTGACCATATATCACCAGCTGATTTGTGACACATGGTTCTCTGAAATGGTCTAAAACTACAGTTTCTGTAAGTACTACAGTTCTGTAAGTACTATGTGGATGTCCAAGGACTGTTCTGGTTAGAGAGGAGAAGGGTCAGAGCAGATCTCAATCTATACACATAACTGAAGAAAGAGTGCAAAGAAGACAGAGCCAGGCTCTTCTCAGTGGTGCCCACTGACAGGACAAAAAGTAATAGGCACAAGCTGAAACACAGGAGATTCCCTCTAAACATCAAGAAATAATTTTTGCACTGCGAAGGTGACTGAGCACTGGCACAGTTTGCCCAGAGAGGTTGCAGAGCCTCCATCCTTGTAGGTACACAAAAGGTGTCTGGATGCAGTCCTGGGCAATCGGCTGTAAATGGCCCTGCCTGAGCCAGCAGGGCTGGACCAGAGGACCTCAAGAGGTCCCTTCCAACCTCAACCATTTTGTTATTCTGGGAGATCAGAGTTTAGCCCTTAGCCTGAAACATAGCTTCAGAGCTGGAGGAGATACAGGTCAGAAAAAACTAGAGTTTTGCTGTCCACAGGCACAGACAGAACTGTCTTAAGGTTTCAAGCTGCCTTCAAGGCTCAGCCAGCATATTTTTACCTCAATTTGATTTTGTCTGACCTTGCAGCAAGGTGTTTCACTGGAACAACAGACAATCCAATTTGCAGGCATAGCACAGAAAACCTGTTGACAAGTTGTCTTGTTGACATTTCCAGAAAGGTACAGCTACTGATATTTGACACGTAGGGATTACCACATTACCTAGAGGAGCTACACCATTATGCTGACAATTTAAAATATTCCCCACCACAATGATAAAATTCCTGTGTATGACCGTGATCCATTAGTTCATGTCTATGAGTTCACACCCTCCAAATTCCTGTAGATGCTATTCTGCTACAGTAGACCTGCACAAAGCCTAGAGGCTGATTCTCTGACCAATTAAACTGAATGTTCCCAAACAGGGCAAGAGTAGTTTTGATCTCCCTACCCTTTCTCCCATCACAGCTCCTAACTTAAAAAAGGGACTTACAATAGTGATGCTACTAAATTTCAAGATTAACAGGAAGCTGTATTTCTATTGAAGGGTCAAACAACATATGTGAGTAAGCCTGGAAACAGCGTAGCTTTGGCAGCACAAAAATATCTGAATCAGATGAAAAAGTCTGTAGTCTGCTTCTGTGACTAATCTGTTCTACTTCTGAGCTAAGGAGTATCCCTGTGTTATGGTGCACACTGCAGATTTCCTTCAAACAGGCATGCTTTAAAGCCATTCTCAACATCTCCTAACATACCTATGGCAACCAGCACTATTGCACTGATGTCCAAGGTTTAACATTAATACTCTGACAGTAACAAGGATGAGAGGAGGCAAAACATTCCCATGCAAAACCACGGTCTGAGTCCGCATTTACCTTACAAGGAGCTTAGCATAAAGCTATGCAAGCAAAGTGAGCACACTGCAGGTGTCACTCCCAAATGCTTTCTATGAAGATGAGATATTCATATGAGGGTTATGCTTACATCAAAACTGGACGTCTTCTTATAGCAGAACCCTTCAGGATATTCACAACAAATGGATACACTTTATTTGTAAGAGGCCCTCCATCCTACCACTCCTTTGCGGCAACATCCAGTTCAGCTCTTTTCTACAAACAGAGCACCATTTGCTCTGTGTGTGCTTATCAGTTGTCCTTATAGGATAGCACAGGCCTGCATTTTCCATTTGTACATAAAACAGAACACATTTATTTTTAAAGCACATTATTGATGCATTTAGAAGGGGGTGATGCTAAGAACAATACAAGCACTCTGGAGAAAAGGTTACTAACATTCCTTGATGACCAGGCCTGGAATGTACCTTCAAGGAAAACTATAATACCAGAGATTTATTTTCAGTACATACACACTTTCTAAACACAGGCCATTTACCAATTCTAGAGATAACCTCAGTGACTCAGCATTATACAAATGCCTTTCTTCACTGGACAGCACAGCAAGCAGAAAATGTTAATATTAAAACTAAAAAAAAGCTTTTAAAGTCACTGGCAGTCTGGACGGGAGAGAGGCCAACAAGTACACACTCAGTTCACAAGATTAAAAAAAAAACAAAAAAGAAATCAGACAAGAAGTCAAATTCCACAATGGCTTATCTCTATTACAAAAACGGTATCAGCTCTGAAGCGTCATTGAATGCAAAAAGTGAAAGAAGCAGTTTTCATTGAAGAGCCATCATTGTGGCCAGGAAAAGTTAAAAAAAAACAAAACAAAAAACCACCCAAACAGCAAGACAACACACCCTTTCCCCCACACATACTGTCTAAATGGGAGATCATTTCATTCTTCATAGCCAGAAGACTCCTCTATTGCATGGAACCAGAAGGGACTAACATACAGCAACTAAAAGCACAACAAAAAACAGCAGAAAAGCAAATTTAAACTCAGTCAACCTCATTTATTCAAGAAAGAGTTACACATTTGTAC
This sequence comes from Thinocorus orbignyianus, assembly GCA_013400375.1. Taxonomy (NCBI): domain Eukaryota; kingdom Metazoa; phylum Chordata; class Aves; order Ciconiiformes; family Thinocoridae; genus Thinocorus; species Thinocorus orbignyianus. The sequence goes on from VXBW01000158.1 coordinate 334,927, forward strand.
ATGGACAGCTTACTAGGCCATAAGGAAAGAGATTCGAAGTCACTGACATTTAAGGAGGCCAAATAAAACATACCAAAAATCCCACCACATGGCAAACTTAAGATGATTTGTCAACAGTTAAGTGACACAAAGTCTTCAATCACTTACGCTACTCAGAGACAATGCCTTTAAAACAACCTCACACAAAACATATGGGTAATAAAAAGTTAAACACCATTAGCTTCCTCAAAAGCACATGTTTGTATCTGGACAGACTACATTAAATTTGCTTTTCAGAAGTGTAGAAATAACATTTTCATCATTATTCTAAGAAACTAGCTTTTATCAGCTTTACAAGGAAAAAGGCATTATAAAAACCTTAAGTTTCAAGAAAGAAAGGTCAGGAAGGAGAACATGTCCCCAGAGAATCAGTGCACGTGGGTGACCGCAGTCACCCTATTCAGCATTTTGACATTTTATGCAGCCCAGAGACAAAACCAGACCCCTCATCCAGATCGCTGCTGCAGTCAAGGACCTCACACACTTGCATGCAAAATCCCAGCAAACAAGGTTAACCAATAGGGTGCTATGCACAGGGCTTCAACCTTAAATCCTGGTTTTTCCTGCTTCAGTTTTTTTCCCCTGAAATGTTACCAGTCCTTACACTGGCTGCCCAGGAGCTAAGTTTTAGAACTCTGCTGTTCATCCATTCTTCCAAAACACATCAGATACACATTAAACCGGAACACTGAAAAGAAGTCACAGTGACACTAGAAGGATGAAAGTGTGCACCCTTGTTGCTCCAATTTATTTTCCAAGCACGATAGTGAGGAGAACAAACAATATCCTCATAGTAGTAACTTGTGAGAACAAAGGAAGAAAGTTTCCACATTATGTATTTGGTTTTGTTCCTCTTTATCAGCTTGCACAGAGACAAGAGCATCATTTTTCAAATACATTCACAGAAAACAGAATTGCCAATTCCTGTTTTAGAAGTTTACTATGTCAAATTCTGTTCCAATAAACCTGATTGCTGCTTGATTTTTTCCTCCCTGCAGCTTTGGCTAAGTCTCTTCTCTTTAAGTTTTTACATTTAAGAAACCCAAAATTATCCCCAAACAAGTCATAGACAAGACCTCAGAAGTAAACCTTGAGCGTGGGAGCTGCAGAAGCCCAGTGAGAAGGGGTCTCATTTCAACCTATTATGTTCTTATACTGTGTTTTCCCTAGAGGGCCATGAACAGATTTCAAATTAGTTTACACAAGCCTGCTTAACAACTGCCAAGATAAAAAAAAAAAGAAAAAAAAAATCCAACCCTTAAGCCAAGCTTTGAAAAAGCATTAGTCCACTCTAGAAAGTGCAAGGACAGGTTAGCGGTGTGCTTTGAATTTGGCAACACAGTACCAAGTGGAGAATGCCTTCAGATAAGTTGTGGGACCAGCTTTCACTCAGGCTTGCAGAGCTACAAGTAAGCAAGAGTTTTGCTATCACTAGAAACTAGCGTGTCACTTTGCCAATAGATTATAGTTAAACATAACACCAGTTGCAAGGGAAAAAAGGTTAACTTCTGAATTGCACACTCTTAAGGTGGTAGTGGTGGTGGGGGCAGAAGCTGGGGCCCTGTTGTACTATAAAGACCAGCAGCATTCATCTTTTGCCCTATAGTAACATCCAGGTGTCTTTCTGCCAGCCAGGACCATCTGCCAACCAGAAGTCTTTTGTATACAGCACTTGACCAAGGGTCTTATCAAGTGCTTCAAATGTAAGCATTACATCAACACACATAATAACCTTTTGTTAAAGAAAAGCAGTAATATTTACTTATCTTTTTCCCCTGAATGGAGTCCCAGTAGTTATTATTTTAACAATCTTCTGCCCGGGCTACTGCTTAGCTTCTTTTCCAACCCTGGTGACCTACTCAGTCTTGGCTGCTCCAGGAGAGTCTCTGAAATAAAGTTATGTTCTTTAACTCCCCTATCTCCCAGATACTTTGGTCCCACTACACTCCTTCACGTAATATACTGATAAGAAACCTTGTCTTCACAGACCTGTAGTTAACTTTTTGTCTGCAAGGTTGCAGTACAGTGGTAAAAAGAAAATATTCCAGAGGAAGATTATGCTATCTGCAAACAATTCACTAACAAGTTCCTCCAATGGGAGTATCTCATCTTTAGAGCCTTAGCACAAGTAAAAGACAGATGCATATTCAGCACCCAAACATTAGAAGCAATAATCAACTGGAACTCCTGATGTTTCAGTAGGAGAAACAACCTGCCAAATGACTTTCCTGTCAGTAGCTTTGCTCTCTTATATGCCATGCCTATGCATCATTCCAAAACATGTTATACCCCATGCTCTTCTACCAAAAAGAAAAAAAAAAAAGGAGAGAGGGAAATAAAACAGTCTTCACTTGGGCAGCTGATTGAGCTTAGAGAACCTTCCAACTAATTTATTACTGTCAAACAAGATTCCAGCTGCACCAGGCATTTCCAGTACATTTCTACTTGTTGGGAGGAGAGGGGAAGAAATAGGATCAAGTCAGTTAGAGACTTGCACAGCCAATAAAGGGTTTTTTTGATATTGACATACCTCAAGTCTCTCAACACCAGACACCTTTTGCTGTGCTCAATGCAATTATCAACTGCTTGGAAACTGCTCTCCTCCTTCCCTCAAGTTTACAAGCTGAACAGTATTTCAGTGGTTTGGGACATTGCCTACAAGCCTTGATGCACCGAGGACTTGCTTTGACTTCCACTGCTTTCAGCAAGAGATACAAAATAGAACTGACAACAGAATTGCTCTGTTGTGCTCTAGTGACTGAAAGGAAGTGGAGGGAAAAAAAACAAACCAGAAAAGCCCCACAGGCTCTCACTTGCTTCAAAGCACAAGGAGAAAAGAGTGGAGAAGGACAGGCACTGGTTTCATGACTTGAGAGGCAGAGTCCTAGATCTAGAACCATAAGTCCAACAATCAGCCAAGATGTAATCCTCTCCTTGACCCTAACTCAGAAATCATAAAATTAACCTCTTTCTTAGCTTCCCTGATTTCAATTGAGTCCCTTACCCCCTCTTCACCTCTCTCTCCCCCATGCCAAAGGCTCCTAATTCCTGACAGATTAACATAGCTGAACTACATTGCCTCATGGCAGAAAAGGACTGCTGACGGACTCTGGGACTTTTCTAGCTCTCCCCTGATCGCAGAGTGTCATCACTGTTCCTCTCAGCTCCGCCCCCACAAGGAAATGGGTAATCAAAAGTCTCATTAAGGAGTCACTTGGACACAGTTTATAGGCACCTTCTTCATTCACGATCTGGTAAGGTAGTAGACACAGACCACAAACTAGTCCAGTATCAAAGACATCTATCTGTATCCCAGTGAGCATGAGTGCATTCATTCACAAGAACACAGATACATTTGACTCTTAGACACCCAATTATATTTCAAGAAAAATATGAAACAAACTAAGACAATAAATTTAAGTTCTAGAGATTCATATTTATTTACTAGTTGAAGTGCATGTACATTTTTTGTTTACAATATATCAATTACACATGCAAGAGAGAGCAAGTTACGCCATGGTAAAGACAGCTGAATCCAAGGACTATGACCCGCAGTATTTTGACCTTAACATTTCTGCAAAAGCTGCAAGCTTAATTTGCTATCACAAATTCTACTTAGTTGAGTATTCAACTCATTTAAATCAAGAAATGAATAAACCTTTTCTCATGGGTTAAGGTTTTTCATCAGCTTGTAAACAAATCTTGTTAAAAAAAAAAAAAAAAACAACAAACAAACAAAAAACCCACCAAAAAAAAACCCCAACACCAAAACCAACAAACAAAAAAAAAAAACCCAAATCCCCCAAAACCTAGAAAGAATGACACCATCTGCAAACAAAGGAAGATCAAAGCCACAACCAGACTGCTGCTACTGGTGCTAAACCGATGCTATACGAGATTTTAATTTACTGTTAAATATAACCCTTAATGGTAAAAGTGAAACTTCAGAGCCTCAGGATACTCATCATCAGCACACTTGATCTAGCACTGGTTAATGAAGAAGCTGTTTTCCTTAAAGAATACCTTTCCTGTCAGTTTCATCCAGCTTCAGCGCATGCAGCTCAAGTACTAGAGATAAATTTTAAACTCACCCGGAAAACCTAGCAGAGATAATAGCATGCAAAGAACCTCAAGTTAAACTTCTCCTACAACTATCCGAAGATACCTTCGAATACCAAAATACTGGGATCCAACCGCTTTTGGAATGCCGGTTCTGATATCTGCTAGAAATAGCAGGAGGGAAGTCCTGCTTTGAAACAATACTTACTAACCTTGTGCCAAAGTCACTGCAGAAAACGTTTCAAGTTGCACTACCTCCGACACAAACGCCTCCATAAACACTCAGGTCAAAGCAACCGAGTCATCTTCGCGTTTCCCTCGCACGCGTTAATTG